>JAFEMH010000372.1:172500-597500 GCA_022495995.1 Adenophora triphylla var. japonica
CCTAACTATTGATTTTGTTATTGTAATTTGATTCTTAAATATGCTTGCTTGTAGACAATCATATACTCCCTCCGTCCCGAAATATTATTCATTGAAAGATTTGTAGCTAGGACTGTAACCAGTTGTGCGATGGCTGGTCTGTACAGTTGTTCGCACAACTGTCAACACAACTTACAGAACAGGTTTTTTCCAGAAAATTACTTAACTAAACAGAATTAAATGCAGCAGAATAATAACGAATTAAACACTTCAGCAACACTATGCTTGCTGAAAACCTTTCACAAAACACAACCTTGTTGAGAACAAGTTGTAACAAAACTTACAATGAAAGAAAACAAATTACAAAAGACCAAAAGAGTTCTAAGGCTAGAACTACTAAACACTAAACAATCTTGAAGATACAATCTCTGATCTTTCAAGATACAAGAATAAAAACACTCAAGGATTTTTCTCAATTGCTCGATGTAACTCTCTTTGAATGCATAAGAATGAAGGAGATGAAGCTTGCTTTTTATGACCGGTTTACTCCTTATTTGACAAGGAGTCAATCTCCTTGAAATTCGAAAATCACATCAACATTCCTTATTTTCACAAGCTTTCATCCCTTGAGAAATTACCTAAATAAAATAAACACTAACTAAAAATAAAAGTCAAATATTAGTAACAACTAAAGCTATATTTACAATTAATTTTCTAATCTAATTATGTAAAATATAAAAACCATAATTACAAAAATAAAAAAGAAATATCAAGAGTATTTATACTCTTTCAATCTCCCCCTATTTTTGTGATTATGAACAAAAACTGCAAAATCAAAATTATTTATTTCAAACATACCAGAATAACAAAAAGATATCAAGACTATAAACATAGTCTTTCACTCTAAATATCATCCAAAAATTACTAACTCCGTTGCGTCCATCCTAAACTCTGTCATAAACAAATTTCTCTTTCTTAAGAGACTCTAAAATAAATGTTTATTTTTAAAATATATTTACAAATTTAAAAGATTAGAAAGTAAAAAAAAAAAGTATATAAATCCATATGTGCCATTAACTTTTAATAAAAAATAAATATTTTTAGAACTGATGCCAAAACACATTGGGTTAGTCCATCAATGATCGCGGGTAGGATATCTGGGAGTTGAATTCACCTAAAAAGAAAGCACGCTAACGAAGAAAATTTATAAAAAATTTCTTCCCTTTCTTTCCGTTTCTCCATTTTTAAACTCGAAAGAAAAGCCTAAAAATTGGGCAAATTGCACCGTATTAATATTAGAATAAATGAGGGTTAGACGAAGTCAATCAAAACATGGAAGAGAGGAATTGAATTGAATGACTCAATTGATTATGATGCTAGAGATACATATTTATAGGTTACAATGAGGAGGTAGTCTCCTAGAAGGAGAAGGTTTCTAATTCCTAGAAGAAAAAGGTTTCTAATCTAATACAAAGATTTAGTTTCCTAATCTAATACAAAGATTTAGTTTCCTAATCTATATTAACAATATATACTTGAATATAATATAATGATATTATATTATATTCCTAATATGCCCCCGCAAGATGGACGTTCTTTGGATAAGTCCAATCTTGGAGAGTGATGAGATGAACCGGGTTTGATGATGAGTTGAAGATGTGTTTCCGAATATGTGTGTCGTTTCTGATGTGTTGTGGTTTCTCGTATCTGAGGTGGTGATAGGTTGGTGCATGACTACGTTGGAAACGGTGGGGTTGTGGAGAGGGGTTTCGGGTTTATGTATGACGGCCGAGAAAAGATTCGGGCTTACGTATGATGGCCGAAAAAGGTTCGGGCTTACGTATGGTGGCCGAGAAAAGATTCGGGCTTACGAAGGGGAGAAATAATACTCAACGTTAAATTGAGATAAAAAAAAATTATGAGGGGGAGAAACAGTACTCAACGTTAAATTGAGATAAGAGAAAAATTGAAGAAGAATGTTTGAATAAGGAGGGTTATTTCGAGGGTTTTGGTGATGGCGGAAGCAAGGATTTGGCTGTGAGGGTTTGGGTGGGGAGAGAGTTTTGGCAGTAATGGGTTTGCCTAATAGTTTAGAATTAAGGAGGGTTTTGGCAGTAATGGGTTTGCCTTGGTGTAGTAGAGGTGTTTGGTTGAAGGGTGTGTTTCAGTGAGATGTGGTGGAGGGCGGAAGCAATAGTGGTGAGGGGGTGGGGCGGCTTTGGGTTTTGCCGCTAGGGTTTTGGCGGAGAAATTCTTCTATGTGGCGGAGAAGTTCTTCTATGGATCTTAATGCTCTGATACCATATTAGAATAAATGAGGGTTAGACGAAGTCAATCAAAACATGGAAGAGAGGAATTGAATTGAATGACTCAATTGATTATGATGCTAGAGATACATATTTATAGGTTACAATGAGGAGGTAGTCTCCTAGAAGGAGAAGGTTTCTAATTCCTAGAAGGAAAAGGTTTCTAATCTAATACAAAGATTTAGTTTCCTAATCTAATACAAAGATTTAGTTTCCTAATCTATATTAACAATATATACTTGAATATAATATAATGATAATTAACACTAAGTTTACCATAGTTGCAAAAATTGCCATTTAGTACAATATATTCACACAAAATTGCTATTCAGAGCAATTTTGGACTGCCTGTTAAATATTTCGAGTTACATAGAAGTTGTGAGATTGATAAGTGTAGTATGATTTGCAAGTGGACAACTATTCTGTCCCGTTCAAATATGATTTTGATCAACTTGTATATATTTTGAGCAAGTATTTAAAAATAAATACATTATCTTAATACAACAACAACAAAGTTTTAGTCTCAAAATAATTTGAGATCGGCTAACATGAATCCGCATATGTCATCGTGTAAAAAGGTTGTTGAAAAAAAAAAAAACCCCCCACATGGGCTTTTGCCTTCCATTCCGGCCTCTTCAACACCATACTTTCATCCACTCCAAGTAAACTCATATCATTTTCAATCACTCTAATCCAAGTTTGTTTGGGTCTTCCCCTACCCCTCGCCATTTTATCATTTCTCCACTATTCCGGTCTTCTAACCAGTGCATCAATCGGTCTCCTTCTCACATGTCCAAACAACCTTAGACGATTTTTCCTCATTTTATCCTCAATGGGCGCAACTCCTACTTTACCTCTAATCACCTCATTCCCCAATTCGATCATTTTTTGTATGATCGCACATCCATCGAAGCATACGCATCTCCGCCACATTCATCTTATGCATGTGACACTGTTTCACAGCCCAACATTCGGTGCTGTAAAGCAGTGCCGGCCTAATTGCCGTGCGGTAGAATTTTCCCTTTAATCTATTGGGCATGCCGCGATCACATAGAAACCCTGTGGCACTCTTCCACTTCAACCAACCTGCTTTAATCCCATGAGTCACATCTTCATCTAATTCTCCATCCTTTTTTATAATGGATCCAAGATAGCGAAAAAACTCAGAAGCTTGGACAATTTTTCCATCAAATGTGACCGCCCATGCCTCCCTACTTTCAACTTTGCTAAACTTACACTTCAAATATTCAGCATTGCTTCTGCTCAGTCTAAAACCTCGAAATTCCAAAGTGTGTCTCCACAACTCTTACTTTCAACACCCTCTCTCGTCTCATCAATCAGTACAATATCATCTGCGAACAACATACACCTTGGTATATCATCTTGGACTAACTTCGTCAATTCGTCCATTATCAAAGCAAAAAGAAAGGGGCTAAGTGCAGAACCTTGATACACTCCAATCTTTATAGAAAACTCTTCAGTCTTCCCAACAATAGTCTGTAAACAAGTACTAACTCCGTTACACATGTCCTTGATAATATCAATATATTTCTTTGAAGCACCCTTCTGTGCTAATGCCCACCAAAGTACCTCTCTTGGCACTTTATCATACGCCTTCTCCAAATCAATGAAAATCATATGCAAACCTTCTTTTGATCCCGATACTTCTCCAAGGTTTGTTTCATAAGATATATTGCCTCCATAGTCGATCTTCTCGGCATAAACTCAAATTAGTTATTCGAAATATCCACAATTTTTCTCAGCCTTTGTGCAATCACTCTTTCCCAAAGTTTCATAGTATGGCTCATTAGTTTGATCCCCCGATAGTTGGCACAATCTTGGACATCACATTTGTTCTTATACAAAGGGATCAGAGTACTCTTTCGCCGCTCCAATGGCATTTTGTTATTTCTCCATATCTTGTTAAATAGCGTTGTTAACCAATCTATTTTCTTCTCCCCAAAACATCTTCAAACCTCAATTGGTATTCCATCCGGTCCTACAGCTTTTTTCAATCCCGTCTTTTTCATTGCCATTTCCACTTCACCCTTTTGAAATCACCGCATAAAATCTCGATTAACCATACTCGAAGAGATATTTAAATCTCCAATATCCTGCTCTTGACCGCCATTGAACAAGGTATCAAAGTACGAACTCTATCTATCTTTTATCTCTTTATTTCCGACTAGAACTCTTTGGTCTACATCCTTCACACATTTAACCGTCCCAATATCTCGTGTCCTCTTATCCCTCATACGAGCGAGTCTGTAGATGTCCCTTTTCCCTTCTTTTGTATCCAACTTATCATAAAGTTCCTGATTCACCTTTGCTCTTGCGTCTCTTACTGCTTTCTTAGTATCTCTTCAAGCTTCCTTATACTTCTCATAGTTCTCGTCGCTTCTACATTTTCTCAATAATTTATAGCATTCTCGCTAGCCCTTTATTGCTTGTTTTACTTTTTCGTTCCACTATGATGTGTCCTTACTTGGTGGCACATTTCCTCTAGATTCTCCAGGGACTTCTTTCGCCACATCCTTTATGGTATGTTCCATCTTATTCCAAGTCGAATCTATATCCATATCCTCCATATTATACGATCAAATATCGGTATCGACCATCTTAGCTAGATATTTCTGTTGATTCTCCCCTTGAAGTCTCCACCACTTGATTCTAGGGTCTACCTGTGGTTTTCTCTTTCTCGAAATTCTCTTACTTCGAAAATTAAGTACCACAGGTCTATGTTGAGTTGTTGTGCTCTCACTCGGAATAACCTTGCAATCGGTATAACTCTTTCTACAAGCATTTCTTACTAAGACACCAAGTGAGATTCTCTCTTCTTGAACCAAGTGTTCATTATACTCAGGTCATATGTCATCGCAAAATCCAGGATACTATTTCCTGCTTCATTCCTCTTCCCAAAACCAAAACCTCCATGTATGCTCTCAAAGCCATGTCGACTAGACCCCACATGCCCGTTCAGATCACCACCAATGACTAATTTCTCACCACTAGGTACTCATTGCACTACCTGTGAGGACCCCGACCCGGAACCTACACGTGTCCCGAGCTGGAGCGTCCTCAAACTAACCCAAAGATCCTAAACTTTTAAAACTTTGATTTAACTTTCAAACATACACACAATCATTTTAAAATAACTCTACTCCTTTCCACATTGGAGGAAGAGTTGACCAATCTTGAAAATAATAAACGTTTTAGTTACAAAAAGATATCGAATATATAATAGAATTAAAGTTTATGAATACAAACCCTTTAAAAGAATTATGCCAAAATACACATTCTACACCAACCTATACATAACCCGACAATTTCCAAAATACCACTTCTAAACTTCTTTCCGCCCTTACTTGGTCGGTCCACCTGTCTCGGAATCTAAAAACAGTAAAGGGAGAGGGGTGAGAATAAATCTCAGCAAGCTATTATGAATGCAGCAATATGCCATATAAGATGCAACACATAACCAATTGCATACACACATTGGAAAAGCTGTAAACACCTTCCATTACCTTGGTTTACCTTTCCCGTCTGAATCATGAGTCGTACCATTGTGGAAGTAAATACTCCACTTATTCTGTGAATGCATATCCACCAGAATCAATATCATAAAATCGAGATAGTTATGATTATAACTCATCTCCTGTGAACTGCTTAGGCATTATTCACAAACAAATCATACAACTGAGATAGTTATCGTCATAACTCATCTCTTATGAACTGCTTAGGCAATATTCATAAACAACCCCCGAACAACCGAGATAGTTATTGTCATAACTCATCTCCTGTGAACTGCTTAGGCAATATTCACCAGAAACAACCCCCTAACAACCAAGATAGTTATTGTCATAACTCATCTCCTGTGAACTGCTTAAAGCAATATTCACCAGAACTAACCCTCCTACAACCGGTATACCAAAGTCCAGTACATATCATAAACTTGCAATATAAATCCACACTTGGGATAACAATATAACCATAAGATAAATAAATCCACACTTGGGATAATATCATAACATGCTAAATAATCCACAAAAGGGGATAAGCAATATAACAACATATCATAAACAATTCCTACGTAGTCATTACACAACTTCGGATAACCTCAATAAGAGTTCATGATCTATCTCCCAAGTTCGAACTACATTGGTGAAGTACAAATCCAGCTTAATAACCAATTTCCGAACCATTTTCCGTATTACAAGGTCTCTATAGGGATTCACGCTAAAATTATCAAGTTGTGGTCACAATGCTTAAGTGTCCCAAGTTCTACTTTAATCTAAGTTGAAAGGGATTGATTCATATCCAAATTGGATTAGGTTCTATTAATTTATAATGGTTAGAGATCATTCCACGAGGTCATTAGTAAAATTCAAAGAAAAGAGAAGACTGGGGAAAGTTCGGTGACATGGGCGATCGCTCATGCCACTGGGCGACCGCCCAAGACGGGTTTCAAGGCACTCCAAGACTCGCTCTTGCCGGGCGGCCGCTGCCCCCTACGGGCGACCGCCCATGGCCCTTTTCAAAGACATTCGAATTTTCCAACATTTTACATAGTATATTTCCTCTTTAATCTTTCTTAATCTCATTTAACACTAAAAGGGATTGTTTAACCTTACATACTTCAACTTAAATCATCTAAATCCAAGATCATATAGGCCTAGATTATTTACCAATTAACTTCCCACCCATTTCATGTTTTCATTTTCTAAATCTAACTCCACCCATTTCTTCCATTCTTCACACTTCCAAGAACAACAACAATTTCTATAACACTAACCAAATCCTCAAATCCAAGAAGGTTTTCCCAAAGTATCAAATAACCATTTTAACAACAATCACAATATTTCATAGATCATGAACATTTAAAGAAGAGAAGGGTCATAATAACTCACTTTGGAATAGAAGATGGATTATGGATTTCTTGAGCTTGAAGAACTCCTCTAGATGTCCCGATTTCAAAGGTACTCCCGGATTGAAAAATGATGAATGATTGAACTTGATAGGTGCTTGAGGAGAGGTGGGTTCCCAAATGGGTTTCCATGGAAATGAGAAGGAAGAAGAAGAATGAAGAAGAAGGGTGAGAAGGTTAGGGAAGTAAGGGAAAAAGCATGGAGAGGACACATGGAGGGATATGGGGGGTAAGCCTTATTGGCCCCCCATCAAAAACTAAGGCTTTCCTTATTAAAATTATCCCCTTCCCCTTCATTATTTATTCTACTCATTTTAACCTCCTCTTACTATTAATCTATTTCTATTTTTTATTATTCCCCATGGTTCTTTATTAAATGTCCCAATGAATTCTTAAAAGATTCTAAATTTACTTCTCACCCAACTTATCTTAAAATAAGAATTTAAAGACATAAATGAATACATAAAGTTAACATAAATATTAAAAGCATATAATATAATATCTAAAATTAGTGCCTAGGGTTGGGGTCGTCACACTACCTCCTCCAAATCTTCCCAAAACACTTGTTTAATAGATGCATTCAACCCTACTTGTGGTGTATAGGCGGAAATAATGGTTATAATCTCATCACGTATCACAAGTTTAATGCCCATAATTCGATCACTCTTCCTGTACACTTTCACCACATTATTAATATACTCCTTATCAATAATGATACACACTCCATTCTACATTTATTCTTTCCTGAGTACCAGAGCTTAAAACCCCAAGACGATATTTCTTTTGCTTTCTCTCCAACCCACTTAGTTTTCTGTAGACACATTATGTGAATCTTCCTCCTCCTCATAACTTCCACCACCTCTGCTGATCTTCCTGTCAAGGATCCAATGTTCCAAGTTTCAAAGCGCATCCCACTACTCTTACACCTACCATGGACTAGCTTCTTTACCCGCACTCGTCCGCAAAGCGAAAACCCTTGCATATTTGACACCACTCCCGGGCGAAGAGATGACGCGTCGCTTCCGGGTGACAACCTAGCAACCTTTGCATACTTATCAATACACCCAGGTCTTTGAAGTGTAGCGCGTCGCTGCTGAGGAAACGCCCCGACGATATTCATATTCGGATTCATGTCATGATAATGTGACAAAATTTTTACGCTGACTGTCACATGCCTACCGTAATCCTCACCCTTTATCCTGACTTGGGATAGGCAAGAATAAATCCTTGGTGGGTTTAAATACATTATCTTAATAAAAATATAAAAAATGTTATTATGAGAATTATTAAATGTGATACTATAATATTTTTTAAAATGTTTTTATTTAAATTTCTTGATCATAGTGTAATTAAGTTTATCAAAATTCTATTTTGAGCGGGACGGAGAGTGTATATGATTTTAGTGTGTAGGAATATGACATTGTGTAATAGCATTAGCTTGTGAATATTTTAGGGAAAAAATAAACACTTATAAATAGTTATTTTGATATAAGATGTTTTGGGACGAAAAAAGTATGTAATAGCATTTTAATACAAAGGCTTCGTTTGTTTGTAAAATATTTTTGAAATATTTTTTCTCATTTTTTTCGGTGTTTGGTAAGCATCGAAAAATGGGGGAAAAATTTAGAAAAATATTTTACACCCTTTTTGCCGTAAAATGACTTACGAATTTTTTTCAAGTAAAATATTTTCCGAAAAATGATAACACCCTCACACACCTAACTTTTCATACACCCTCACATTACTCATCCCACTCACCACCACCACCACCACCACCCCACTCAACACTACCACCCACCCCACCCCTTGCCCCCCCCCCCTCGATTAAAAAAAAAAAAATCATTTAAAATTTATTTTTAACAACACCCCACTCCACTCACCACCACCACCCCTGCCCCCTGTCGGGTTAAAAAAAAATTTAATCATTTAAAATTGATTTTTAACAACTCCCCACCCCACTCCACTCACCACCACCTCTGACCAGGTAAAATAAATTTAATCATTTAAAATTTATTTTTAACAACTCTCCGCCCTACTTCACTCACCTCCCCTGCTCCCCCCCCCCCATTCAAATTATCTCAAATTGTGTTTTTATCGAAAAATATTTTCATTAAATACATGAATTTTTTTTCAAAAAATATTTTCCTTGCCAAACAATCGAAAACATGTTTATCTCATTTTCCAAAAAATATGTTATAGAAAATTCATTTTCCGAAATAAAATTTACAAAAAATTATTTTTCGCAAGCTATCATACGCGAAACAAACGGAGTCTGACTCTTAATTAGCAACCCTGGACTGGGCTACATCAACCATTACGGTCACATACCTAAATCGCCCTCTCCGTCCGTGCAAATTATGCGTACTAGAGGATACAGATACAAGCACACGCGTCGTCGTCGTGGCTCGGTCGCACGGTATGTTGGTTCACCTTCTCACTCCCTATTCCTACCCTCCCCCTTCCCCTCTCTTTTTGTTTTTTTTTCTTTAATTTCATCCGCTTCTAAGTTCTAAGATATCAAAAAGTCTTAATTTTTTGTCGTTCCCAAATAAATATTTTCTTTTTTTGCTTCTTTCTTACTACTCCCTCCGTTCCGGTTCAAATGTCCCAAAATGGATTCGACGCGAGAATTAAGGAAAGTGATATAAGAAAAAAAAAGTTTAAATGTTGTGAGTATGAAAAATTAAATAGGAGAGAGAATGAGTGTGAAGAATAGTTAGGAGAGAGAATGTTGTGAGTGTAAAAATAAAGTAGGAGAGAGAATGAAGGGGTGAAATAGTAAAAAAAACTTTCTTTTTTTGGATTGAGACATTTTAAATGGGACGCCCAAAAAGAAAAGTTGGGACATTTGAACCGGAATGGAGGGAGTAATATTTAAAAAATAAATAAATATTCATGTTGATACCACGGAGGAGGCAGTAATGTCTTCCTAATATTCCTATATATTTATTTACTTTTATTCACTTAAGAAATTTAAAATTATCCTATTTTAGCATTCAATTACAAAAAACACAAGTTTCAAAAAAATAGTTTTTAATACTTGTTTATTAATAGGATACATTTGTTATACTCACATCATCTATCCACTGATTATTCATTATCCAACTTTCTCTATGTTACCTCAATTTTCATACTTACAACGCTTACTTTACTATACATTTTTCTCTTATTTTTGTGTAAAATTCTGAACGGTATAAACCTATTTACGAACGTAGATCATGTCCGAGCAAGAGCCAATGGATTGAGCCCAAAATATAATCTATACAAGTTTCAATTACGACAAAGGGAGTGAGTCTTTCCTACATTTACTCATCATGCCTACTCGTTATTTCTCATTATTTCGACCTAGAAATAGCAGAGTGAATAATAACTAAGGCATGAAATTCACGTATGTCGACAAGGCACCTTTTCATATGCCGAGCAGGGCATTCATCAAGGGTGACCAAGGCCTTATCAGAAGACGAGTAGCTCCCTACCCGGTCTTCATATAATACAAGAAAATTGACTTCCCTATCCTTACTTCTCTATTCCTCGATGTCAAGTAAAGCCGACCAAGCAACCCATGCCGAGTAGAATGCCTATAAGGCGCATGTGCAGAATTTTTTATCTAATCCAACTCAAATAAGGATTGTGGGTAGTTATAATCCCATTAGGATTATAACCTTCTCACAAACGAATTCCTATTCAACATGAATTCTACACTAATACACATATAAATACAAGTTATAATTCACATTATTTTGTTAACACATCTTTTGACTCTAAACTTTTGTAAATTAATTTCTCTTTCTAAACACAAATAATTATTCTCACGCCGTAAGACCTTCGCCGGTGAAGCCTCGGCTTAGTTTATGTGTTTGTTTTTCTTTTTCGTTCTATTAAATCATATATGATACAACTTGTCGCTGGATTTGAAATGGTACGAACGTTTTTTGAATTTTCAAATTCATTTTGTAATTTTTTGTAATAGGACGGAGAGAGTATTCATTTAGTAAAAATATTTTCAAGTAAATTATTAAGTGATCGAAATATAAAATCTTTCACTTTTATTTTTTTAAGGAAGTTTTTATTCTTTATTATTTTCAACAAAAAAACGAAAATATACTAAGGCCATTTTCAATAAGGTAGTTGAGTAGGTAGTTGAGAGTGAGTTAATTAGTTGAGTGTGTTTAATAAGGGAGTTGAATGGGGGTAGTTGAGGGGATGGGATGAATATGTTCAATCCGGTTGAAGAAATGGAGGAGGGTCCCGCCATAGGCCACGCGTCAGCTGCTGATAGGACCGCCTACGGCGCGTGGCGATCACGCCTCGACCAGGCGCGTCATTGCTTGGTGGTTTTTTTTTTCTGGAAAATCCGGATAATGCCAAGTGTCGAGCTGTGATTGGTTGCTGGAGATTTTTGATTTTATCTTTCTACCCCGTTTTTTGAGCTCAATTATTTGACAGAAATAATTTTTATTTTATTTTTTTACCAAAATTCTGGAAATTTTTTTCTCTATAAAATGACATAACTTTCATATATTTTGTACACCAAAAAAAAAAACCTCTCTTTTCTCTCAACATTACCCATCTTATTTTCTAAAACATTCATCATCTTTTTAGTTAAATGGATCCCAACAATCCCAATAATCCTTATTTCAACACTAAGAAGTCAAGTAATTTTCCATCAAATTACTCCAATCCTAATGATTTTCAATCCCCAAATCAATTTTATTATCCACCAAATGTCCCAAATGCCATGCCTTCAGCTGTACCCACCTGAAATCCATATTACGATAAGCAATTTATACGACCTCCACAACCACCACTACCCCCTCAAGAATCTGAATATCCCGAATATTCAACACAAATGGTTCTGGGTAGCAATAGCGGTGCTGATGAAGCTACTCCAACTCCAGAAGATGCAGGAGGTTCAACCACTAGTCGGAGAAAAATTGTCAAATGGAGCACGAAGGACAATATAGTGCTACTCAGTGGGTGGATTAAGTTTGGAACCGACAGTGTTGTCGGAAAAAATCAGAAGAGTGAAGCGTTTTGGGGTAAGATTGCTGATTATTGTAACGAACATTGTGAATTTAACCCTCCCCGTGACGTAGTTTCATGCAAAAATCGTTTCAATTATATAAACGCCAAATTGGGCAAATGGGTAGGTGCATACGATAACGCAAAGCGTATGCAACAAAGTGGGTGGTCGGAGAATGATGTTTTGATAAAAGCTCACGAATTATATAAAACTGCTAACAATAGCACTTTTAATTTGATGGAGGAGTGGATAGCTACCCGAGACCAACCACGCTACGCAAGTCAGGTTGGAGGAAATACTGGATCAGATAGCAGTGGATCTAAAAGAGCACGAGAAGGTGATGGAGGTGATTCAAGCTCGGTTGGATCCATTCCTCGTCCTATGGGAAGGGAGGCAGCTAAGAAAAAGGCAGGGAAGAAAAAAGTGGTATTGTCACCGGTAAAGGAACAAAAGTGGTCAGAATTCAAACAATTCAAAGAGAAGGAATTGGAACGAATGGATGACTTAGTCTCAAGTCAAGAGAAGGCAAACAATATTGCCATGGAAAAGACTCGGGCTAAAAATAGAAAAATGTGGATGCAGTTGAGTCAAATGGAGTCTCGTGATCATCATCAACAACAACTTTTCGAAATGTTGACTGAAGAGCTATTTGGCAATTAATGTGTGTATTGTAGCTTTATGGCAATTAATGTGTGTAGGTTGCTTTATGTCAATTTTCTGCACTGATGTACTACTTTCAAGATTCTCTTTATGTACTGGTACCTTTTTAATTAAATCTATGTAATTCAAATCCGTCAACTCTATTGAATTGAAGCTTCAAATCCGTCAACCACGACCACTCATTTTAACTAACTCAAATCCGTCAACCACGACCACTCATTTTAACTAACTCAATTTAATAGACGCTTCAAATCCGTCAACCTCAACCACTCATTTTCTAATAAATAGCACTTTCTTCTTTCATTCTTCCTACACCAAACACATTCTTCTTTCCTTCTTCCTACATCAAACACTCTCTCCTATCCTTCCTTCTATATCAATGGATCCATCTGGATTTCTTCCTTTCGATGTCGAAGCCTACAAAAGGCAACTTGAAATTGAGGAGAGTTTTATCATGAACGAGTTTTTTGATGATAAAACTCCGAAAAAAACTCGAAAAAATTTGAAAAGAGATCACGCTTTGCACAATAAGAGCCTGATTGATGACTACTTTTTCGAAAATGCTCTGTATAAAGATTATTTTCGACGCCGATATAGGATGCAGAAACATGTATTCCTCCGCATCGTCGAGGATCTTTCAAGCCATGACAAGTACTTCACACAACGATCCGATTGTTCCTAAGAGAAGGCCTATCTCCATTAGCAAAATGTACCGCAGCCCATGCGACCGTTAAAGCATATGGTATGTCCGCCGATTCTATTGATGAATACATTAAAATAGGAAAAACTACAAAGGCGTTTGAGGCATTACGGAGATTACGAGGGGGTCATTCAATTGTACGAGCAAGATTACTTGAGAGCCCCAAACGAAGCTGACCTGTAAAGAATACTTGAGGTCAGTGAAAAGCGGGGGTTCTCAGGGATGATCGGGAGTATTGATTGCATGTACTGGGAGTGGAAAAATTGTCCTACTGGTTGGGAAGGTCAATTTACTAGAGGTGATAAGGGAACCACTACGGTTATTCTTGAAGCCGTTGCAAATCATGATTTATGGATCTGGAATGCCTTTTTTGGATGTCCGGAAACATTAAACGATATAAATGTTCTGGACCGATCGCCAGTTTTCGATGATCTTGAAGCAGGAAATACTCCACGAGTCAATTTCTTTGTGAATGAACGTCAGTATAATATGACATATTATCTTGCTGACGGAATCTACCCCTCTTATCCGACCTTCGTCAAATTCGTTAAACTTCCTCAAAGTGAAGAAGACAAGTTATTTGCAAAATACCAGGAGGCATATCGGAAGGATATCGAACGGGCATTTGGAGTGCTCCAAGCTCGATTTAAAATCATTCGAGATCCAGCTCGAATGTGGCAGATAGAGGACTTGGCTATGATCATGAGAGCATGTATTATATTACATAATATGATCGTTGAGGATGAACGTGATACGTATTCTCAAAATTGGCTTCACTTTCAGGATCAGTCCGAGGCAAGTGGGTCTAGTACACAACAACCATTCTCAACTGAGGTATTACCAGCGTTTGAAAATTATGTACGTACTAGATCGGATTTGCGTGATCAAAGGGCTCATAAACAATTGCAGAACGATCTAGTCAAATACATATGGGCAAAGTTCGCAAATCAGTGATTTTTAAATTTTATTGTACCGTGAGTCGAGTCTATGTATCGTATGCTTTTTTTTTCATCGTTTGTGGAACGAGCTAAGTTTATTGTAACTTTTCTTATTTTTATTAAAATTAAAATATTCTCGTATTTATTTAATTGCTTCGAAAAAAATTAATTAAGTGTGAATTTAAAAAAAATCTCGGGCTAAAAAAATTAAATAAAATCTCGAATTAAAAAAATTAAAAAAAAAATCGAATTTATAAATAAAAATATTAATAATTTATTTTTTAATAATAAATTATTATTATTTTTTTAATTATAAAATTAATTATTGTAAATAAAATAAAAAGTGGTGGGGTATAGAATGATGAGTTGGGAGGAGTTGAATTTTAAACTAAACTAGCTTATTGTGGGGGGTGTAGTTGAGAAAGTAGTTGAATGATTAAGTGGATGGAGAGAGAAGATGAGGTGTCGTAATATTAGGGTAGTTGAATTTTTTTTGATGGTTGGATTATTGAACTTGGTCTAAAGGATTAATATTACTCCCGATGGCCAAAATACGGTGATATGATCATCCACACAAGTAGAACCGTCAATTTGGGTTGATTTCATTGGGCCAGTCCGCCCCGCCAAGCAATAGGAGAGGGTTGAGTTGACATATTTTCAGTCCACACGAATTCCTATTCAACATGAAAAAAAAATATTTTTATTTTTTCTAACAGTAGTCATAATTAATGTATGCTGGTCAGAGTCCAAAATGTAGAAATTGAAAATGATGGCTTAACAAGAAATGTCCATAATCTGAATGGATCAAATTAGAAGAAGGGACACCGTAGCTGCGAATAAGATTATATGTACTGATGCTACAGGAAATGTGCTTATCAATCTTCCTCCACGTGGCAGGACTGATCACCTGGCTCCTTGACCTGAAAACAGAACCCACGACTAGCCGGATGTGTCTCCGGCGAAGA
Organism: Adenophora triphylla var. japonica; assembly: GCA_022495995.1. NCBI lineage: Eukaryota > Viridiplantae > Streptophyta > Magnoliopsida > Asterales > Campanulaceae > Adenophora > Adenophora triphylla. The sequence continues at coordinate 187,996 of JAFEMH010000372.1, forward strand.
CGCTCGGGCGTGAGAGTAAGATTACCGTTGTTTATAGCTCAAAATGTATAGAATAATGAATTCTGATAACAAAATGGCCGTTACCTTTTACCGTTTGGTAGTGATGAAGTATTTATAGGCAAGAGTGATGTATTTTTGGGGAGGCGACACGTGCTCCGAGATTGTAGCGGCAGTTACTTGATTGTGGGAACGTGTCTATAACGGCCCCTGATTTGTAGGGATGTGGTTATGAGAATAGTTCAACCAAATACGCCGGCAAGTGTCAAGTCGTCACTTGTTGTTTAGGTCGAGGTCACCATTCGAGGAATGGTCGACCTGACTGTCGGGTAGAGCATGGTTCGTACCCGAGTTGTAATACGGATTCTGAAGTCGGACTAAGTTAAGTCGGGGCCTGATGGGCCGGACCATGGGCTTAGTCGACTGATGGGTGAGATGGGCCGTGGGCCTTGTTCTGATTGGATCAGTCTCATTGAGAATGTGGGTGCCAATGTTATCTGTGATTGGGCTTTACTCGTTTGGCCCAACTCGACACTTTTGGTATGTTCAGTGGCTGACTTTCGAGTTGACTTCGTCGACTTGGAAGTTAAGAAGATTTCTTTGCCAAAAATTGCTTTACTCGGAGGTCGATACTAGTCTTTGAAGTAGGTCGACTATGATGACGTGGCAACATCCTGATCGTTGGTGATGAACGGTTGGAGATGAAGGAGCGCCGGTTTTAGTAATGATTACAGTTCTGACGTTTGGAACTCCTTCTCGAAAACCGCCTCAATCTTTAATTTTGGAAAATTAATTTTGATTTTCTTTTCCCCTTCCAAATTTAGGAAAATATAAATAGAGAAATCCCTCTTTGTTTAGAACTTTTACTGCTCTAGAACTTCTTCTTCTCCGGCGATAATCAAGGGATTTCAGCAAGATTTAAATTCAGCTCTACTCGCAAAGAACGAACCCACCTTCTGCAATTAGTTAAGGTATTTCTTTCGTACCTTTGCTTTAAGGATTTTAATTTTGCACTGTTCTCCGTTTCCGCCATGGCTAGGACCTTTAGTTGCGAACCGGGAGCGTGGTACGGCTACTGTACTGTTAACCGTAGGGCATGCAAGAATGTGAACGGTGAGTGGAGAGTGATGTCCTTAGATGAGTGCGCCTCCATTTTGACTAGTTGGGGATTGAATTACACTGAGATAGGGCTGCCCATTGTAGGAGAAATTGAAAATGTGGTGATTGACGACTCAAATGTTGTCGCTTTTCATCTATTCCATGAATTGCTTGACCATATCACCTTGTTTTATGTTAGGGACGTCCAAAAGCCCTCCTTCCTTAGAAATAGGATAGGTTTCCCAGGGGAGTCTAGGTCGTCCTTAGGTAGGTCGATCGATCATGATCATAGGACCGACTCCCCGCTTCCTCTTTTGCTTGTACGGATATGACGACTCAAGAAGGGAACGCCGCCTCAACTTCTTCCGGTCCTCGAATTGTCAATGCATTTGGGCCCAATGTGGTGCCGTGCAAGAATGAGAGGGGCTATGTACCTCAACGACCTACTCGTGGGAGGAAGAACTTGGAGTCTCGTTATGATGTGATCTACAACTTCTGTGGGGTAGATAGGGCAGACTTTAGGTTGACTATCCTTAGTCAGAAACAATTTTTAGCCAAATACCGTACGACCTTCACTAAAGATGCTACTAAGGTAGCTTTCTTCTACGAGCGGTTGAAATTTGGTTTGAGGTTGCGCCTGGATCCTTTCATTAATGAGTTTACGGAATGTATGGATGCCCTCCCTCTTCAGCTCGGTGCTAACACTTGCAGAGTGCTGGTGTGCTTTGCAATGGTGTGTAGGCTCCTGGGCCATGAGCCTTGTATGAAGGTTTTCAAGGAGTTTTTTGGTGCCAAGCTGGATAAGCATGATTGGGGAATTAGTACTCCCTCCAAACCCAACTCCCCCAAGTTGTTTACCAACCTTCCAAATAAACACAATTGCTGGAACTCACATGTAGTTTTAGTTGAGAGCAGGCTGGGCTGGGAATTTCCGTTGCCCAATGATGAATCTGATGCTATAAGTGAGGAGAATTACTGGGAGCCTCCTTGGTGTAAAACTTTGTATAGAAAGCTGTGTGCCCTGGTCAAGGATGGACCCGTCGATTGGGAGTCATTAGTGACAACCAAGTATAATTATGTTCTAGCAGGGATGATGCCTGGAGATGAGGCAAGAGCCCCTTGCACTGTATTGAGAGGCCAGTGTACCCTGGTTGGGTAACCCACTCTTTGGGTAGATTAGAGGAGAATTGTCGGTTTGTCGAAGCAAGCCGACTAATGCAAGAACAATGGAGAACACATTGGTGGTAAGGGTTTATTCGCCTTCGCTCATTAGCTCGTCCAATGTTAACTTGCATAAGTGCTTTTTTATAGGTGTATAGGATTGCTTTGATCTGCATACTTAACTTTCAGCTCGACACTTACTTGCTCGCTTGTAGAATCAATTAATTCGTACATAGAACTGCTTGTAATCGTATCTCTGTATTTATCAAATGGTTTGCTCGTATGTAGAATTAATTCGTACATAGAACTATTTCGAATTGCAACTCCTTATCAAATTGCCTGCTCGTATGTAGAGTTATTCAATTCGTACATAGAACTGCTTTGAATTGTATCAATTACCTCGTCGATGATTTACTCGTAGGATTCGTTTTGAATTGTCGAGCTAACACTTTGATGTCGTGCGGTTTGACTCCCGAACAAGAAGCCGCCATGGTTCGAATTGTTGGAGTTTCGACAAGAAGAAGTCTAAGAGGGCCCACGGGCCGTGAACGCCAACGCCAGCAGAGAGAGGGATGCTGCTGCAAGGAATAACCTTCTCCCACAGGACAATGCTGGGTTAATCCCAATGGAGGAGGTCGTTATAGAGGAACTTCAACAGAGTGGTTCCCATTCCATGAATGTGAATGAAGGAGGGGAGGAATTCACGGAGTCGCCTAGGCCAAGTCCGAGCTACGATCTGTTCAAGAGGCCAATCTGCGACCTCGGGGCCGAGATGGCGGGCTCCGGTCAATGAATGTAGTTGAAATTGATGATGTTGTTGAAGAGGAAGATGATCAGACATTGAGGACGAGAAAAAGATCAAGGTCTGGAAAGGGCAAGGCCGTCTCCCCAAGTCTACTCCCTCCTCTAGCCCCCCCTCCGAGGAGCCAAGAATCTGTAGATGCTTTGATTCAGAAGCTCGGCGATGTTCCCCTCTCATTGGGGTCAACAGCATGACTCGGCGCTATCCTGACGTGGCGCTTGGTCAAGTGGTGGTGAGAAGGGCTCTGGATGTAGATCTCCTAGCTCACTTTGCGGATAAGGGTATGACTCCAGAGGAATTTTCGGCCCGATCTGGGTTGGTACACAGCGAGGTAAACCTTTATTTTCCCTTTCTGTTTGGTCGCTTATTATATTAGTTCGTCATTTCACCTCTTTGCCGAGCTAATACTTCAATGTTTCCTCTAATGCAGTCTCTCACCATGAACGAGCAAGCTAAAAGCTCCTGGAGGGCGTCAATTGAGAGGGAGAAGCGGGCCCTGCGCGATTATGCCAAGAAGGCACAAGAGTTGGCTGACTTGAGAGAGAAATACAACGATCCGGACAACTCGTGTGAAGCCAATGAAATGGTGAAGACGAAGGCCTTGTCCGATCCGTCTGGCATTTCTTGAATCTAAGATCAAGGAGATGGAAGCGGAGAGGGAAACGAGAGAAGAACGAGTTGAAAAAAACCAAAACTGAGCTGGCCACAGTCAACAAACTCCTGAAGGAGAAGGATGCCTTCTTGCTCGAGCTGCATGATCAGCATCGGCTTGAGAGAGAGAAAAGCCAGAAAGACCTCCAGGCTACCATCGAGAAAACTGCTAAAGATGCCTCTGAAGCAGCAGTTGAGAAGTTCAAAGCAGGGGATGAGTACTACGATGCCATAGTGTCTAAGGCCCAAGATTTTCTTGAGGTCGGCAAAGACATATGGCCCGTCGCGCGCTTGTAGATCCAACGGCCACGGTTACCATCGAGCAATTAGCTCGTTGGTTTACTGAGTCCCAATATGACATGACGGCTCGTAGTGGTCACTCGCTTGTTCCTTACCTTGAAAACGATCTTGCTTTCATTGCTCAAGAGGATGAGGAGGATCACTGCGAGAAGTGGGAAGCTCCCCTGTTCTTGACAGGAATTTTGATGTGGTCTTGGCGGAACTTGACGATGCCGAAGCCATGGAAATTGAAACTGAGCAAACATATTCCGAGTCGGGTAAGCCTTTGGAGCCTCAGCAACAAGAAAATGGTGAAGGTCGAGCTTCCATTGACGACCAAGCTGCTATCGGCCAGGGCTCTTAAATTATTTGTAATGAACAAGTTCCAAACAATATTTTTGTCTTTGCTTCAACATTATTCGAATGCCTTGGCCCAGTTTTTGGGAGGCAAAATATTTTTGTAAATTAATTTTGTTTAAGTCTTAGCCCGTTTTGGGAGACTTATTTCTATCGTAGCTGACTTTTGTTTCCAGAATGTTGTATGCTTTTCATTCCATATTGTATGTCGAGCTAGATGTAGATAATATAAATGAGTCAATTTGAGCCTAGTGGCGACTTGATCTTGTTGGTTTAGTCGACCTCAGACTTGATTAACTTTTTCGTGAACGAGATTGACCATAAGTCGAACCTGTTCATACCCTTTGAACTGATTAAGAATCGAGTTAGTTGGAACGAAGTCGACTAAGAGTCGGACTTGTTAAGTGAACAAAGCTGATTTAGAATCGAGCTTGTTAGAACGAAGCTGACTAAGAGTCGAGCTAAGATGAACTGACTAAGAGTCGAGTTAAGATGAACTGACTAAGAGTCGAGCTCATTAGAACAAAGTCGACTAAGAGTCGGACTTGTTAAATAAACAAAGCTGATTAAGAATCGAGCTTGTTGGAACGAAGCTGACTAAGAGTCGAGCTTGTTGATGTTAATGTAACACTATGCTTGATGGAATGAACTGCACTTTTCATTGAAGTAGGAAACATGCTTACATCAACTTGAAACTAGGACTAACACAAGCTTGAACCTGAAAACTAAAAGCTAGAAGTAGTATTTGATGAGATGAGTAGCATGCCAAGGATGTTTCAACTCGTCACCTCCGGGATGAGCTATCATGTAGGTTCCTTCCTTGACGACTCGAGTGACTACATAGGGACCTTCCCAATTAGGAGATAGCTTGTTCTCCGGGGTCCTTCTACCCGTTGCTTCAATCTTTCTTAACACATAATCTCCAACTGGAATGACCTTGCTTTGACCTTCTTATCGTGGTAACTCTTAGTTCATTGCTTGTAGTTGACCATTCGGAGGTAGGCCGTTTCTCGCTTCTCGTCGATTAGATCCAGGTCGATCAACTGTTGTTATCATTTTGCTCCCGATTGAAGAAAGTCACTCTAGCAGTGGGAATCTCGAGCTCAAGCGGGTGCCATGGCCTCTCGACCCATATGTGAGAGCAAAGGGGTTTCCCCCCGTAGGCCCCCCGGGAGTGGTTGTACGAACCGCCCAAAGAGTGCAAGGGGAGTTCGTCCAACCAATTGTTTCGTCGACCTACGAGCCCAGTCTTGAGCGAAGATAGAACAAGTTTATTTGTCGCTTGCCTTGCCCATTTCCTTGAGGATAGGCGACGGAGGATTTCCAATGTTTGATTCCCACTCGCTTCATCTCTGTTTCGAAAGTCCGGGAGAACTGTAACCCATTGTCGACACTATAGCTCGGGAAAACCAAACCGACACCAAATGAAGTCGTGTATGAAGTTGATAGCATTCTCCTCTCGTGATGCGAGCTAATGGTTTGGCCTCAACCCATTTGGTGAAGTAATCTATGGCCACTATCACATACTTGCAGCTTCCTCGGGCGGGAGGGAAGGGTCCAATCGTGTCGACGCCCCACATATCAAATGGCAGCCGCGATCACGCGAGTCCGCTCTGTTGTAGGCACACGGGGAAGGTTGGCAAACCTTTGGCATTGATCACATTGCTGAACAAAGTTGTGAGTGTCGGCTCTCATGTGTGGGCCGCAGTATCCCAACGTGATTAACTTGTCGCCAAGAGTCCTGCCCCCGGTGTCCACCATAAATTCCACTATGCACTTCGTGTATCAATAGGGCGACCTCTTGGGGATGGATGCACTTTAGCAATGGCCGAGTATAAGATCTCCGAACAGATCGCCTCCTTGAATGACATACCTTGGAGCTTTCTTTTTGATAGCTCGAGCCTTCTTCTCGTCATCCGCGACTCTCCATTTTCTAGGTATGTTTTCATTTCCTCGATCCAACACTTCTCCCGAGTCCAATTTCTTGAGGGATCATCTATGCACCGAATTTTTACCCTCTCATAAAATTTGGATTCTTTCTAGGAAGGAGATGGGCTCGTCATGTGGCTCATCTCGAAGTAGCAAGTTTCGAAAGGAGATCGGCTAGCTCGTTATCTTCTCTTCCAATCCTTTGAATCTTCCGAATTCTAAGTCCTTTATTAGCTCCTTCACCAGGTCGCAGGTATTTGATGAGAGTAGAACTAAGCACTTCGTACTCGCCTCGACCTGGTTGACTATCAATTGTGAGTCACAAGTAAGCCAAGATCTTAGTTGCTCCGAAGCATTTGGCGTACTCAATAGCCGCAATCAAGGCCTCGTATTCGGCCTGGTTATTAGAAGCATCAAACTTGAACCTTAGTGATTCCTCATACACGGTCCCAGGTTACGGCTCGATCAACACTATTCCAGCCTCCACCGCTATTCTTGGTCGCCGACCCGTCCGAATAGACCTTCCAACAATCGTCGGGTAGGCTTATGACGACCTGGGACTCCGGTTCTTTCCCCTTAGCCTTTTCTTTAGGAACTCGTTGCTCGTTGTCTTCCTTGGTGAACGTAAGCTCGACCAAGAAGTCGCCTAGAGCTTGAGCCTTTAACGCCTTTCGAGGTCGATAGTCAATGTCAAATTCGGTGAGGGCAATTGACCCGATTGAAGCGATCGACACTGAACTCTCGGAGCTTGTGCGATATCTTCCTCAAAGGTGCATTAGTAAGAACCACGATTGGATGAGCTAGAAAATAAGCTCGCAGCCTTCCTAGAAGCCACGACTAGAGCATGTGCGACCTTCTCGGCGTTGTAATACCTACTTTCCACATCTCGATAAAGCTTTACCGATATAGTACATGTGCTTCAAGCCCTCATCCTCTCTAATCAACACCGCCGGCAACCGACTTGTCTCCCACCGATAGGTATACAAACAAAGTTTCTCCAGTGGTTGGGCTACTTAGCAGGGGTGGAGTAGCGAGGTAATCCTTTAGCTGTTGGAACGACGAATGACATTCGGTCGTCCATTCAAAACTTTTCGTCCCCCTCAATGCTTTGAAGAAGGGGAGAGACCTTCTCGCCGACTTTGATATGAAGCGACCAAGAGGCTGCTACCCTTCCATTAAGTCGCCGCATCTCTTTGATAGTGGTGGGAGCCTTCATGTCGACTAAAGCCTTTATCTTCTCTGGATTAGCTTCTATGCCCCTTTGAGATACCATGAATCCCAAGAACTTGCCAGCTGCCACTCCAAACACACATTTACTGGGGTTGAGCTTCATGTCGTTTGCTCGTAAATTGGCGAATGTCTCCTTTAGGTCGACCACGTGACTCCCGGCCTTAGTTTTAATGACCATGTCGTCAACGTAGGCCTCCATATTTCGACCAATCTGTGAGGCAAAGACTTTGTTCACCATCCTCTGATATGTAGCTCCTGCATTCTTCAATCCAAAAGGCATCATATTGTAGCAGTAGATGCCTCCACCGCTCGAAATGCCGTCTTCACTATGTCATCCTCGTGCATCTTTATCTGGTGGTATCCCGAGTAAGCATCCAGGAAACTGAGAGTGGAATGACCAGCAATGGAATCAACAAGCTTGTCAATTCTAGGAAGAGGATAGCTATCCTTTGGGCAAGCTAGATTGAGAGTAGTGAAGTCGACACACATCCGCCACTTGCCATTCGATTTCTTCACCATGACCACGTTGGCCAACCACGTTGTATGAGTGGCCTCTTTGATTATACCAGCACTCAAAAGTTTTGTACCTCTCGCTTTGATAGCCTCTTCCTTGTCGCGAGCAAAACTTCTCAACTTTTGGGGTCTCGGCTTTATGGTCGGGTTGACTTCCGCCTGTGAACAGCGACCTCCTCCTTGATTCCCCTCATGTCTTCTACTCTCCATGCAAAGACATCATTACTTTCTTTGAGTAGCTCGATGATTTACGCTCGCTCCTCGACCGATAGCTGCTTCCCAATCTGAATTTTTTGATCGGGGTAAGAAGGGTTGGTGATTACCGACTCTAGCTCATCCACGGCTTCTAGCTCGGTCCATCTCTCGAATTGTAGAGTCTCCACTATGATCTCCACGACCTTTTGTCTTTCCTCGGCTCCCAAGTGTGGAGCCTCCTCGCCTATCATATCATCGAAGCTTGTCTCGCAACCTTGTTGGTAGGGGCCCCAGAGTTATTGTCTATCCGGGAGCGCATAGGTCTCCTATGACGACTTGATCGACCATAACTACATCCGAATCGACCTCGGTGGTGTTAGAGTGACGTGTCGACTCAAGCATGACCTCGTCATTTGAGCGATAGGTCGACTCTACCACGTCGGTGATTGTTGACGGTCGGGTAGTTTTGGTGGCCCATCGAGACGGCTTCAAGTAACCATCGCCAGTCTCAATCTCTAGCTCCCTTTTCTTTCTTTCTCTTAGAACATGATCCGGATAAGCACGAGCCGTGCCTTGTACGCAACCCACTCCCGAAAGGTGTGGGAACTTTACTCGGTGAGGAATTGATGCTACCATTCCAAGAGCGACACGTCCAGAATTCCAAGTATGGCGGCATAGTCACTATTTACATCAATTACAATAAATTGTACCTTCGAGACAATCCCGAGGGGGTGCCGGCCTAGGTCGACGTCGAGCACTATCTCGGCCTTTAGCATCAACTCGGTGGTTGGTGAAGCCCTCCAACCTCGCCATCATATCTCTCCATTGCTCATCATTAAGACCCATCTCCTTGAAAGTTTTGTAAAACAAAATATCCTTGCAGCCCCCGTGTCGACTAAGAGTCTCGCTCGTCATACATCCATCAATGAGACCCGGGATGACGAGAACTTGCTCCCTAGCCGCCATATTCGTTGCCAATTCGTGGGGGTAGAAGCCGATCGCCTCATCTTTTATTTCTCTCCTCGAGGCACATGTGGGGCCTTATTAAGCCGGAATATCTTGTGCTTGATGGCCGTGTTGCTTGCTTGTTCGGTGATGACCCCCGAGTTCGATCTAGGCTGCCTAGGTCCTTGTTGCCCACCCGCTGGCCGCTCACCTCCCCACCTTGAGGTCTCTTCCACATAAGCTTCGAGTCTCCCCGGTCGACCATTCTCTGGATGATACGCTTTAATCCCAAGCAATCCTCGTGAGATGACCGGTGTCTTTGTGGTAGTCGCGGTAGCATTTCGTGTTGTCCCGCCTAAACTTGTTGCCTGGATTCATTGGGACTGGAGGAGCCAGTTAGACAGCATTCAAAAGCGCAGGTCGACTCACCGTGAGGGGAGTGAAAGCTTCGGGCACCTTCTCTGTCGCCCTAGTTACATTCTTTCCATTTTTATTGTTCCCCCATTCTTATTGGAGTCCTTTTTATCATCGCCGACTTCAACCTTGGGGCTCTTACCATTCTTCTTTTCTTTCCTTTCCTCAAGTGAAGCGACGTTATACACCTTTTCAAACAACTCCTGTCGAGTTGTGACCGTTCGGACCGTGAGCTCGTAGTCCATGTCTTCCGAGGAAATACCACTTCTAAGCAATTTATTACCTCTCGTCCGTGAGGTCTTCCTCTATCTTATCAACCATCTCTTTGAACTTGGTGAAATAGCTCATCGAGCTTTCATTCTTACCCCGCACCAAGTTATTCGGATCGATGACGGTTATCTTCCGAGCTCCTGCAATCGAGAAGCGGTCTAAGAATTTTGTTCTCAAGCATGCCCAGTGGTGATACTACCGGCCAAACCATTGAACCAAGTTAAGAAATTTGCCCCGATAAGAATGTGCTTAGGAGAGCTTTGCACATGTTGTCGTCCTCATTGGCGACAAAACACATAGTGGCTTCCGGATGTGATATGTGGCTCCTGGCATTTGTCGACCCGAGTACTTCTCCGTAAGAGGCAACCCGAAAGTAGGAGGAGGTCGACTATCTCTCGATTTCTTTGGAAAAAGGTCGAAGAGCAAAGTCAATTCGTTCAACCTTTCCCGTCTCTTTTTCTTCTCCTCCTCCCATTGCTCAAATTTCTTTTTCATCAACAACCATTCTCTCGGCATCGGGGGTCTCTCATCTCCCGGAGGGGAGCGATTGGACCTCTCGGCCTTCACTTCGGGGGAGTCACCGCCTACTCCTTCGTCCCTGTGAGAATTGGTCCTTTCGATCTTATTGGAGATCTATGTCTGTTACTTCTTTGAGGCGACTGCGCCTCTCGGCCAGACGGCGACCTGCGCCTGTGATCTCCATGTGGCGACTGCGCCTTTCCCCTCTCACAGCGACCTATGCCCATTTCTGTCTCTTTGAGACCACGATCTCTCAGGAACTCGGGCCGGGAAACATGTCTTTCTATTGGGCCATTAACCGAGTCCTCAAATCGAATTGAGCCTCCTGCTTCTCTGTTTACGTTGAGGCTAGCTCTTAAATCATTACTCGGCACATGAACTATAGTGGGAGCTCGACGTACCATTACGTCCTCGCCGTTACATCCCACACCTTCATTTGGCCTAGCACTCTGGCCTGTTGCCCATTAGAAACCCGAGCGGGTGCCACTCTGCTCGGGCGTATGTCGGCCTGTTACGCCTCCTCCACGGCTATTAAGTCGGCCCGTAATGCAGGCTCGCTCCGGCATCATTTCTTTCTTGCTCATGGGATTAGTGGAGGGACACGCCTGCTTCCCACATTAGCTTGCCTGGGTTAGACGTTTTGGGTGAGGTGGAGCTCCTTGTCCTTCCATGGGACGCTTTTCTCTCCTTGCATGCAGCAATCCCTGCCATCGGCCACCGCGGCTGTTAGAGCGTGTCGCCCTAGCATGATGTCGTTGAGGAGGGGGAGGAGGAGGCAAATCTGCATTTCCAACGTTTGTATTGTTGTTGTTGTTCACTTCATCGTGCCCAAGTGAAGCCTCGGATACGTGTCCTTCTGAAGTCACCATTGTTGCAGGTTGATGGAGTTTTCGAAATCAAGTCTAAAGCACGTTCCCGGCAATGGAACCAAACTGATGCTACAGGAAATGTGCTTATCAATCTTCCTCCACGTGGCGGGGCCATCACACAGCTCCTTGACACGAAAACGAGAACCCACGACTAGCCGGATGTGTCTCCGGCGAAGACGCTCGGGCGTGAGAGTAAGATTACCGTTGTTTATAGCTCAAAATGTATAGAATAATGAATTCTGATAACAAAATGGCCGTTACCTTTTACCGTTTGGTAGTGATGAAGTATTTATAGGCAAGAGTGATGTATTTTTGGGGAGGCGACACGTGCTCCGAGATTGTAGCGGCAGTTACTTGATTGTGGGAACGTGTCTATAACGGCCCCTGATTTGTAGGGATGTGGTTATGAGAATAGTTCAACCAAATACGCCGGCAAGTGTCAAGTCGTCACTTGTTGTTTAGGTCGAGGTCACCATTCGAGGAATGGTCGACCTGACTGTCGGGTAGAGCATGGTTCGTACCCGAGTTGTAATACGGATTCTGAAGTCGGACTAAGTTAAGTCGGGGCCTGATGGGCCGGACCATGGGCTTAGTCGACTGATGGGTGAGATGGGCCGTGGGCCTTGTTCTGATTGGATCAGTCTCATTGAGAATGTGGGTGCCAATGTTATCTGTGATTGGGCTTTACTCGTTTGGCCCAACTCGACACTTTTGGTATGTTCATGTACAATTAGCAAAGACTTTGTGAAGTCTACCTAGACCAAGTCAAAATATTGGAAGAGTAGCTGCAAATAAGATTACATGTACAATTAGAAAAGTGTTTTTAAGCTGGTCCGCTTGGCCCACCAACCCTAGGTGGGTTGGCTTGGATTGACATATTTTCAGTCCGGCAGAAATTTGGCCCGCCCCGTTTAGTGGTGGGTATTGGTAGGTTGGACCCGCCCGGCCCCGCCAGCCCGTATTAACAGCTCTATCCATGAGTTATATGAGATGGAAAAATTATTTATTATACATAAAACAAATTATTAATAAGTGAAGCGGTTTAAAATACAACTGGTACTCTTGCCCGTGTTGATGGCACGGTGACAGTATGAATTTGATTTGTCCTATAAAAGTGTATAACGTATTTTGTGATATGCGGGATAGAGAGGTCGATCGCATTAATGTATGATTTTTATATCATCACCCGAACATCAGTAGCATCATTGAGATAATATTTAGTCTTGTTTGATTTGAACTTAATAGTTAAATTGATTAACCCTGTAAAAGAATGCAATTTTTTTTGTTAAACTACAATCTTGATATTTAATTCATGCTCTGAAATGATTCAAAAATGTTATAAAATTTATAGAATGGATATAAAACTAACAAAAATATATTTCTTTGAAAATGCATAAATGAAGTGAGAGAAAGATTTTTTTTTTCATTGTGGAAATAGAGTACAACAAGTAAGCAAACAATATATAACAACAACAACAACGAAGTCTTAGTCCCAACAGAGGTAGTACATAATTCCTTTTGAAGTATCAGAACAAAACCAACAGATGTGTATTTCGCAAACTCACCTTCAAAAAGAACTTTTAGATTATTGGAACCGTCTACTGTACCCGCAGGATTCTAAAATTTTTACTCAAATAAGTAACTCAAAAACACATTCCATCTACGCTACGCTAGAGAGTATAACAACAACCTTTAAATATAATAAAAGGAAAAACATTTGTGCCACATAAAATTAAAACAATACTCGCATAGGCACATTACCAAAAACTTGGATTGTAGGTCTTATATCAGAACCTATAATCTTCTTTTTGCTGCGTTTCTGAGTAGGAGTAGCAATTTATATATAAATCATATGTTGTTCAGGCAAATGGTCGCACATTCTGCTGTAATTCTATGATAAAGAGATATGTGCTTTCGCTTCACATCAATAATGCTATAAGGAATGTGGGTGTAGTTTATAATTGTCAGTCAAACTCACATTTCTATAATTACCAAATTCATGATTTATGTGCTTAATGCAGAACATGGAATGCTAACCAAATGAAAAAAATCATACAACACAAATTCACAACATTGTTAAGTAACAATCACTGAATACCTAAAGCCTCAGACATTCGAACGTAACTATATTATTGAAATGAGTACTTTTATGCGATGAACCTCTGATTTTTACTTTCGAGTTGTTTCTTTCTGTCCTAACATTACAATTCGATTTGTTTATTCTCTTCTAAAATATCACTAATATTACTAATTATAATTATAATTTAAAATATTTTATATGTATGTAAAAATATTAGAACTTTGATTGACGCAACATTAAAATACAATTAATAATTTTCAAATTTTTTAGTCATGCATATTTAATGTGGCTAGATTTCGTTAAATTTTAAGCGAATTTGTTAACAGTGTGAGAACATGCTGAAAAATGTAAAAGTTCAGTGAGAACATTTTGAAAAAAATAGTCCAGTGAGAACATTTTGAAAAATGTTATAGTTCAGTGATGAAAATATGATTTTTGCCAAAAATTTAAAAAGAAGTGAATAAAGGAAACCACTTATTGTCAGCCCTTAGATTAGAGTTAATACAAAATAATCTAATGATTGAAATTAAAAAGAAATAAAATCGTTTAATAATAGACATTAGATGAGGACGTTTATAGATTAATTTGAACCCTTTTTTGTATAAAGTCAATAGGAAGTTATTTTTTTAGCTTTAATATAATATAGACTAGTAATCTACCCGTGCAATTCACGGGGAAGTATCAAAGCCCTCTTCAAACACGTTAAAAAATATATTTAGTAGAAATTAAAGGGCAAAAAGTTGAATATTAGAAAGAATAACGTTTATGTATTAAAAAAATTTAGAACATGTAGTAACAAATATCAAAATCCTATAATTTATAAATTTTGAAAAACATCCTTAAAAACTATATTAGTAATAATTTCTTGAAAACGACATTAATGATAGTACTCAAAAATTACTAACCAGTGTGAAGCACTGAAAATTATGTAAAAACAAACAAATGATCAATTCTAATACGTATAACCCATTTTTTTTCTAAAAAAATTGTTTACATAAAAATGAACATATTGAAGAGAAAATGACATAATAAATAACAAGATTGTTAAAAAAAAAATCAAAGTTATTTTCTTTAAATACAATATTATTAATGTGTCTATAACAATCACTTACGGTTTCATCCTTACCCAACAAAATACTTAATCCATTCAAATTTGTCACCCATGACAATGCAGCATAATTGGTCATAACAGAAAAAATATATTTTTTTAATCATAAGTTCAACTGTGGACAAATATTTGTCTTGTACTCTTCTTATTGATAGATGATGCTGCAGGAAATGTGCTTATCGATCTTCCTCCACGTGGCAGGACTGATCACCTGGCTTCTTGACCTGAAAACAGAACCCACGACTAGCCGGATGTGTCTCCGGCGAAGACGCTCGGGCGTGAGAGTAAGATCACAGTTGTAGATAGCACAAAATGTATTGAATAATGAACTTCAGAATACAAAATGGCAGTTACCTTTGCACCGTTGGTAGTGATGGAGTATTTATAGTTGGTGTAGGTAGTTTAATGACAGGGCTACATGAGCTCCGAAATTATAGCTGCGGTTATGCTCGTGGGAACGTGCCTGTAACTGTCCCTGATTTGTAGGGAGGTTGTTATGGAAAGGTTGACCCACATGTGTCTTCAAATGTCAGGTCGACACTTGGTGATCAGGTCGAGGTCGCCACTTGCGGAATGGTCGACCCTGATCAAGTGGGTAGAGCATGGTTCGTACCCGAATTATGATATGGATCATGAAGTCGGACTAAATTAGGTCGGGACCTAGTAGGTCGGACCATGGGCTTAGTCGACTGATACAAGAGATGGGCTTTGGGCCTTGCTCTGACTGGGCCAGCCCTATTGAGAATGTGATAATCAAAGCTGGATGTAATTGGACTTTACTCGTTTGGCCCAACTCGACACTTTTGGTATGTTCGGTGGCCCCAACTTTCGAGTTGACTTTGTCGACTAGGAAGTTAAGGAAATCTTGTTGGAAATTTGTTGTTACTCGCAGTCGTTACTCGTTTGGAGGTTTAGTCGACCCGAAGATGATGTGGCACAATCCGTAACGTTGATGATGAACGGTTACGAGATGAAGGAGCGCCATTTCGGCTGTAATGATTACACTTTTGTCGTTTGAGAGTCCGCCTAGGAAGCTGTTTCCACCATTAATTAGGAAAATTAATTTCAAATTTCATAATGCCCTTTCCAATTCGGGAAGCTATAAAATCAATAATCCTTCCCCATTTACAACTTTTGTCTTCCCTGGACTCGTGCGTGATTAGGCGGTGATAAGGGACATTGATTCTTGCTATAAATCGGTGTTTTTGCTCTCCGTTGTTAGTTTCTCCCCATTGCTAAAGGTATTCTCCTTATCCTTTAGAGTTAGGGTTTTGATTTCTGCAATCTCTTTGATTTCGCCATGGCTAGGACCTTTAGTTGTGAGGTCGGGCCTGGGTATGGCTACTTGTGTTATCAATCATAGAGTTTACAAACATTTGAGTGGAGAGTGGAGGGAGATAACGGTAGAGGAGTGTTCTTCAATTTTGAAACATTGGGGGCTGCGTTTCAATGAACTGAGTTTGCCTGTAGGGGATGAACTAGGTGTCTTAGGAATGGATGACCCAAGGGTTGTGTCTTTTCACCTTTTTCATGAGCTTCTCGACCATATAGCTGTGTTTTATGTTAAAGATGCTGTTAAGCCCTCCTTCATTAGAAATAGGATAGGATTTAGGAATCTAGGTCGCCCCTTAGTGCGTCTATTAGGGCTCCTGAGACATCATGTAGAACTGATTCCCCTGTTTCCCCTTCTTCTTGTACAGATATGGAGACTCAAGGTGGAGCCAATGCTTCGACCTCATCAAGCCCACGCATTGTGGATGCCTTTGAACCGACTGTAAATCCGGGCGGGGAATGAGAGGGGATATGTACAGAACCGCCGCTTAGGGAAACGGAACTTTGCCTCTAGAGTATCCACCCTTTATGACTTCTGCGAGGTGAATAGGGATGACTTTGAGGTCACTCTTTACAGCAAGGCCGACTTCTTCAAAAAGTTTGGAAAGACTTACAAAGCGATGCCACCGGGGTGGCCTTCTACTATGGCCGGTTCTTGCTTGGGACTTAGATTGCCATTAGACCCCTTCATCAACGAATTTTTAGAGTGTGCCAATGCCTTACCTCTCCCAAATGGGAGCCAACACATGTAGGGTCTTGGTTTGCTTTATTATGGTGTGTCGCTTCTTGGGGTATGAGCCTTGTATGAGAGTTTTCAGGAGTTTTTCTTTGTGAAGTTTGATAAACATGGTGGCATAAGCGCTCCCTCAAGGCCAATTCTCCCAAATTATTCATTAACCTGCCTAGCAAAGCTGGAGGCTGGAATTCCCATGTAGCAGTGGTGGAGAGTAGGTTAGGATGGGAGTTCCCTCTACCAAATAAGGAGACCAAGGTGGTGAAGGATGAAGATCGGTGGGAACCTCGTTGGCACGGGGACTTGCGTAGAAAGTTGGTGGAGTTGGTTCTTGATAATCCCATCGGTTGGAAGGTCTTGGGAACCACTAAGAACAATTATATCAATCTTTGGATTGATGGTAGGAGATGATGATGTAGTACCCCTGGTTCTACGTAGTGAGATGCATGAGATATCCAGACCGGGTGACCACGTGCTCATGCCAAGTTTGAGAGAATGTGTTCCTTTTGTCGGAAAGTTGAGAATTACTGCGGGAATAATGGAGAACATTGTGGTGGTAAGGGTTTACTCGTCCTCGTTCATTAGCTCGATCCTTTGTTATCTTGCATAAGTGATTTTTTATAGGCATATAGGATTGCTTTGATACGCACACTTAAATCTCGGCTAGTCACTTGCTTGCTCGCATGTATAATCGATCAACTCGTACGTAGAGCGCATGTAATCGTATCTCTGCATTTATCAAATTACCGGCTCGTATGTAGAATTAATTCGTACATAGAAGCTGCTTTGAATTGTATCAATTAGCTCGATAGTTGTTTTTGCTCGTACGTAGAACTATTTAGCTCGTACATAGAACTTATACTTTTGATGACGAGCTAACACTTTACCTTTTTATGCAGTGCGGTTTTAACCCCTGCTCGGGAAGCTAATATGGGGAGAGTCCTTGACATTAGGAAGGCGAAGAGCCGGGGAAGAGCTAATGCCAAGGAGAGCGTGAGTGAGGCGAAGCCGTCAAAAGGAATGATATCTTTGAAAATGGTAGAAGAGGATACCACAAAGTTTATTCTGTGAGGAGAACTTGGAAGAGCAAGGCGTCTTTGGTGAAAATGAGAATGCTTCTTTGGTGCCGAGGACCAAGGCTGCGAAGAGGTCCATCTTTGTTGATGAGGAGGAGGAGGTGAGAGCTGAATATAGAGCCGAGAGAGGGAGGTCGCTCGAACGGGACCCAGAGCTCAAGCTAAGTCCAAAGCCAAGACCAAAACTAAAGCCGCTTCCAAAAGAAAATCTCATGTCATTTCTTTGGATGAGGATGAAGATGAAGATGATGGAGCTCCCATCGGCAAGGTGATTAAAATTGGCCCTCAAGAGTGAGCTCGGCGTCGGCGGAGTTGATGCTAGTGAGCGAAAGGAGGCGAATCCGAGAAATCCACCGGCTTCTCCCATTCGTGTCTCATATGACGGGCGATTCGAGAATAGAGTTCTTGGTGAGCAATGTGACTCCTTTGACAAGGGTAAACGGCTTGGCCGGGGAGTATCCGGAGGCTGGAGTATGGTCAAGTGATTGTCAGTAGGGGGGCGATCGGGACACGATTAGGGAGTTTACCAACAAGCCACCGACTCCGAAGCTTGCTTAGGGCTAGGGTTGGACTAGCTTCTTACGAGGTAACCCACGTGTTTTTAATGTTCCTATTTTTCCTTTCCTTTTTTATCTTGTTTCTTTCTTATGCTTGATCTAACCTCCTCCCCCTTTCACGATAATATAGTCTCTTGCTATGATCGACTTGGCCACCACTTATTGGAAGGCTGGCGAGGAGCGAGGAGAAGCTAGCCAAGTCCATGCTTTGGCAAAAAAGAATGACGAGGTTGAAGCTCGAGAAGGAAGTGGCCAAGATAGGGAATTGCGGGGAGGACAAGAAGAAGTTGCGGGCGAGCTTGAGAAGGCGAAAGGAGGAGCATTACGATTTGGATAGTTCTTATGAGGCCTTGAAGGCTGGTGAAAGATAATGAAATCAAGGCCAAAGAAGAAGCCCTGGGCTGTTGGGTGAGGCTAATAAAGAGCTCGTTGCTCTCAAAGAGGAGAAAAAAGCCATAGGCTGCAGATCTTGAAGTGGCGACTCGGCGGTTGGAAGAATGGCCGGTCACCTTGGCCGAGCGAGGAAGAGCTTGAAGCGGCTAGACTTAAGCTGGGAGGTTGAACTCGCCAATGCCGTGAAGAGTGCCAAGGAGGAGGCACATTAAGGCTTACAAAGACGGCGACGAGCTCCGCAATATATTGCGAAGAAGCCGGGGTTACGAGGTGGGTACGAGACATATGGCTCGGCGAATCATAGTGGACCCTTACGTTGATATTTCCATCGACGATTAGCCACATGGGCCTCTGAAGATCAATATAACACTGCAGCCCGACAAGGTCATTCTTTGGTGCCATTCAACGACAACGACACAGAGCTCATAAAGAAAGATGATGAAGGCTGCGAGGCGTCACGCTTGGGACCCCCTTTATTGAAAAGGTTAATTTCAACACTATCTTGGGTGAGCTTGATGAATATGAGGATTCGGCTTTTGACGAGGAGACCCCAAAGTTCACAATCGGTGACTCACGGAAGGTGGTTTATCGGGCCCAGAAAATGTTCTTGGTGAGCCATCTACCGTGGGTGGCGAGCGAGTCGATCCAACGTCCGTCGCCGGTCGATAGAAGGCATTTCTTCCAGTAGACTTTGATTTTAATGGTTATTGTCATCGAACAAGTTCCAAACAATTTTTGCCTTTTGATCTAACATTATACGAATGCCTTGGCCCGGTTTTTGGGAGGCATAGAAACAAGTTATCATATTTTAAGTCTTAGCCCGCTTTAGGGAGACTTGTTCCTATTTAATCGTAGCCAACCTTTCTTGATTGCATGTTGTATGCTTGTTGAGGTAAGTGTCGAGCTAGATATAGATAGGGTAAATGAGTCAACTTGAGCCTAGAGGCGACCTAATCTTGTTGATTTAGTCGACCTCGAGACTTGGTTAACTTTTTCCGTGACGAACAAGATTGACCGTGAGTCGAACCTGTTCTTATTATGGTAGGCGACCTAGTGGTCGAGCTAAATCTAAAAAGCCCGACCAAGGATCGAGTCTGTTAGAACGAAGTCGACTAAGAGTCGGACTTGTTAAATAAACAAAGCTGATTAAGAATCGAGCTTGTTAGAACGACGCTGACTAAGAGTCGAGCTCGTTATAACGAAGTCGACTAAGAGTCGGACTTGTTTAAATAAACAAAGCTGATTAAGAATCGAGCTTGTTAAAAACGAAGGCGACTAAGAGTCGAGCTTGTTGACGTTAATGTAACATATTGTTT
The DNA here is from genome assembly GCA_022495995.1 of Adenophora triphylla var. japonica. Classification (NCBI taxonomy): domain Eukaryota; kingdom Viridiplantae; phylum Streptophyta; class Magnoliopsida; order Asterales; family Campanulaceae; genus Adenophora; species Adenophora triphylla. The sequence goes on from JAFEMH010000372.1 coordinate 207,820, forward strand.
GATCGAATAAAACTGCGTTTTTCATTGAAGTAGGAAACATGCTTACATCAACTTGAAACTAGGACTAACACAAGCTTGAACCTGAAAACTAAAGGCTAGAAGTAGTATTTGATGAGATGAGTAGCATGCCAAGGGTGTTTCAACTCGTCACCTCCGGGATGAGCTATCATGTAAGTTCCTTCCTTGATGACTCGAGTGACTACATAGGGACCTTCCCAGTTAGGAGATAGCTTGTTCTGCTGGGTCCTTCTACCCGTTGCTTCAATCTTTCTCAACACATAATCTCCAACTTGGAACGACCTTGCCTTGACCTTCTTGTCGTGGTAACTCTTAGTTCGCTGTTTGTAGTTAACCATTCGGAGGTAGGCTGTTTCTCTCTTCTCGTCGATGAGATCCAAGTCGATCAATCTGTTTGTATCATTACTGCTCTTGATTGAAGAAAGTCGCTCCCATTTGTGGGGAATCTGAGCTCGGCGGGAGCCGTAGCTTCGATCCGTAAGTGAGAGCAAAAGGGGTTCCCACCGTAGGCCCCCGAGTGGTTGTACGAACTGCCCAAAGGGCAAGGGGGAGTTCGTCCAACCAATTGTTACGTCGACCTACGAGTCCTGTCTTGAGCGAAGATAGAACAAGTTTATTTGCTGCCTCAGCTTGTCCATTTCCTTGAGGATAGGCGACGAGAGGATTGCCAATGCTTGATTCCTACTCGGCTCATCTCTCGCTTCGAAGGCTCTAGAGAACCGCAAACCGTTGTCGAATACTATGGCTCTTGGAAAACCAAATCGACACCAAATGAAATCATGAATGAAGTTGATGGCATTCTCTTACGTGATGCGAGCTAGTGGTTTTGCCTCAACCCATTTGGTGAAGTAATCTATGGCGACGATCACATACTTGCGATAGCTACTCCCGGGCGGGAGGGAAGGGTCCAATCAAGTCGACACCCCACATGTCGAATGGCCAAGCCGCAATACGGAGTGCTCGCTCGGTTGTTGGCACGTGAGGTAAGTTAGCAAATCTTTGGCATTGATCACATTGCCGAACAAAGTTGTGAGTGTCGCCCTCATATGTGGCCAATAGTACCCCAAAGTGATTAACTTGTCGGCCAAGGGTCCACCGCCCCGGTGTCCACCACAAATTCCACTATGCACCTCGTGTATCAATAGGGCGACCTCTTGAGGGTGGATGCGCTTCAGCAATGGTCGAGTGTAGGATCTTGAACAGGTCACCTCCTTGAATGACATATCTTGGAGCTTTCTTTTTGATAGCTCGAGCCTTCTTCTCGTCATCCGCGGCTCGCCACTTCCAATGTATGCCTTCATTTCCTCGATCCAACACTTCCCCCGAGTCCAATTTCTTGTGGGATCATCTATGCATTGAATTTTCACTCTTTCATAAGCCGGATTCTCGAGGAAGGAGATGGGCTCCTCATGTGGCTCATCCGAAGTAGCTAGTTTCGAGAGGAGGTCGGCGGCTCGTTATCTTCTCTTCCAATCCTTTGAATCTCCCGTAATTCTAAGTCCTTTATCGCCTCTTTCACCAGGTCGCAGTATTTGATCAATGTGGCACCGAGCACCTCATACTCGCCTCGGCACCTGGTTGACTATCAACCGCGAATCACACGAAGCCATGATCTTAGTCGCTCCAAAACACTTGGCATACTCGATAGCCGCAATCAAGGCCTCATATTCGACTTGGTTGTTGGAAGCGTCAAATTTGAACCTTAGCGATTCCTCGTAAATGATCCCCTGCACGCTCGACCAAGACAATTCCAGCTCCACCGACATTTTTGGTTCCGTTGACCCGTTCCCGAATAGACCTTCCAACAATCGACGGCAGAGTGACGGCGACTTGTGACTCGGCTCTTTCCCTTTGCCCTTTTCTTTTGGAGCTCGCTGCTCGTCATCTTCCTTCATGAACGTAAGCTCGACCAAGAAGTCGCCCGTAGCTTGAGCCTTCAACGCCTTTCGAGGTCGATACTCAATGTCAAATTCGGTGAGGGCAATTGACCAATTGAGTAGTCGACCCGAACTCTCCGGCTTGTGCGGTATTTTTCTTAAAGGAGCATTGGTAAGAACCACGATTGGATGAGCCGGAAAATAAGCTCGTAACTTTCTTGAAGCTACGACTAGAGCATAAGCGACTTTCTCGGCGTTGTAATACACTGCTTCCACATCCGATAAAGCCTTGGCCGATATAGTACATGTGCTTACGAAGCCCTTCATCCTCTCTAATCAATACCGCAAAGAATCGACTTGTCTCCTACTGAGATAGATACACAAATAAAGTCTCACCAGTCGTCAAGCACGAGCAGAGGTGGAGTAGCAAGATAATCCTTCAATTGTTGGAACGACGAATGACATTCGGTCGTCCATTCAAAGCTTTTCGTCCCCTCAACGCTTTGAAGAAGGGGAGAGATCTCTCTCGCTGATTTAGATATGAAGCGACTCAAGAGCCGCTACCCTTCCGTTAAGTCGCCGCATCTCTTTGACACCGGTAGGAGCCTTCATGTCGACTAAAGCCTTTATCTTCTCTGGGATTAGCCTCTATGCCTCTTTGAGATACCATGAATCCCAAGAACTTGCCACAGCCACTCCAAACACACATTTCTTTGAGGATTGAGCTTCATGTCGTTTGCTCAGTAAATTGGCGAATGTCTCCTTTAGGTCGACTACGTGACTCCCGGCCTTGGTTTTAATGACCATGTCGTCAACGTAAGCCTCCATATTTCGACCAATTTGTGAGGCAAAGACTTTATTCACCATTCTCTCGATAAGTTGCACCCGCATTCTTCAAACCAAATGGCATCATATTGTAGCAAGAGATGCCCTCACCGCTTGAAATGCCGTTTTGACTATATCATCCTCGTGCATCTTAATCTGGTGGTAGCCCGAGTAAGCGCGAGGAAACCGAGGGTGGAGTGACCAGCAATAGAATCAACTAGCTTGTCGATCCTTGGAAGGGGATAACCGTCCTTTGGGCAAGCTAGATTAAGAGTAGTGAAGTCGACACACATCCGCCATTTGCCATTTGATTTCTTCACCATGACCACGTTGACCAACCACGTTGTATGAGTGGCCTCTTTGATTATCCCCGCACTCAAAAGTTTTGTACCTCGTTTTTATAGCTTCCTCCTTGTCGCGAGCAAAGCTTCTCAATTTCGGGGTCTAGGCTTAATGGTCGGGTTGACTTCGAGCCGATGAACAATGACCTCCTCCTTGATTCCCCTCATGTCCTCTACTCTCCATGCGAAGACATCACTGCTTTCTTTGAGTAGCTTGATAATTTTTGCTCGCTCCTCAACTGATAACTGCTTTCCAATTTGAATTTTTTGGTCGGGGTAGGAAGGGTTGGTAATGACCGACTCCACTCATCTACAAACTTCTAACTCGGTCCATCTCTCGAACCGTAGTGTCTCCACTATGATTTCCCCGACCTTTTGCCTTTCTTCGCCTCCCAAATGCGGAGCTTCCTCTCGCTATCATATCATCAAGCTTGTCTCGCAACCTTGTTGGTAGGGGCCCCCGAGTTATTGTCTATCTGGAGGCATAGGTCTCCTATGACGACTTGATCGACCATAACTACATCCGAATCGACCTCAGTGGTGTTAGAGTGACGTGTCGACTCAAGCATGACCTCGTCATTTGAGCGATAGGTCGACTCTACCACGTCGGTGATCGTTGATCGGGTAGTTTTGGTGATCGATCGAGACAGCCTTCAAGTAACCATCGCCAGCCTCAATCTCTAGCTCCCTTTTCTTCCTTTCTCTTAGAACATGATCCGCATAAGCACGAGCCGTGCCTTGTCGTACGCAACCCACTCCAAAGAAAGTGTGGGAACTTTACTCGCCGGTGAGGAATTGATGCTACCATTCCAAGAGCGACCGTCCAGAATTCCAAGTATGGCGGCATAGTCACTATTTACATCAATTACGATAAATTGTACCTTCGAGACAATCCCGAGGGGGTGCTGCCTAGGTCGACGTCGAGCACTATCTCGGCCTTTAGCATCAACTCGGTGGTTGGTGAAGCCCTCCAACCTCGCCATCATATCTCTCCATTTGTTCATCATTAAGACCCATTTCCTTGAAAGTTTTGTAAAACAAAAATATCCTTGCAGCCCCCGTGTCGACTAGGAGTCCGCTTCGTCGTACATCCATCAATGAGACCTGGGATGACGAGAACTTGCTCCCTAGCCGCCATATTAGTTGCCAATTCGTGGGGGTAGAAGCCGATCGCCTCATCTCTTACTTCTCTCCTTGGAGGCACATGTGGGGCCTTATTGAGCCGTGGAATATCTTATGCTTGATGGCCGTGTTGCTCGCTTGTTCGGCTGATGACCCCCTGTGCTCCGCCTAGGTTGCCTAGGTCCTTGTTGCCCACTCCGTCGGCTGCAAGCTCACCTCCCCAAACTGAGGTCTCTTCACATAAGCTTCGAGTCTCCCCGGTCGACCATTCTCTCGGATGATACGCTTTAATCCCAAGCAATCCTCGGTGAGATGACCAAAGGTCTTTATGGTAGTCGCAAAGCATTTGCCGTTGTCCCTCCTAAACTTGTTGCCCTGGATTCATTGGGACCGGAGGAGCCAGCCTAACAAAGCATTCAAAATCTCCGTTCGACTCACCGTGAGGGGAGTGAAAGCCGGGCACCTTCTCTGTCGCCCTAGTTCTCGTTCTTTCCATTTTTATTGTTCCCCCATTCTTGTTGGAGTCTTTTTTATCGTCGCCGACTTCAACCTCGGGGGCTCTTACCATTCTTCTTTTCTTTCCTTTCCTCACAAGAGCGACGTTATACACCTTTTCAAACAACTCCCGTCGAGTTGTGACCGTTCGGACCGTGAGCTCGTAGTCCATGTCTTCTCGAGGAAATACCACTTCTAAGCAATTTATTACCTCTCGTCTCGTGAGGTCTTCCTCTATCTTATCAACCATCTCTTTGAACTTGGTGAAATAGCTCATCGAGCTTTCATTCTTACCCCGCACCAAGTTATTCGGATCGCTGACGGTTATCTTCCGAGCTCCCGCAATGAGAAGCGGTCTAAGAATTTTGTTTCAAGCATGCCCAAGTGGTGATACTACCAAGCAGCCAAACCATTGAACCAAGTTAAGGCCGCCCCAAGAAGTGTGCTTAGGAGAGCTTTGCACATGTTGTCGTCCTCATTGGCGACAAAACACATAGTGGCTTCCGGATGTGATATGTGGCTCCCGGCATTTGTCGACCCGCAGTACTTCTCCGTAAGAGGCAACCCGAAAGTAGGAGGAGGTCGACTATCTCGATTTCTTTGGAAAAAGGTCGAAGAGCAAAGTCAATTCGTTCAACCTTTCCCGTCTCTTTTTTCTTCTCCTCTTCCCATTGTTCGAATTTCTTCTTCATCAATAGCCATTCTCTAGCATCGGGTCTTTCATCTCCGGGAGGGGAGCGATTGGACCTCTCGGCCTCACTTCGGGGAGTTACACGCCTACTCCTTCGTCCCCGCAGAATTGGTCCTTTCGATCTTATCGGAGATCTATGTCTCATTACTTCTTTGAGGCGACTGCGCCTCTCGGCCAGCCAGACGGCGACCCGCGCCCGTTATCTCCATGTGGCGACTGCGCCTTTCCTCTCTCACTGCGACCTACGCCCATTCCTGTCTCTTTGAGACCACCGATCTCGTGTTCTTCTTTGGGAAACATGTCTGCTTTCTATTGAGTACATTAACCGAGTCCTCAAATCAGATTGAGCCTCACTGCTCTCTGTTTACATTGAGGCTAGCCCTTAAATCGTTACTCGGCACATGAACTATAGTAGGAGCTCGACGTACTATTCTCGCTCCTCGCCGTTACGTCCCACACCTTCGTTTGGCCTAGCACTCCCGGCTCGTCGCCCGTTGGAGACTTGGGAGGGAGCAATCCTTTCGAACGTACGTCGGCCTCGCTTCGCTCCTCCACGGCTATCAAGTCGCCCAAAATTTGAGCTCGCTCTAACATCATTTCCTTCTTGCTTTCATGGGGTTGGTGGAGGGACCCGCCCGTTTCCAACATTCGCTGAGCATTTGGGCGCTTTGGAGGAGGTGGAACTTCTTGCCCATCCATTATGTCTTTTCCCTCTCCTCGTGTCGGGCAATCCCCTCGTCGTCAACGACACTAGTAGAGCGTGTGGCTCTGCCGTGAGGACGATTTGGTGGGGGAGGAGGCAAGTTCAAGTTTTCAGCATTGACATTGAGATTTCCTGCGTTTGTATTGGGGTTGTTGTTCACCTCAATGAATTCTTCAGAAGCATCTTCAACATGCCCGTCCAGGGTTACCATGGTTGTAGGTTGACGAACTTTTCGAGGTCAAGCTTAAGCACGTTTCCGCAATGGAACCAGCCCGTCTTTGCGGGAAATGTGCTTATCGATCTTCCTCCACGTGGCAGACCGATCACCTGGCTTCTTGACACAAAACAGAACTCCACGACTAGCCAGGATGTGTCTCCGGCGAAGACGCTCGGCGCGTGAGTAAGATCACAGTTGTAGATAGCACAAAATGTATTGAATAATGAACTTGAGAATCTGAAAATGGCGGTTACCTTTGCACCGTTGGTAGTGATGGAGTATTTATAGTTGGTGTAGGTAGTTTAATGACGGGGCTACATGAGCTCCGAAATTATAGGCTGCGGTTATGCTCGTGGGAACGTGCACATGCTGTCCCACGATTTGTAGGGAGGTTGTTATGGAAAGGTTGACCCACATGTGTCTTCAAATGTCAGGTCGACACTTGGTGATCAGGTCGAGGTCGCCACTTGCGGAATGGTCGACCTGACTGGCGGGTAGAGCATGGTTCGTACCCGAATTATGATATGGATCATGAAGTCGGACTAAATTAGGTCGGGACCTAGTAGGTCGGACCTTGGGCTTAGTCGACTGATACAAGAGATGGGCTTTGGGCCTTGCTCTGACTGGGCCAGCCCTATTGAGAATGTGATAATCAAAGCTGGATGTAATTGGACTTTACTCGTTTGGCCCAACTCGACACTTTTGGTATGTTCAATAGATATATTATATACTCTCTTTGTCCCATTACAATGGTAACAATTTGACTTTTTTGGTCAATTGATTCAATTTTTGATCATAATTTTATGAATATCTAAATATATATATATATATATATATGCAATTCTAAAAATTGCTTTTGTTTCAACTTTAAAAATGCTATCAATAACAACTTTTAAAATTGTATAAAGATATCTAGATATTCATAAAATTATGGTAAAAATTGACCCAATTGACCAAAAAAGTCAAGTTGTTACCATTGTAATGGGCCGAAAAGAGTACATTATATGAGATCATTTGTTTATTTGTTTAGTGAAATCGAAAACCCATTTCCTCCAAAATTGAAAAAAAAAAATACATCAACATTAATATTATACTATGTCTACACCTAATAAATATATGAATAACTAAACTCTATGATTTATGTAGTACAATCAATACCAAAACATAAGTATATTATATCACAACATTAATAATAAAAATAAAATATCATTCGGGTTAGCTAAAAGTCTTGGTAAAAAAAACATTCCAAATAAATATTATGAATGGACTAAGAGAAATATAGACATTAATAGACGTTGATTTTTTTCGGTATATTAAATCGTAAAGCAACAGTTTTTTTCTGATTTGCGGGTCATTGTAATATTAAAGTAAGAAATTGATTTTTTTTTAAAATGAATAAAGAGAAACCGTCCACTGTCATCATTTAGATTAAAGTTACTGATAAATAATTCAACGATTGAAATTAAAAAGAAATAAAATCGTTTAATAATAGTCATAGGATAAAATGAGAGCGGTTATGGATTAATATGGATTTATTTTGTGTAAAATCAATAGTAAGTTATTTTTTAGCTTTATTATAATATACTCCCTCCGTCCCCGGAAAAGTGTCACCCTTTTAGGGGTGGCACGCAAATTAAGAAAAAAAGTGGAAAGAAAAAATGTTGTGAGTGTAATTTGAAAATAGGAGAGAGAATTAGTGAAGGAAATAGTGAATTTAAAAAGTGTTGTGAGTGTAATTTGAAAAGAGGAGAGAGAATTAGTGGAGGGAATAGTTAGTGGGATAATAGAATATTAATAAAATATTTCCTTTTTAGGAAAGGTAACGCTTCAAACGGGACACCATTTTGAGTAAAAAGTGACGGAAATTCTGGGACGGAGGGAGTAGATACTCTCTTTATTTCCGAATAATTGTTTTATTACTTTAATTCGATATAAAGTGTTATTTCCTCCCTCAGTCTCGAAATAATTTTCCTTTTTTTCTCTCTATTTTCCAAATAATTGTTATTTTTGGTTAAGAGAAGGCATCACTATAAACTATAAAGATGACGGTGAAAGTTTATGACAACGCCAACAATGGTATCTCGGTGCACTGCCTGATCTTGAAGGCAAGGTACTTAGGCTATTTGAAGCTTTAGGCTATTTGAAGCTGTAATGTGGTTCAAGGTTAAACAATTCACTAATAATTCGTTTGATTGTATTTTTTGGATTGTTCGTGTATGCGACAAGACAATCTTAATATATACTCCCTCCCCCCCCCCCCTCCCCCCGTCCTGCTACAATTTACATAGTTATTATTTGCAAATAAATTAAGGAGAAAATTTGAGGAAGTATTGTGAGTATGAAAAGTGAGATTGAAAAGAGAAATTGGGTAGAGAATAGTGAGTTGATTGGTGTTGTAAGTATAAAAGTAAAGTAGGAGAGAGAATTAGTGGGTAAAATATTAAAGATTCTTTACCATTTTAGAAAGTGTGCAGTTTGTAATGGGACGCCCAATAAGAAAAGTGTGCAGCTTGTACCGGGAATGAGGGGGTATATCTTAATATATGAATTTTTTCCCAAAATGACACATTTTTTAAAAGTATTTCCCAAAATGTCACATTTTTAAAAGTATTGATCAGAATATCCTAGTTTTTAGAATTCGCGGTTGGCAACTGCATTTTCAAAGTTGAATTCGCAGTTGCCAACCGCATTTAAAAAAAAATAAAATTAGAAAAATTATAAACCCGCGGTTGCCAACTGCGAATTCATTAATGAAAACGCAGTTGTCAACCGTAAATTTTAAAAATTAGGCTATTCTGATCAATACTTTTAAAAGTGTGACATTTTGAAAAATACTTTTAATTTAAAAAATGTGTCATTTTGGAAAAATATTCCTTAATATATACTCCCTCCGTCCCAGAACAATCTTCACACTTTCCTTTTTGGGCGTCCCAAAACTTACTTCACACATTTAAAACTTACCTAAAATGGAAAGGAATCTTTACTATTCCCTCCACTCATTCTCTCTCCTACATTATTTTAATACTCACAATACCATTATAATTTACTATTCTCTCCACTCATTCTCTCTCCTATTTTATTTTCACACTCACAACACTTTCAATATAATACTCCCTCCTTAAAATCAGTGCAAACAGTGTTTGTGAAGTAAGTTCCGGGACGGAGGGAGTATGTCGAGTCTCCAATTTGTGTGAAACGTCATCTCACTAAATGTTTTCATCGCAATTAATGAGTGATTGTTCTTTTCAAAAAAAAAAAATACAAAAATACTTTTAGCAATAATTTATATTAAAATAAAATACCAATCGAATATCTAAAAAATTATTATTGATAATATTTATTATGATGTATCAATAACGTATTTAATTTTTCATCAGGATAATTAAATTAACATAAACTCATTGCTCAAAGTACCTTCGTAGCAACAAGAAAGTGGAAATGTCATTTCGGGACGGAAGGAGTATAATTTTAAATAATAAAATAATATATTTTTACAATTTTATCTTGATTATATTGGACAAATAAGTAAACCATTTTTTTTTTTTTTTTGAAGCAATACAAATTGAAAGTTAACTGCATTATTTCTTATGGTCCAGAAAGAGAAAATTGTTTCAAGCAATTCTCATAAACTGTTACTCCAATGTATCAATAAATAATTCAAAAAGATTTAAATACTTGATTAATTTAATATTAATTTTAATATGTATAACCAATTTTAAACTGGCGTTATGTACCTATAAATTGGTACTTGCCGTCGTCCCAAACAACCCCCTCCCCTCCCCTCCCTTCCCCGAAATTCATATTCAATTTCAACTTTCCATTTTAAATTTTCTTTCCAACTTTCTACACAAAAATCTTTCCCGGAAAATATCTTCCCTCACCTTCCATTATTATCTTCACTGCCATTAACGCCCCCTTGATAGAACGAAATTATGGACAATCATGAGTTTGATACCGTGAAGGCCGAGAAGGAAAATGCGATCGCCAAGTACAGGCGAGTTCGAAACATTGCCAGGTTGTTTAAATTGGTTGAAGTATTCGTTGCCGTCACCTTGATTTCATGGTCGTTGATACGTCTACCGTCGGCCGTTAAATTGTCGCGTGAGTACTTAATTGAGTTTTCCTCTTACCTATTCAATCCTCACGTTGTTTTCATCATCGGAAACGTCATTGTCGTCGCGCTGTATGTGTTTTCCCGCCATTTTGACGTTGCCGACAGTGATTCCGCCTCCAGCGCTGGTATTGTCTCGGAGGAGGACCAAAAGTGCAGTACAATTGATCATAACGCGACCGGCACCGTTACATATGTTCATGAATTGGCACCGCCGGAGCCACAATCAGTAAAGGAGGAGATAAGTGCAGAGGACAAGCAAATTGTGCGTTACGGAAATGCGATTGAGAAAACAGAGTGTGAAGCAGCGGCGGTGGTGATTGAAACGGCAACAAAGCAGATTCAGCGGTTTCAAAGGACTCAGTCGGAGAATTTGAAGCGCGAGATTTCATTGAAGCCGCGGAAGGAGTTCCGGCGATCGAGAACAGAAATTCGCCGAGAGGTAGACATAAACACCTCCCCTTACCACGGACGAAGGTCATTTGACAAAGTGGACAGGTTGAGTAACGAGGAGTTTCGGCTCACGGTAGAATCGTTCATTGAAAAGCAGCAAAGCTTTCTCAAGTCGCAGAAATTAGCCGAATTTTCCAATCAACGCTCAAAGGCCATTGCAAATGTTCTGAAATTCGATAACAGGAGCTTTGGATCCATTATTACTACTACTAATTAGGCTGGTATTGTGGTTTTCAAATTTTATTTGTTCGTTGCGCCGGCCGTATGAACATACAAGAATTGTGTCACTGGTGACTGGTTCTTGTTTTCTTTTCTTCTTCATGTGGACTTAGGAAGGAAATGCTAAATAAAGTTATAAATTCTTCAGTATTGAAGGACAAACAAAAAAGTGGTTTACAGTTTTTAAAACGAAGCTTTCTATAAATAAATGGAGCAGTTTTTAAAACGAAGTTTTTTAGAAGTGTAAAAATATTTACATTTTCCAAACTATTATGTGCCCCCGTTCATTTTAACATGTTTTCAATTTCCTCATATACAGCGGGGGCGGACACTAAGGCCACCCAAATGGGTGGCTGTAAATCCCCCAAATCAATGTTGACATGTAAAAGAAAAGTTAAAAAAATATATTATTAAGTGCACTCCCACTTACTAGTTGAGCCCACCCTCTTGGCAAAAAATGAAGAATCGATGATGTAGGTATTAATGTAAAAAATAATTATTTTTTTGAAATTTTTGGATAATGTAATTTGTGAACCCTTCCATTTTAACCCTGAGTCTGCCCCTGATATACAGTAACATAATTTTTTGTATTGAGAACCATACTACTTTTGTTGTGTTTATGTATAAATTTATATATTTATTATAACGGATAAGGTAGTAAAAATAAGTACTTAAAAGGAGAACAAAAAAAAGAAAGAAAAATAAATCAATTAGTGTCACTATTTTAGCGAGTGACACTATATCTATAATACAATAGAGATCAAATCTAACCGCCACACAAAGAGTGGCTATTAGAGTAGATTAAATATATTAAAACTTATTCTGAAAAATTTATAATATAAATATGACGTCAATATGTTCTGGTTTCATCCTTCTTATAGAAAATATAATGAAGGGAGGTAGTGGATCACAAATAATTGTATTATTTTTTTTTATGAAAAATGAAAACCTAAAAAAAAATCAAATACAATAATTTAGTTTTATTAAAAAAGAAAATGAAAATTTTTCTTTACTCTAGAAAAATAATTCATTATTATATTAGATTATTATTTTGTAGTGACTATAATATCTCCCTAAGATATATCATAAATTCCATAAAAAGGAAAATTTTGTCAATTTATTGAAAAATATTGGATAACTAAAAATGTAAAGGCTATTAATTTGAAATCGTGGTTTTAATAGTACTTGCACATGCATCATTGTTTTAACCGTTTCACAAGTTTTCGATGACATTTTCATATGTTGTTTTCATCTAACGTACTTTAGAAAAAAATATTTTTCATGGCCAAATTATTTCGTTGTTATTTCTTGCAAATTAATTACTTAGGTAAAAGCAGGTAAAGAGAGAGGTCATTTAGGAACAATTCATTACCCTATAGTTGATTCGTTGAAATGAAATTAGGTGTTTATCTAGAGGCTCATTTGTTTTGCTCAAGATTTTTTATTCTTTGCCATTATTATGATTTTTGGCAGATATACAAGTAGCTTAAAAAAAGGCTTCATACATGAGTAGAGGAACTATTTACATTGATAGGTAGATGACATTGTATCTTGACTAAAAATTTCTCCATCATCTTATAACAGACTATATTCTTTTTTGAGTTGTCCACTTATGAAACTCGAAATTTGAGAGCGTATGTATATGGGATTTTTTCCTGATCTGATATTATGGTTCTAAGCTCGGGGAAGACCCAACTTAGTAACTTCCTGTTTTGGCACATAACCAACTCTCTCTTGGACTCTCCTAAAGCGTTTTGGTCATAGCTTGGTCGGAGGCACATTGTGTGCGTGGGGGGGGGTTGACTATGAATTTATTTATTTTGTGTGTGTGTGTGTGTGTGTGCGCTTATGCGCCGTTAGAGAGAGAGCTGGTGGGTGGGTGGGGGTTCATGGGGTGTGAGGGTGCATATAATATATTTTTATTATGTAGAAGATGCTTCATAAAGGGTGACTCATATAGAGTGCTTAAAGTTTTCTATTTTTTATCGATAACCCAAATCCCAAGTGTTTCAGATTTGTTTTTGCCTCCTTTTTTCTTTCTTTCTGTGTGTGTGTGGTGGTGGGGGTGGCAGTTGATGGGGTGGGGTGAGGGTGGATGTGGATATGGATAGTACAGAATGAAGATGTTTTATTTGTATAGTATTTTAATATTATTTTTTTCATATGATGTACTTAATGTTTTCTATCATAAAATGTTGAAGCTATACCATTGAAAACTTTTCAATGCCACAAATAGGTTGATCCTCAGTTTTCTCTTTTCTTTTAATCACTTTTTCGACATAATTTGTCTTTTTGTTTTCAGGTTAGTTTTGATGGTTTTACATAGAAAGTGGCGGGTACTCGATAGTGAATAATAGAGTAGGTTGAAGGTGATGAGAAAAATAATAAAGATAGATTGGGGGTACTGACCCGTGCGATCCGCACGGGGGTCTGTACTAGTCTATATTACAATAGAGGTGGGATCTAACCGCCACATAAAGAGTGGCTCAGATTTAATCTTGCAAAATGCAAAAGACAAACAACGGCTGTGATTGAATCTACAGATTTCCTTACTACAACAGTTACTAGCGGTTATGACCTCTCCTCCCAAAATAATTTTTTCTCAAAATATTTCATTTTAAAAAAATATATCCCAAAATAACAATTCTTCAAAACTATTGACCAAAATGACCCATTTTTTAAACTCGCTACACAATATAGCAAGTTTATAATTTTTTTCGTTTAAAATCGCTAAACCATTTAACGAGTTTAAATTTTAATATTAAAAAAAATAATAATAAATAAATTTGAACTCGCTAATTGAATTAGCGAGTTCTAAGTTTCTTTTCTTCCGTGTGAACACAACCACATTACTAATTCATTCTCCGTCTCGCTTTAAATTACAAAATAAAAATATAAAAATTATGTTTTAATAAAGAAAACTAAAAAATAAATTTGAACTCGCTAGCGAGTTCTAAATTTCTTTTCTTCTGTGTGAACACAACCAAATTACTAATTCATTCTCCGTCTCGCTTTAAATTACAAAATAAAAATATAAAAATTATGTTTTAATAAAGAAAACTAAAAAATAAATTTTAACTCGCTAATTGAATTAGCGAGTTCTAAGTTTCTTTTCTTCTGTGTGAACACAGCCAAATTACTAATTCGTTCTCCGTCTCGCTTTAAATTACAAAATAAAAATATAAAAATTATGTTTTAATAAAGAAAACTAAAAGAAATATTATTTTTTCCGTCTAAAATAATTACTTAAAAAAATGTACTACTATAAAAAAATTATTTCCTTCATATCAAAAATAAATATTACTTTCGACTCAAAATGTATAACCAAAAAATAATACTACATTTTTTGTCCAAAAAATTGAACATTACTTCCTTCATCCCAAAAAATAATTCTTTTTTAAAATTTTCATTGAGACGAAGGAAGCAGTGTTCATTTTTTTTATATAGAAAGTAGTATTAATTTTGGGACGAAAGTAATATTCATTTTTGAAATGAAGGAATTTTTTTTTAAAGAAGTAGATTTTTATGTAAAAAAAAAAAAAATTGAACATTTCTTCCTTCGTCTCAATGAACATTTTAAAAAAGAATTATGTAGTATGCAGTACGTTTTGAAGTTAAATATTTTAGAACTGCTGCTCAAAAAAAATTTTCTTTGTTCTACCCTTGCTACATGTTGTGATTTTATTTTTCTTACATCTCACATGAATTGTGAAGTATGCAGTACGTTTTGAAGTTAAATATTTTAAATATTTAAATTTATAATGTGCGTCGATTCTACGGCTGGCATAACCCTCGATTCTCTCTTTTCACAGGAACCCTCGATTGCCACTCAAGAGTATATCTAGGAATCTTCTTCAACAAACGCCTGCGGAGGAGGAGTATGAGTAGGAGAAGAAGATTAATGATATCTTTCAAAATGAAACTCATTCAGGTGCATCTCCACCTTTTCTTTTTATGCGTATACATACCTTCACAAGTTTTTTTTTGGTAAAACACCTCTCTGTTCTTTCCAATTGTTAATCTTGATGTTTGTTAGTTTCATCAGTTTAATATATTTATTTATTTTTGTGGGGTGTGGGGTGTGGGGTGTGGCGGTGGGAATTCTGTGTTTTCTATTTCTATATCTTTCTAAAAAACCTCTTTGTTCTTTTTTCGGCTTCTATTCATGTTTGATTCCTTATTTAAAAAAACAAAATTACATGGAAACAATTGTATATACAGATGTCTAATCCTACATATATGATTAGTTTGAAGTAAAGCGTTCAAGGTTTCCTGATTTTAGAAACTGAAGGGATCACGAGAAGGGATATTCTCATTCGTTTATTTCGTTGAACCTATATTTTGTTTAGGCTCAACTCATTTACTTACCCATGCACTTACTGAGCTCTGATCGAAAGTTTTGTTAAAGTTTTAATTGCTAATTGCTAACAACAATGTATATATATGTGTATATTTATCCCCAACAAATGCTTTTCTTCACTTATTTTAAGCATCACCCTACACCAATTCAAGAAAACTTTTGGCATAACATTTTTCTTCATTTTGACACAATCTGATCCATTAAAGAAAAATGGTGCTGCCCAATTGAAAATGAGTAAACAAAGGGTGGTGTTAATGTTGAATGCTTTCAGTTTTTTGTCATTATTACAGTTATATGGGATGATTTTGCACTTTTCATCTTTATGTTTCAATAAAAATAAAAATTAGTGATTTAGTAACCTGTTATATTTTATACTGCTAAATTGTTAGTGAAATATGTCATCAAGAAAAAAATTGAGTTATGCAGTATTCTTAAACTAAATGACTTACTTCGTACTATATTGTGTTAATTGATTGGACAGTTTTTACGTGTAAAAGAGACACTTACTACACCATTGCAGAGAGCAGGTGATTTGGAGGTGTCAGCGTTTACTCCATAGTTGTTTAGTGAGGAAAACACAAATACATGTGTTTTAATGTGAGGTAGTGCATGCTAAATTGCTATGGGTTAAGGCTATCATTTAGGAATTGAGAAAAATTAGTGTAAATAATCACTTGCTAAGTGTATTAAGAAATAGATAAGAAAGGTGGTGGTTGCTTGGTGGAGTTTTTTTCCCCCTAATCTCTTTGTCCCAAAATGATCTTCCCATTTTTTTGTCGTTAATACAAATGAATTTTAAACAATAATTTTAGGTTGATTTTTTATACAAATGTAAATCTAAAAATTATTATTGATACACCATCAACAATGCTATCAATAACAAGTTTTAGATTTTCATTGGACTAATAAATAAATTTAAAATTATTGCTCAAATTTCATTCATAATAAGAAAAAAAAAGTGGGAAGACCATTATGGAACGAAGGAAGTGTTATAATTCTAAAAATTTATAATTTATACAGATATAATTTGGGGTTTCTTTTCCTCACTGACTTTTCCTTTTTGACATACTGTCCCGTGCCATTGGCACGGGCTAGAGAGTACTAGTATTGTTACAATTAGTGAAAGTTAATGCCTCTATATTTATTATAATCCATTGCTTCATTTTTTTATAAATGACACAAATATCATACTACTCATTCCACCCCATAGTAATAAGGTTCTTATTTTTATTTTTGTCTGTTGTCGTGAGACCACTTGTCAGACTTACAATAACAACTTACTTATTATTTTCTACCAATTTTTTTTCTTACTTTTCTTTTCATGTTCACAATTTTTTTTAATAACCGCGTTCGTTGTTTTAGTGCCATAATGCCATAAAGCCACCTTTTTTTTTCTTGTAGTGTTATTAGTTGTATGCACATTGTCCTAAATAATGTGGCACTAATAGTTATCATAAGATTTGCACTATAGATTGGTAATCTTTCTTAGAAGGAAAAAAAAATTAATTATGATTACTTTAGGGTTATAATGGAGCAATTAGATCCTTAGTTGGTTTTCTCATAATTACCTAGCCTAACTAGTAACTATATAGTTGTGGGCTGCCTCACAAACACATTAAACCTTTTTTTTTTGCATTCTGGAAGATTAGCATTTACTCCCTCAGTTTCGAAAGGGCAGTTTTGTGTTCTTGCACGAAAATTTAAAAAAAATGTAGAAAAAAAATGTATAGTAAAATAAATGTTATTAGTGAAAGGTGATGTAGGAAAGAAAAAATGGGGTAGGAAATAGTTAGTGAATATTTATTGTGAGAGTATGACAAGTGGGTCCCACAAATAAAGAAGTAATAAAAAACTTGTCATTTTTGGATTGTCTTTCTTTCAGAACGAAACATCCAAAAGGAAATTTAATAATCATTTCAGACGGAACGAAAGGAGTATACTTTTGTAAGTCTATTTCATAATAAAAAGTTGATTTCATAATGATAAGTGTCGCAAGGTCCAAAAATAAATGTTATTTTCTTAAATACAAAAATCTTAGAGCAATTTTATCACGAAGCAATAACTAACTTAAATAAACAAGTAAAACACATTTATTTATTGAAGTTGACAAGTCAATCCCGACAATCTATAGTATAAATCAAAGCAGCCGTGCCACTGTTCATTCGTGAACAGTTTCATCCGTCCACTTTACCGTTTTGCCTTATCTATTTTGTTCCTTCCCCATTTTGTCCCTTTCAATGGGAAAAGTTTTTTTGCTATTGAAAGGCATTTTCGGCATTTCACATGGTGGCAAAAGTGCAAATAACAAGCCCAAAATGCACTGTTATTGGTTGTTATTTATTTTTTTTTAAACCCATTTGGACACGTGTCAGTTGGAAGGGGAGGGGCATTTCGGACATTTCGTTGGTGCGTGTGAAACACGCGCCAACAAGGGCACGTTACCTCAGTTTTTTTTTTTTCTTTGACACATGGCAACTACCGATTCGCTGGCTGGATTTAAAAAAAAATTATCCGATTTCTTTGACCTCAATTATTATATATTAAATTATTATTTTTTTATTTTTTTTTACACCAAAATTCATGATTTTTTTTCTCTTTAAATAGAGACTTCTTTCATTTGATTTGGACAAAGAAAAAAAAATCCTCTTTTTTAAATACTTCCTCCGTCCCATTTTGACCTCAATTATTATATATTAAATTAATTTTTTTACACCAAAATTCATGATTTTTTTTTCTCTTTAAATAGAGACTTCTTACATTTGATTTGGACAAAGAAAAAAAAATTCTCTTTTTTAAATACTTCCTCCATCCCATTAATAATTTCACTTTTTGCCAAAACGATTTCCTCGTTTAAAAGCTCTTCACCTTTTCGAAAAAAAAATTTAGACTAAATTAAAAAAAAAAAAACAAAAAACGTAGCGCTTGGATACGGGCTTATAAAGTTTATGTTAATTAAAAAAAAAAAGACTAGGTGTCTCGAACATGGGCATATGTACTAATTACTTATATAAAACGGATGGAATATTTATTTTCTCGGGTGAAAGGTGTGGAAACAAAGTCTTGAATCAAATGTTAATATGAATATCTACATATTTTCTTTTAAATGTTGATGGATAAATTAAGAAATAATGGAATTCCATTGACCTCTTAAAAAAATTAAGGCTTTTGGTCTTGGTAAACAATTAAAAATATATGCAATGAAAGAAACAGGGCACAGCTGTGGGTGCAACAGAGATAATTAATCAATTAAATCCATGTATGTGGAGCAGGGCGAATCTAGCCTTTTTGGAGCCCATTTCAAAAAATTTTTTTTTACCTAAGTCACCTATTATATGTAACTTTTTTTATATATATATGAAGTTATTTTTCACTGATATTATTATTTACAATATTTTTAAATATCAAGTTCATACAATTTCAAAATTCTGAATTCGCGTCTGACTTGACTTGGAAGGTGGAGGATAAGGGAGACTATTAATTTGAAGCTTTTGTGCCAACATACAACTAAGATGCTTGTTCTTATCCACTTTGTTTGCAACTTCTCCAACAACAACAACAGCACAAGAGGCATTGCAAACTAGTATTGAATTATTTATTGGCACTTACATTTCTTAATTTATTTCTTCTTATTTTGTTTTTAATGAGTTTTGTACCAAGAACCAACTATTATGTGTAATAAACATATAATTTGTCAATTATTCTTTTTTTGGAAGCTTGTTTAATCGTGTCCTAAAGTCCGGGGTCCCTTTAGAGACTAGATTCGCCATTATTTGGATGGGATTATTGTTTAATCTTTTGAGCCACTGAGTTGTTCACTTTATCCGTCGATCCTAAACATTTTGATGGTGTTATGTACGGTTCGAGGCTGTCCTAACTGGATGCACTATCGATATCTCGTCCACCTATTTTAGTTTGAATGGTTTATATTCGTTAAATTATTGAAATTATTTGAGTTTGTTTTCAACATCCCTTGACTCCCGTCTGTCATTGCATGCGACTTCAATCTTGTTCACTTTATCCGTTGCTTCTAAAAGATTTTTTTTTGATAAACCTATTTTATCCATCAAATATAAACTCTCTCTTTTCTTTCATTAGGGGTACAAATGTAATTCTACTCTTAACTCGGGAGCACTTTCCCTTCCCTTTCCTTCCCGTCCCTTTTTTTTTTCTCCATTTAAAATTCGAAAGCACCCCCTTAAGCTTTGAACCTTGGATAAGATACTTGAGCACAATTAAAGAATCATGCACTAGATTTCAACCAAAGATTGTGGAAATTAAATAAACCAGTTTATAATAAGCTTAAAAGCAAATACAAGAGCAAAGTCACCTTCATAATCACTAAAATAAGTTCATAATTGACCATAACTCTAACTTATGTTGTAACCCCAATTAGAAACAATTTCTAAAAAATACAAAATTTAGTCTCATATTTTTTTTCTTTAGTTGCCAAACTACCAGTTCTTCCAGTTTATTTATGCATTATTAGCGTCTTTGTATATAACACACCATCTTATAATAAGTGTCGTAATTGATTTGTTAATATTTTATATGCTTCATTAGTTTGTACGTAAACATAAATTAGGATAATTTTTTTATTTAAAACCCGATGTTTATTTATACGACGAGCACAAATTGAAAATGTGACACTTATTATTTATAGAGCCGTCAATTCGGAATAACGGGACGGGACGGGTCGAAACTATGATATCCCGCAACTACGCGGGACGGGACGGGTCGTCTCGAATTCTTTGCGGGCCTAAAATACCTCGTCCCGTCCCAAATCTACCTCGGAACGCAGGACAATACGGGACAATGCGGGACAAGAAGACTCTAATATTATAAAACTAAAATCTAACTGAGATGATGTCATATATAACATTAAATTGAAAACATAAAATTAATCTTTTACAATCTAACAAGATCAAAACTTCTTAATTTCATAAAACAGCTTAATCAACACAAAAGATAATGTATAGTAGTTTAAAAAAAAAAAAAACTAAAGATTAAGTGCTAAAATACCTTTGAGGTTAAAATAAAATAAAATTAATATTAAAATTAAAAAAATGCGGGACGTCCCGTCCCTCCTGTCCCATCCCGCTTTGTCCCGCGTCCCAAATAAGGATGACCAAATCGGACCGAAACCGGACCGGAATCGGAAAATCGGACTGGAATCGGATCGGAAAAGTCCGGAACCGTTATGAACCGTCACGAAAATCGGAACCGGGATAACCGGAACCGGTTTGGAGCCGGGCCGATTAAGGGTCACCAAAATGGTGAATCGGACCTGAAAAAACCCGAAATCGGACGAAAATTCATTGTTTTTCAATAGAACCGGACCGGAACCGGACCGGAAAAAGCCCGAAACCGGACGAACCGGGGAGAAAACCGAAACCGTGAGCAAACCGGGCCGGTTAAGGGTCATACATTTTTCGAACCGGAACCGGGCCCGGAATCGATTTTGGTCATTCCTAGTCCCAAACGGGATGTCCCAAATAGGCTCGCTTTTATACGGGATTAGAATATATTATCCTATCCCGTTTCATTTATATAATGGGACGAAATGTTCCGATGGGACGATCCCAAATTGACGGCTCTTATTTATTGACGAAGTAAGTATTTTGATTAAATACATAATTTATGTGTAATTATTGGTCTTTTTATATTAGTTAATGTCATTTTCCAAAAGAGCAGCTTGATATTTTAGACCAAACCTTTGTTCATAAAAAAGCTTAAACTGAAAAAGACAGATGATGACTTGATAAGACTACAAATCGTTCTTGTAATTATTTTATTTAGCATTAAATGAAATTTAATTCTATAAATTGTGCACTTTAGAGTGTAAATTTTATTTCTATTTTTTTTATTTATTTTTTGATACCCAGATTTCCAGCTTCGTCGGACTAAGTGAAAACCTTTACCGAACTATGTCCTGGACACCAGCCCCGGCCCCTATGACTGGCACTTTAGAGTGTAAATTATTCATAGAGAGAGGAAGTGTAGTGCAATATTTGGCGGAAAGGCAAAAGGAGCAAGGAAAATGAACAAAAAGACTCCACTTTGGACCTTCGATCACTCTATTCTTTTGAACCCTTAATTATCCAATTAATTTAGTGGATTAAGTTATGAATTGTATTCCAAATAGGGGTTCTTCTCTTGTGTGAGATATTTTTTTTTTTTTTGGAATTCTTATTAAAGGATATTATTTTGAATAGTATTATTCAACCAAAACTCTGCGAGTCGGGGTCCATCGAGATACGACATGGGCAAAACTCAACAATAATAACTCATAAAATGACGAGAGGAATGGGCATCTTTGACCTTGTTCGTCTATTACGTCTTTTGTCCTTTGCTTAAACATAAGTCGACCGAGATATATGACCGCAAGCAAAGTCGGCCAAGGCCATGTGATGAGCATGACTTGCCCAATTTCTTCTATACGGCTGATCAAGAGAAGAAGAGAGTCTTGGGTGAATAAAGAAAGATGGTAATTCGGAGTTAGATTGAAATTAACTCCTTAAATCTATCATAAATTTATGGCCCAAAAACTCTAAATCACCTCATATTCACTATAAATATAAGACATCAGTTATGCGATTATGTTAACACATTTTTTTACTATGAACTTTTGTCAATCGATTTGCACTTTTTATACAAATATTTACTCTCATGTCAGGAGGTTTTCACCTGTAAAGCCTCTGCTAAATTTATGTGTTTGTTTATCCTTTTCAGCCATTCAAGCAGTTGAAATTTTGTGACCCTCTGAATTAGGGCTGATTCGTCATTTTTTGACATCATCATATTTGTTTAGCGATTATTAATGTACAATTATTTTGAGAACAAGCATGGTTATTCAAATGCATTTTTTTTAAGTAACCCGTATTTTTCTTTAAAATAAAAAAGTAAAAATTTCAAATTTGTTCTTGATAAATAACAAATTTAATTTTTTTTTTGAATATTTATTTTAGAACTAGGACTTGGAGGATGAACTATAATTATTGTTGTTGTGTTCGTTTGGGAGGAATATTAATTGGGACACCTCCGTTAAAGGTCCCTACACTATTCAAACTGTGCCATTAGTCCTTGTACTTGGACTTTGCACGGCTTTGGTCCTTAACGATGTTAACATGAAATAACAGTGAATTCGGTTATTAGCATGCAAAATCTAAGCACAAGCCACAAGAACTGATGACAAAATCTTGAATAGTTCATGGACCATGGGTGAAATTATCTCCGGTGTTTTAAAAAGCGAGCTCCGCTTAGGCGCTAGACGGGTCTAAGCACTGCGAATTTTCATTAGACAACCTAATTAGGCGTTAGGCCGTCTATGCGGATCAGGCGGTTTGGGCGAATTTAGGTGAGGTTAGACGGGTCTAGGCGAGTTTATGTAGGCCCAGGTAGTCTAATTTTTTATTTTTGGTTATCCTAAATTGACGTCATTTTACATGGATTGAAAATGAAAACAAAAGACATGAGGTTAACTTTAACTTGACTCTAGTTTATTTAGAATATATTTATGATTTTCATATTATCTATAACTTTTGAATCTAAATTCTCGAGCCCACCTATATCATAGGCGTTAGCGCCGACTTCGTCGCCTGTCATCTGCCTAACGCTTTTTAGAACCTTAATTATCTCGTAGTAAATTGTTTTCCGTTATTAATTCTTTGTAATATAATTTTCTTGAAGTGTTAGGATGTCAACTTAAAGTTTCACACAATTGAGCAAATAAAAAAAAAAACAATATTGGGGCACAAAAGAAAGTCACAAAATCTTGCTCAAAAAAATGAGTCAGCAATATTTTATTGGTTGAATAGATAGTTTACCCGCTACACTATAACTAAAAACACCAATAAAATTATTATATACTCCCTCCGTCCCACTTCATTTGAGACCAAAAAAAAGGACACAACTATTAAGGAAAAGTGATGTTAGAAAGAGAAAAAGGTAAATGTTGTGAGTATGAAAAATTAAATAGGAGAGAGAATGAGTGGGAGGAATAGTTAGGAGAGAGAATGTTGTGAGTGAAAAAGTAAAATAGGAGAGAGAATGAGTGGGGTAAATAGTGAAGATTCCTTTCCATTTTGGAAAGTATCAATTGAAGTGGGACGGACCAAAAAGGAAATAAGTATCAATTGAAGTGGGACAGAGGGGGTATATGATTTTGTTAGCAAGTTTTTATGACAATTTTGTGCCCCTGGTATTATTTAATAAAAAATTACATACTCCCTCCGTCCCGTTTATAGCTTCATTCTTTTGAGCCTGGCATGCAAATTAAAAAAAGAGGATAGTGGAGAAAGTGTTGTGAGTATAAAAGTAAAATATGAGAGAAAATGAGTGAAGGAAATAGTAAATTTGAAAAGTGTTGTTAGCATAAAAGTAAAGTAGGAGAGAGAATTAGTGGGTGAAATAGTAAGATTTTTTGCCATTTTAGGAAAGATGAAGCTTTTAACGGGACACCCGTTTTGACAAAAAGTGAAGCCATCACCGGGACGAATGGAGTATAGTATATTAGAGCACCCATTTTTTTATTAATATAAAATATTTTGAGAGATGCTCTAAATTAATTCGTGCTGTCTGAATCCAAAAGTGAGTGAATGAAAAATAAAAGCCTAAAAAAGAGAAGAATAAGAATAAATTTTGGTAAATATTTAGAGACAACTAGTAGTAGTAGATAGTTTGTCAAGTCTAACCAACAATAATTATGCACTCACCCACCTGTCACCTCATCCCACATTTAAATTTCATAACAAGTAAAGTCAAGTCAACCTTCTTAATCACTTCACCTAACTTTAGACTTGAATCTGCAGACATAAATCCGCCCTCCTGTGAAAGCATAAACCGCATCAACTGGTTGATGCAAAAGTCCTCCATTTTGCCCACTAAGGTTGCCCTTAGTCAATTGATTTACTTAAACAAAATATTTTTCTAAATGAGTCACTTTCTTTTTTTGGTCTGTCCCATTTTAAATCAGCCATTTTATAAATGAAAATATGTGAACAGTATTTCGGATATTTATATCCTCATAATATTTATATATTTACAAAAAAATAATTCATTATCTATAGTATAAATGGGAACGGTGTGCTACAGTACAATAAACAGTATCAAGTGCCAAATTTCTCAATTTGCCCTCATACATTTGTCCCTTTCCCATTTTGCACTTTTAAAAAAAATTATTAAATTAAAAAAAAAAATGTGTCCTCGGACACGGACTTTTACTAGTACTCTTATAATTTTAACATATTTACAAAAAAAAACAATCATTAACTTACTATTCCTCCCACTCATTCTCTCTCCTATTAAATGTTTTTAACTTTTACATTCTCTCTCCTCTAATCTTCTACCAACTTTCAATTCTTTATTCATTTAAAAAAAAAATCTTAAGAACCGTGATATAATCTCATGGCTCATTTGAAGTGAAACGGAGGTAGTATAATTTTTGTACAATGAAATGAGAAAGATGCAACATAGTTGATCGACTGATCTTTATTGTTGGGCTGTTGGGATTATAGCAATTGGATTGGCCCGGATTGGCCCTGGGCATGCCTTTGTAATGGTCGAAAGGTTGGGCTTCGTATGTTGGGTCTGGACCATCAATTTTATTCCGTTCAATATTAGTAAAAAAATTAGTGAAAAGTTTCTTTTCAATTTTTATGATCAATTAAATCGAATTTGAATCATAAATTTACGAAAATCTAGATATTCTTATGTAATTATAAAATTCTTATTGTTTGCACGTTAGACATACTATCAATAACAATTTTTAGAATTAAATAAAAATATTTTAATTTTCATAAAATTGTGATTAAATTTTGATTGAGTAATAATTAATAAAAATCAAATTGAAAGAAATTTTTCGAGACCAATAGAATATAAGGTGTCCCTATGGCCAATTCTATATCTGTCGTTGGCTCATTGTAACTCCTATGGTGTGTCACAGGCAGCCTGATGTGATCATGCTAAAAAGATTACGGCCCAAGCTGACATATGAGGCCCAATGCAATAAATACAATATGAAAGATTAAGCTACATGCCCAAGGAGAGGACAAAGGTAACAAGGCAGTATCTGTTGGTACATTGGCGGGAACAGGCGTTAGCGGAAATCCCGCGAGAAGTACGTTGCCGCCTAAAAATGATATAATCCCAAAGGGCGGAATCTCGCACCAAGACATTTTATGTTAGCGACAACCACGGGTTGTCGCATTATTGTGATTATCGCCTGAGGGCGACATGTGAAAGCAGCAACGTTCTCACAAAGGCCAGAAAAGTTACGTATGGGCCATGGAGTCTGTTATGATAGGTAATCTGTTCTGAAAAAAAGTGGCATCTCCCATATGAATGACCATGCACAGCCAATGAAAGATGTACGTGTGGCTAAGAGATAAGATTTGCATGAAAGCTATATAAACGAGGTCAGAAGGCAAAATATGGTATGCTCTCTTGTTATATTTTTTGCCAGTTTCAGTTTGTTTGTTATCGTTTTCTTGATCATATACTTACTCTCACGCCGGAGGGGCTTAGCCGGAGACGCCCCCGACTTAGTTCACGTGAGTTTTGTGTAGAAGACAACCGGAGAAGACGTCGGAGTATTAACCGTTTGCTACTCGGATCAGGCCCGTGCAGCTATTTTGTGTGGCGGCATCACATCCCATAAAATTGAAACATTTGGGGATGCACAAATGCCGGTAAATAAAGTCAAATAAGGTTCCCTCGATGGAAATTTGATTTAAATATAGGTTTGACCAAGTTTTGATCAATTTTAAATGTATTTTCATTTTGTGTAAATGAAAAAAAATTACATATTTATAATCTACATTCGGAGTAGATTAATGGGATGTATTAATTCTCTTAAAACCAAATTGTGGTGAATGAGTAACTAATGCTCAAAGTATGCAATTTGAAATGGGTTTATAAAGAGTTTGTGAATATGGAAAGCCATATCCCACATTGCCTAGAAACCAAAAAGTAGTTGAGTTTATAAACTCATTCACTTCAAGGAGGTAACAATCAAGTATTATCTTCCTACCATGCAACCTAGTGGTTCATAGGCCAACTATGCAAGAAGTGGCTCAATTGTGCTAGTTTTGGACTAGTTCAAATTGGACCACAGCCGCGAAGCGCGCGAAGGCCGTATTGGCGCTTTTGAGGTGCACACTTTGCACTTCGCGCACTTTCGAGGTGCGATCCGACGGCCAGGATTGATCCGGGCAGAATTGTGACTCATTATGGTCACCAGGACTCTTGGAAAAAAAACTATTAATAGCCCCCTCATGATGGTCAATTTCATTCATTCAGTCATCCAACTATCATTAGCAAGTTAGATAGAGAACATCTTGAAGCATAAATTTCCTTCAAGTACAGAAGTTTCAAATACTCAAATTTGTTCACCGAAATCGTTAATTTGGAGTGCTCCTATTAACAACAGTTAAAGTCGTTGCATCTTACGAGAAGATTGTCAGTAACCGTACGTTAGCACCAGTGCGGGGTAATTACTTCTTACGGAGATTGTGTTCAACACAAGCCTCGACTTTCCTCCATCCCGATTTAATTTAATTTTTCAATTTAATTTTATTTTTTTCGATTTTATTTATTTATTGTGAAGCTAATACTAAGCTTCCTAACTCAAATTGTCATCCATGAAATAAATTAGATTTCTTATTTTAAGCAAACTCATAAGACCTTACAATGGTGGTATTGAATTTTTTTTTTTCAACTGTTGAATCCCTTGCAATGGGTTGTTGAAAAAAATTTCAACTGTTGAAAACTTTCCATTTTGTTGAAAAAATTTAATAGTTGTTGAAAAAAAAAATTGGGGCCCGCTTTTGCCACGTGTCGCCACCCCATTGGGCCAAAAAGGCGCGTCTTGTGCTGAACTTTTCCCTTTTTCTTTTTTTTCCTGAGACGCCACTTGTCAATGAATTTTTTTTTTTGTTAAAATCATCCGAATTTTTTCAAAGGCAATTATCTTATATATAAAAAAAAATTTACACCAAAATTCATAATTTTTTTAAATCTATAAATAGAGTCTTGTTTCATTTGATTTGGACACAGAAAAAAAAACACTCTTTTTTCAATATAAATTAATTATATTGAAAAATAAAAAAAATAAAATAAATTAAGTATGAAGTATTTTTTTAATTATAAATGATAATAATAATAATTATTATTTAACTGTATTTAATTTTATTTGAAGTCCGTCAATTTCAACCACTCATTTTTTATTATTAACTGTATTTAATTTTATTTGAAGTCCATCAATTTCGACCACTCATCATTTGTTAAATGTATTTAATTTTATTTGAAATTCACTCAATTCCTTATAAATATAACACCCTATCAGTTCTCTTCCTTCATCAATCACTCAAATAACACCATATTATCCTTCATTTTTCACACAAAAATCCTCTTGTTATTGATATTCTTCCCACCTACAAATTTCAAGGGATCCATCCAAATTTCTTTTTGATATCGAAGCCTACAAAAGGCAATCTGAATTTGAGGAGAGGTTTATCGTCAACCGGTTTTTTGAGTGTCACAATCAAATATTAGAAGATACACCTCGTACTACGAGAAAATATATCAAAAGAGATCACGCTTTTCAAAACCAAAGCCTGATTGACGACTACTTTTTCGATACTGCTAGGTACAAAGATTATTTTCACAGACGATTTCGGATGCGAAAACATGTATTTCTTCGAATCGTCGAGGACCTTTCAAGGCATGACAACTACTTCATTCAAAGATTTGATGCTACCAATAAAGAAGGCATATCTCCATTAGCAAAATGTACCACAGCCATGCGATTGTTAGCATATGGTATGTCGGCCAATGCTATTGATGAGTACATAAAAATAGGAGGTACTACAGCATTGGAGACGTTATGTAGATTTTGCAAAGGCTTCATTCAATTGTATGAGCAAGAGTACTTGAGGGCCCCAAACCAATATGATCTGCGAAGATTACTTGAAGTTAGTGAGATGCGGGGATTTTCAGGGATGATCAGGAGTATTGATTGCATGTACTGGGAATGGAAAATTTGTCATACGACTTTGAAAGGTCAATTTACTAGAGGTCATAAGGGAACCACCACGGTTACTCTTGAAGCAGTTGCCTCTCATGATTTATGGATCTGGCATGCGTTTTTCGAATGTCTGGGCATATTGAACGATATAAATGTTCTGGATCAATCGCCAGTGTTCAATGATGCTGAACAAGGAAATACTCTAGAGTCAACTTCTTTGTGAATCAACGTCCGTATAATATGGCGTATTATCTTGCTGACGGTATATACCCTTCTTATTCGACTTTCGTGAAATCAGTTAGACTTCCTTAAAGTGAAGAAGATAAGTTATTTGCAAAAGTTCAGGAGGGATGTAGGAAGGATATAGAACGTTCATTTGGATTGCTCCAATCTCGATTTAAAATCATTCGAGAACCAGCTCGAATGTGGAACATAGCCGACTTGGCTATCATCATGAGGTCATGTATCATATTACATAATATGATTGTTGAGGATGAACGAGATACGTATGCTCAGAATTTGACCGACTTTCAACCCGAAGCAAGTGAGTCTAGTACACAACAACCCGAAGCAAGTGGATCTAGTACACATCAATCATTCTCGATTGAGGTACTACCTGCATTTGCAAATCATGTGCGTGCTAAATCGAAATTGCGTGATCCAAAAGTTCATCAAGAATTGCAGGCGGATCTAATCATGCACATATGGGCTAAGTTCGGAATGAGAAGCAATTAAAGATTATTTTTAAGTCTTTTAATATGTGATTTAATAGTTTTATTGTATTGTGAGTCAAATTTATTGTGTGTTATGCTTATTGTAACTTCTTTTTGTTTTAATAATAATTATCATCATTTTTCTTATTTATTTAATTGCAATTAAAAATAATAATTAAGTATGTAATTTTTTTTTAATTATAAATGATAATAATAATTATTATTATTTTACTAATCATAAAAATAAAAAAAATAAAATAAAATAAAAGTGGTGAATATATGATGAAGAGTTGGAAGGGTTTTGAAATCATTGTAGGGGTAAAAATTGAATGGGGTGTTGAATAATTAGATGGAGGAGAGAGAAGCTTTTGTGTCGTGTTTTAAAGGGTGTTGAAAAAATGATGTAGTTGAAACGATTGTAGATGGCCTAACAGCTTTATAATATTACACACACCACCCTTATAGTTACAAGTTTCACTTTGTACCCCTGCATTATTTGATGTAGCCAAAGTGGCTTCAGTGGCATCTTTATCACGTTTAAATGGGCGATTCAAAAGGTGCGGGTAATATGGGCCAGTTCGGGATGGGCTTAAGATGAGCATTGGCGTTAGGGATTTCTGAAAGAAGCCCATGGATATGTGCACTCCTCTAGCTAGCCCAATCAATCACATGACATTATCTTAATTGGCATTGGTGGTTTATTTATTCTGTAACCCCAAATATTATTTACTCCCTCCGTCCCGCTACAAATCGCACACTTTTCTTTTTGGGCATCTCATTACAAACCGCACACTCCCAAAAAGAAAACTTTATATTAATAAAATATTCACCCTACTCCACTCATTTTCTCTCCTACATTATTTTAATACTCACAACACCATTATAATTTACTATTCCCTCCACTCATTCTCTCTCCTATTTTACTTTTACACTCACAACATTTTATTAAAATAT
This sequence comes from Adenophora triphylla var. japonica, assembly GCA_022495995.1. NCBI lineage: Eukaryota > Viridiplantae > Streptophyta > Magnoliopsida > Asterales > Campanulaceae > Adenophora > Adenophora triphylla. The sequence continues at coordinate 237,940 of JAFEMH010000372.1, forward strand.
CATATTCCTTAATTCCCGCGCAAACAGTGTTAGTGCGGATATTAGCGGGACGGAGGGAGTATTTATTTTTTTTAAGAAAAATTCCTTATTTGGGAGGTTAAATATACTGAACACGTTGAAATGGATTACATAATATATACAAGTAATAAACAAATAAAATTACTCCCTCCTGATTTTTAAGATTTTCAGATTTCAAATAAAAAAATCAAAATTACTAGAGATTTTAAGATTTCACATAAAGAAAATCAAAATTACTATATACTCCCTCCGTACAATTTGAAAAAGGCACAAAATAGATTTTGCATGGGAATTAATAAATGTGTAAATTGTGAGTATAAAAACTGATGTAGAAGGGAGAAAATAGGAGTAGAAAATAGTAAGCGGATAGTTATTGTGAGTATAACAAGTGAGTCTTATAAATAAAGAAGTATTCCGTTTGTCCTACTTCAAATCAGACATTTTGCCAAAGGTTGTATACTTTTAATTTAATGAGACTCATTTGTCATACTCATAACAATAATTCACTTACTATTTCTTTCACTCATTTTCTCTCTTATTTAAACTTTCATACTCACAATACTCCCTTCCACTCATTCTGTTTCCTAATTTTTCTTAAATGTTGTGTCCAAAAAATTGGTTCAATTTGAGATAGGATGGAGGTAGTATTAAAAAAAAATTATTTTGAGATTGTGCCTTTTTAGATAGGACATCAAAGAGGGGATTTTGTGACTTTTTCGAATATCAAATAGGAGGGTTTGTGTCTTTCAAATAGAACGTAAGAAATGCAAGATATTACATAATCGAGTGTAGAATTTAAGAGCAAATTCTAAAAAAAAAAAAAAAAAAAACTATTAACATAAGGGATGACAGGGTGGTGAAGCAAAATGAGCACTATGCAATGCAACTACACAAAATCTTTGGGAAAATGTGTTTTTCCAAACGATTAAGAAAAACGTGTTTATAAATCAGGTTCGGTGGAATTTTTGTAATTAACCGATGCTTTTCAAAAAATTGTGTGTGGTGCCATTTTCAAAAAAATTATGTAGGTTATTATCTGATGATAATATTTAACTCTTATGTTGACACTATTATCAATAGCACTGACACTCCTGAACATTTTTATTGACACTCTTGAACTCATGTGCTGACATTCGTCAAAATAAATGCTCTAGCAATCATCAAAACACATGCTCTATCACTCAATAACAAGATTTATAGAAACTTCAAAAGCCCAATAAATAATCAATGTTACTAGTAAAACACATAAACTGTCACTCCTTCTAACTAATGTTGGTTATACCAGTTTAATGCCAGTGTTAGTGTTTTTAAGTGACATGTACATATGCTGACACTCCTTATAACTAGTATTGGTTATATCGTTAATGTCAGAATTAGTGTTTTTAAGTGTCAGATACATGTGTTTATACTATTTCTAACTAATACTGACACTTCTTGTGTAGTGCAAACAAAGTTTCAGTTATTTACAAAAATATCATCGCACATTTTAAAAGAAGTATCAATTATTTATAAAATATTACCGATTCGATTCAACCCGATTTAGATTAGTTCAAAAACTCGATTTTTTGAACTAACTTGCTACTAAGAAAAACACATTTTTCACAACAACTCATGCAACAATATAAATATTTTATTTACCTAATGGGCCTTGGCCTTGTGGTATCATGGTGGCTTTTCGAAGGGGAGGTCACCGGTTCGATTCCCCCAAGGGAAATCATTGTGGTTTATTTCCTATCTTGGGTTTCAGGGTCCTTAGGAGCCCCCCGGGGCACATCCGTGCAGTTAAGGAAGCAGCACTGCTGGGCTTGCAACCTCAGTGTGGGGAGTTCAAATATTAGCAGGAGCACTGGATTATATCCCACGATTTACCTCCGCCAAAGATGCGAGGGCGGTACACAGTGGTCAGGAGTGATCCGCGAAGGCGGGAACTGAGTAATAAAAAAAAAATAAAAATAATAATAATAATATATATATATATATATATATATATATATATATATATATATATATATATATATATATGGGTTTTGTTAGGATACCCACAATAGGAGTATCCTAACAAGTGGCCCATTATTTTTGGACCAAAATGCCCCTTCATCTTGTACATGAACTAAAAATAAAGAAGGGGTATTTTGATATTTTAGGCACGCCGTCTTTGGTGTCCACGCGGCTCGGTGCCACGCGCGATTCCGAGGCGCCGTCGATTCCCAGAGTCTTCTTGATACCCGGGCTAGCGATACCAAGGCGGCTTTGGTGCCTAAAATACCAAAATATCACTTCTTTATTTTTAGTTCATGTACAAGATGAAGGGACATTTTGATCCAAAAAAAATGGATCACTTATTAGGATACTCCTATTGTAGATATCCTAACAAAACCATATATATATATATATATATATATGTATATATATACATACATACATACATACATATATATACTCCCTCCGTCCGCTTAGAATGTTCACGGTTACTGTTTACACGTTAATTAAGGAGGGAGTATTATATTGAAAGTGTTGTGAGTGTGAAATAAAATAGGAGAGAGAATGAGTGGAGGGAATAGTAAATTATAATGGTGTTGTGAGTATTAAAATAATGTAGGAGAGAGAATGAGTGGAGAGAATAGTGATTTAAGGTTTCCTTTTTAGGAAAGAAACAAAGTGTGAACTTTGTAAACGGACGCCCAAAATAGAAAGTGTGAACTTTGTAAGCGGACGGAGGGAGTATATATATATACTCCCTCCGTCCCGCTAATATTAGCACACTTTCCTTTTTGGGCGTCCCGCTAATATTCGCACACTCCCAAAAAGGAAACTTTATATTAATAAAATATTCACCCAACCCCACTCATTCTCTCTCCTACATTATTTTAATACTCACAACACCATTATAATTTATTACACCCTCCACTCATTCTCTCTCCACTCATTCTTTTACACTCACAACATTTTATTAAAATATCATATTCCTTAATTCCCGCACAAACAGTGTTTGTGCTAATATTAGCGGGACGGAGGGAGTATATATATATACTCCCTCCGTCCCGGACCTTGGTGCCTAGTTTGACTTTTCACGTAAATTAAGGCGGGGGTATTATATTGAAAGTGTTGTGAGTGTGAAATAAAATAGGAGAGAGAATGAGTGGAGGGAATAGTAAATTATAATGGTGTTGTGAGTATTAAAATAAAGTAGGAGAGAGAATGAGTGGAGGGAATAGTAAAGATTCCTTTCCATTTTAGGAAATGTGCACGTAGGTTTGGGACGCCCAAAATGAAAAGTGTGCACGTAGGTATGGGACGGAGGGAGTATATATATATATGGTTTTGTTAGGATACCCACAATAGGAGTATCCTAACAAGTGATCCATTTTTTTTGGATCAAAATGCCCCTTCATCTTGTACTCCTATTGTGGGTATCCTAACAAAACCATATATATATATATATATATATATATATATATATATATATATATATATATATATATATATATATATATATATACTCCTCCGTCCCATTAGTAGCAACACACTTACTATTCATGCGTAGATTAAGAAAAAAAAATAATAATATAAATGTTGTGAGTGTAAAAGTAAAATAGGAGAGAGAATGAGTGGAGGGAATAGTAAATTATAATGGTGTTGTGAGTATTAAAATAATGTAAGAGAGAGAATGGGTGGAGGGAATAGTGATAAAAATTTTCCTTTTTAGAAAGTGTGTAGTTTGTAGTGAGATACCCAAAAAGGAAAGTGTGTGACTTATAATAATGGTAATGGGATGGAGGGAGTATGTATATATATATATATATATATATATATGTATATATATATATATATATATATATATATATATGTATATATATAGATACTCCCTCCGTCCCACTATACTTGACACTTCTTTTCATTTTGGGTCGTCTCACTATACTTGACACCTTTCAAAAATAACCAAGTTTTTATATTTTTATATTCACTCTACCCCACCACTCATTCTCTCTCTTCATTTTCTACCACACATTTATTCAACCAACACTACTATTTACCCCACTCATTCTCTCTCTTCATTTTTCACCACACATTTTTTTTTATTTTATTCTTTTTTCTTGGCTTTTGAACCCACCCCTTGGGTGTCAACTATAGTGGGACGGAGGGAGGGAGTATATATATATATATATATATATATATATATATATATATATATATATATATATATATATATATATATATATATATATATCCTCCGTCCCATTAGTATTAGCACAAACACTGTTTGCGCGGGAATTAAGAAATATGATATTTTAATAAAATGTTGTGAGTGTAAAAGAATGAGTGGAGAGAGAATGAGTGGAGGGTGTAATAAATTATAATGGTGTTGTGAGTATTAAAATAATGTAGGAGAGAGAATGAGTGGGGTTGGGTGAATATTTTATTAATATAAAGTTTCCTTTTTGGGAGTGTGCGGATATTAGCGGGACGCCCAAAAAGGAAAGTGTGCTAATATTAGCGGGACGGAGGGAGTATATATATACTCCCTCCGTTCCACACCATTAGATACCAAAATTTTGGGCACGCGGATTAATAAAAGGTAAGAGAAAGAAAAAGTGGAGAGAGAATATTGTGAGTGTAAAAGTAAAATAGGAGATAGAATGAGTGGGAGGAATAGTTAGGAGGGAGAATATTGTGAGTAAAATAGTAAAATAGGAGAGAGAATGGGTGGAATAAATAGTGAAGATTTTTTTCCATTTTTGATAAGTATCAATTGGTATGGGACGAACCAAAAAGAAAATACTCCCTCCGTCCCACCCGAATTTGGACAAATTTCCTTTTTGGGCGTCCCATCCGAATTTGGACGGCCCAAAATGAAACCTTAAATCACTATTCTCTCTCCTACATTATTTTAATACTCACAACACCATTATAATTTACTATTCCCTCCACTCATTCTCTCTCCTATTTTTAAATTACACTCACAACATTTACCTTTTCCTTAATCTCCGTGTAAAGTAACTTTGTCCAAATTCGGGTGGGACGGAGGGAGTAAGTATCAATTGATGTGGAATGGAGGGGGTATATATAAAGATTTTATTTTGTCAGCATATGCACGTGCAGAATTTTCACAAGTGATGAAAATAGGGATGGCAACGGGGCGGGTTCGGGACGGGTTTTTCATTTCCCAAACCCGCCCCTATAGTCATCTACCCTTTCCCGAACCCGCCCCGCCCCGGTATTTGAACTACCCGAACCCGCCCCGCCCCGCCCCGAAAGTTGCATCAGTCAACAAACACAGAAACAGAACAGCTTGAACAAATTTAGAAAATGAAAGGTATCAGTTCAGCTGAAAATGAGAGATTATCAAACATGGAAAATCAACCCCGGATGGATTCTTGACTCAATATAAGCAAAATGATGATGAATAACTCTGGAATCACACTGAAAACGAAAATTTTCTCACTCCCTCCAGCTCTAGGGTATAAGATTTAAGCTAAATGGACAAAACCCAGAAAAGGAAATTCTATGAAACAAAAACCCAGATAGATTTTAGTTTGCCATTCAATTATAGGAAGAAATGAGGAATAACACCAGATATGAGCTTAAACAAATTCAAAGATTCCCCCGCCCTACTCCAACATAAACAGGGAATCAAACAAACACCAGCTGGAGTGTCCAATAATACATTCAATTCTAGTAAAAAATGATGAAAATCGCAATTCACAACAAACCACTGCTAATAAAAACACCACTCGCGCACACACACACACACACACTCTGCTATTCGCACATAAAAACTCTACAGATATGAGTATAAGCTAAATGAAAGAACCCAGAAAGAGATGAATCAAAATAGATAATGGAAAATGTCGATGGAGATCTTGGTTAGTCTAGTGAACAAGTAAAACCCAGGTGGAAATCGCTTTGAAGTAATGAGCGTATAGAGCACAGGGGTATTTGGGAAGTGGAAGGGAAGAGGAAAGGAATTGGGATTTGGGAGAGAATGAGGCGATGGAAATGAACGGGAAGGAACCCTAACCCTAAGCCGCGTATCTGTCTAATGACTAAATTAGTCATTAGTCAGACTAATGAAGTAATGAGTGTATAGAGCACAAGGGTATTTCAGTAATTCCATAGATAATCGGGGCGGGTTCGGGGCGGGTCGGTGGTAAACCCGAACCCTAGAAAAACCCGGCGGGTTTTCAAAATTGAATCCCAAACCCGGCCTATTAGGGGCGGATCTTTTCGGGTTTGGGGCGGGTTCGAGTTTTTTGCCATCCCTAGATGAAAACTTAGATTCACTAAACTTTATTAGTCCCATGATTTAAAGTAATTATCTAATTAATCCCCGACCAATGATAATATAATTAATATTCCAATGAGAAGAGAACAAAAGAAAAGAAAGACCACTCTGCCTTGCCTGCTGCCTAGTCCCAAAGTAGCATAGAAGTCTGAACCTGCCTCGCCTGACCTTCCACAACTATCGGCATTACACATGTACATTCTTCACTCATCAGATCACCATCACATTTTTGAGCAACTGTCTTGATTTCTCAGATTTTGATTTCTAATTTACCCTTGTTTGTTTCTCCCCCAAAATCTTGCTTATTTGATTAAACCCTGAATAGGTTTTTGCGTTATTTAAGGTCATAATCATTGTTTTCTGGGTTTTTTTTTTTTTTTGATCTGGGTGTTTCTGTTTCTTGATTTCTTAGGGTTGGGTCCATAATCTTCTTGTAAAAGCATTTTACCTTTCTGCTTTTTTAAAGATTCTGTTTTTGTTCATTCTCTGGGATCTTCAAAGAAAGTGGATTTTGCTTTTCATTTTTTTGGATATTTTAATTCAAGATTTGCCTTTTTATCTTTTTGGTTGGGGGAGAATTGAGGTTTAGAAAGAAAAATGGATTTTTGTTGTGCCACGATGAATGGTAATGGGCATGTACTGCATGTTAATAAAGGTGTTAACTTGAGTCAAAATGGTGGGTTTTGGGGAAAGAAGATCAAGAATGGCACTGATTGTGGTCATTTGAGAACTCACAACAGGAAGGCTAAACCAAAAATCGCCTGCTCGGTTGTTTCCGCCCCCGTTAATAATCATATTTTGGTGAGCATATTTACTTTGTAATGATATTCTATTTATCTATGCTTCTGAAATTACTGATGCATTGATCCCTTATAAATGAAATACATGTTTAATATTGAAATTTGAGATTGTATTCCGTATCTGATATATGTATTTGTTGTTTGGTTTGAATGATGAATTTTGAATTCAGACATTTGAGCCACTTGCATTTGAGGATCCAAAGGTAGACCCGAAAACAGTAGCCTCTATCATTTTGGGAGGAGGGGCTGGAACTCGCCTTTTCCCCCTCACCAGCAAAAGAGCTAAACCAGCTGTAAGAATGCTTTAATATCCCATTTATCTTCTTTTTTTCTTTTCGCTTATCAATTTGAATATATAGTTTTCTACTTGTTGACACTTGGGTAATATTTACCAAAGCTGTTTGTGATGCTCACTCGTCCACTGTGAAATTAGTTCTTCCTTTCTTTTCCGGCTGGCCAAATAAGCAGCTGATCAAATTATTTGCAAGCTTGAGGACATATTTTGTTCATGTTTTATAGGCTCAATGAGCTTTGAATTTAATGAATGTGATGAATGAGTAGCTGGCTAAATTATTTGCGAACTTGAGAACATATTTTGTTAATTTTTTGTTGGCTCAATGAGCTTTAAACTTCATGAATGTGACAAATCTTGACCTTTTTATACTGACATTCCATGGCAATTTGGGGGTTCTGCAGGTTCCAATTGGAGGTTGTTACAGGCTAATCGACGTACCCATGAGTAATTGCATCAATAGTGGCATAAGAAAGATCTTTATCCTAACCCAGTTCAATTCCTTTTCCCTCAATCGCCATCTTGCACGAACATATAACTTTGGAAATGGCATGAATTTTGGGGATGGGTTTGTGGAGGTAACATGCAACTCTAAGCTGCTCAAGTTTCTATATATATATATAGAGAGAGAGAGAGAGAGAGAGATTGGTCCATCCCCTTGCGGCTTCAAACTTATATAATTACTTGGCAGGTTCTGGCCGCCACCCAAACACCAGGAGAAGCAGGAAAAAAATGGTTCCAAGGAACAGCAGATGCTGTACGGCAATTTACTTGGGTATTTGAGGTAAATGTCGATAATATTTTTCTTGACTTCTTGTAAGAAGAACTCATATGAAAGTATCTTGTTGACTTTGAAGTACTTTTGTAGGATGCCAAGAACAAAAATGTTGAGCACATATTGATTTTATCTGGAGACCATCTTTACCGAATGGACTATATGGACTTCATCCAGGTACCTTCCCACTTGTTTAAATTATACTATTAAACGAAGCTAATTTTATTGTGATCAATCTTTATGCAGAGACATGTTGATACTAATGCTGATATTACTGTTTCTTGCATCCCCATGGACAATAGGTAAGCTCAGTTCAATTATAATGGTTATCCTATAGTATGCTGTATTTGTATGCTGGTCAAGGGAGAAATCATAGTACTTTCTTCATTTATAATTCTCTAAGATCTCAGTCCCACGGGAAGCTATGGAAAATATAGCACGTACAAATATATATAATGGAGTCAACCTACTTTGCTTAATTTGTATGTCTGGTCAAACACACAAAACTTATTCTGAAATGGAGGGAGGACAGAATATCACCAAGAATAAAATTGTTATACTTGAAACGAGCAAATAACCACATTTATTTATAGGCTTCTGCTAAGTATAATCATGCATAGGATTCTAACCATTATCATTGTAAATTGGTATGTTCTGGTATTTCCTTATGAATTATTTTAGACATTACTTCTACTTTGCAGCCGAGCATCTGATTATGGATTGATGAAGACTGACGAGACAGGGCGTATTGTCCACTTCGTTGAGAAACCAAAGGGCGACATGCTAAAAGCAATGGTAATATACGTTTTTTTTTTTTTCTATTTTTCTTCTTGACTTCACAACCTTTTGACTAAAGTGTTAGTGTTAACTGTTGAAATTCTAGTTTCCCTTTTCAAATCTTGTACTCCCTCCGTCCCAAAATGTTGTCCAAAAATAATTCAAATATGCTCTTGATCAAGAGCAAATTTGAATTTTTTTGGACACATTTTGGGACGGAGAGCGTATTATCCTTTCTTCATGTAATAACTAGTGCATGTATGATTTTGGCCTTTTTGTATGTTGCTTCTCAGAAAGTTGATACGTCTCTTCTTGGATTATCTGAAAAAGATGCTCTGAAAAATCCTTACATCGCATCAATGGGGGTTTATGTGTTTAGAACTGAAGTCCTACTAAAGCTTTTAAGGTGGAAGTATCCTTCATGCAATGACTTCGGCTCTGAAATTATTCCTTCTGCAGTGGCCGATCACAATGTACAAGTAAGATTGAGATTATAAATAAAAAGTATTGTTTCAGTTTGGCTAATATATTATTTAATGATACTCTTTGAATCTTCAAATGGACATCTGCAAAGGGTTTGATATGGTTTTGTTTTCACAGGCGTATTTATTCAGAGATTACTGGGAAGATATTGGAACAATTAGGTCTTTTTTCGATGCCAACTTGGCTCTCACAGAACAAGTCAGTAAAAGATGTAACTTGGTTGTCCATCAAAAAGTTAATATTTTTAAAGGAAATTAAGATTTTCGTGCTAGCTAATTGTGTATATCATCTCTTTGGCAGCCTCCTAAATTTGACTTTAGCGACCCAAAGACACCTTTCTTCACATCTCCTAGATTCTTACCTCCTACAAAAGTTGAAAAATGCAGGGTATGCTGCTCGTAAGCTTGAATCTGTTTTTTTTTTTTTTTTCTAAATTTATTTGACTGCAGTTTGTTTATCTCAGTAAACTGGTTATTGCAGATTGTAGATGCAATAATTTCACACGGTTGCTTCTTGAGGGAATGTAGCGTTGAACACTCTATAGTTGGTGTGCGCTCACGCTTAGACTATGGTGTTGAGCTTAAGGTGAGATATTTTTCCTTAAACTTTCCGAGTATTTCAGTGTCAATAAGACAAGGCTAGCATTTTATATATATTTATTTTTAAAAATTGGATTTTTTTTTTTAAAAAAAATGATTGTAAATTGTAATATTTTCTTTTCATTCTTTTAATTCATACACATTTTTCGCATTTTACTTTTGAAGTGGCATATGACATGTTTCCTCTTGCCAGGATACTTTGGTGATGGGTGCTGACTATTATCAAACTGAATCTGAAATTGCGTCTCGCCTAGCTGAAGGAAAGGTCCCCATTGGCGTTGGAGCGAACACTAAAATTAGGTAAAATCTGAGCTAGTAATTATTATTAATTATATATTTTAACAGCAATTAATAAGTTTATTAAAAAGTGAATGTGATTGTCTCCATGAAGGAATTGCATAATTGACAAAAATGCCAAGATAGGAAAAGATGTGGTTATTGCAAATAAAGATGTAAGTATAGTTGGTACTCTTACACATGCTTGCCTAATTAATTAAAGGGCCGGTGCGCCAAGCGCTCCCCGCCAAGCGGGGGTTGAGAGAGGAGCGCTTGGCGCACCGGGGCTTGCCTAATTAATTATTTAAAAAAATAAAAACTAGTTGTATTTTCCTTGAATGAAAATAAATATGGAAAATGTTTAATATCTCTCAGGGTGTTGAAGAAGCAGACAGATCAAAAGAAGGATTTTACATCAGATCTGGGATCACTGTCATACTTAAAAACGCAACAATTAAAGATGGAACTGTTATATAATTTTTTTTTTTGACAGTAGCGAGAATTTTGCAGCACTGACTTATTAGTAATAAAAGTGAGATTAGTAGATTATTTTTTTCGTGTAAATTAAAAAAAATGTTTGAAACTCGAGAAGGATCTTTATAAGATGTAGTATTGTTTAACTCTGAACTTTGTGGATCTCAGTATTTTCCTATTACTTTGAATCTCTGATGCTTAGATTCTTTGTTTTACCCCGCTGTAACCGTGTCGGACACTCCTATTTAGTATTGTTGACAAGGGTCCAGCGGGGTAAACTAAAGAGTCCGAGCATCATAGCTTTGAATGATTGTGTTAAACCTGTTTCCTCCTTTCATTTTTTGGAAATTTCTGATTGAGAATGTAGGCTTTCAGTGGTATCCTGATGGCAATGGAAAACAAGATCCTAGTCTGAATAAGATGATGTATCAAAATTTAGAGCTTGGTTTATTTTGCTGAAACATGGGGTTAGTTATTTATGCTCTGTTTGTGAGAGCCTACCCAAATTAGAAAATGAAACATGCATGTTTGTGTGTATGCATTCATGCATTTATGTGTGCGAGGCAGTTTGGTCAATATCCAATGTGAGCGTTGGAGCATCGAAATTAGACCGCAAAAGATACAGGCGAAGCTAAGATCCGGGGCCTGTGCAGGCCCCGGATCTGATATATATATATATATATATATATATATAGAGAGAGAGAGAGAGAGAGAGAGAGAGAGAGTATGATCAATCAAACACATGTAAAAATTCTCCTGGACAAACAATATCCATCACTAAGAGAAAGCCATATTCGAAAGATGTCCAGAAACAAAGATGAGCAAACCTAGCTAATTTCAATGCTTTTTTACAGTCATCAGTCTCAGTTTCCTCCACTAATTCTATCCTTAAGTTCTTGCAAATTCTTCCACTTCTCAATATTTCTCAATCTAACATACATTTTTCGAATCTTGTTGAGCCTTTGTGACTGTTGACGGATCAAACCAACAGTAGATGAACTCTCACTCAAAACAATCTCGTACCCATCTCGATAAGAATCCATTCCTTGGGTCAATAGTTGCCAAAACATGCCTCCGGCAGCTGCTCCGCCTCCACTTGCTGATGCGAAAATGGCCGAATAAACAGTATTGTAAAGTTGATCCCTTTTGTTCATATCAAAATTCGGGTCTTTCAACGACTTCCCAAATTCTGTAAAAAGCACAGGCTTTTGTAGAACTGTTTGGGCATCTTCAATATGATTGTTAACCCATTCATTCAAGAACGAAAGCTGGGAGTCATCATCTGAATTGGTTAACCTGTCAGACAACAAATTTCAGGCCAACATATGAATTTGGGACTGAATAGTTCAGAGTTTTACAAAGATTTTACTGTTCGTACCATTGATCTGGATATGAGTGGACTGTTGCGAAATCAACGTCTGAAATTTGATTGTTGGCTATGAAATCAGTTCCTATTTGGAAATTTGGGTTATATTGCTGCTTCTGAGGTTGACTTAGTCCGTAAAATCCTTCCAAACCGACTTCTAGTAAGTGATTACTATCTATAGATTTCAAGTACGAAGCCATCTCTGTAATCCAAGCCTGTCGAACCTGAATTGTTATAAAAGCCAAAATGCTTCGTAGAAAATTCAAACTTTAATAGCCAAAATGAAACCTGAATTGTTGTTCCGGCTGGATCTGAAGTACATCGAGGTTCATTCATAAGCTCCCAAGCCATTATGGTTGGATCATCTTTGTATGCAACTCCAGTCAGGCTGTTTTGTCTAGTAAGAACAGTCTGCATTTACAACACATTTTTCAAACAAATGAGGTCTTAAACTTCATTAAGAATCTATACATTTTGATACCTCCTTTCCAAAATGAATGTACATTTTTTCTTGATCAAGAACAACAAAAATGCACAATCTTTTTGGGACGGAGTAAGATAACTGCATATAGTAGTGAATCATTTCATATATTTACAAGAACACAAGAACAACTAGGGAGGCAAAAACAAGATCTAGAATAGGGGCAAGGAAAAAAATTGACCTTGATATGATTCTTGTAGAAACCCTTTACAACAGGGTTGATATAGAAATCATCGTCAGACGATATCGACTGACCCTGATCTCTTGCCCACTGCACATATTGTTTCTTCCCTCCAAGGCTTTCATAGTTATTAACCAATCTTAATATTACCTTAATCCCATATTTTCTAGCTTCAGATAGTACAAAATCCAGCCCCTAAATCAACAAATACCCAAAATTCAGTAAAAATAAAATAAAAATTAATATGCATTGAAAAAAATGTAGAATGTGTGGGACCTGAAACATTTGTTCATTGTAAGAGCCAGGGGAGAACTGCAGAGGATTATAACCACCATCACTGAAAGCCCAAGTTCTTGCAATGGAGAGGCCATGGCTTGAAGCTTCTTGAAATGCTGAGGAGATTTTGGTTCTCTGAGAGGGGTCAGAGGCTACATACATTAACCAGTAAGCATTGAATCCATTTGCATAGAAAGGGGTTCCATTCAAGATAAATTGAACTCCTTTGGTTTTGATGAACCCATCCTTTGCTGCTGCTGCTGATACTTGGAGGAATTTCCAATGTCCATGGACCAAGAAACATAACAAGAAGATTAGACCCCAATGCTTCATCTCCCTCCCTCTCTCTCTCTCTCTCCTCTCTCCTCTTTTTACAGAAACCTAGGATTCAACTAAAATGAAACCAGAATCACTCCTTCAATTGAGGGGAGAAGGAGCATAAAAAAATAAAAAAAAATAAAAAAAATAGACCCAGTAGGGGAAGTTCATAAGGGTTGGGGGTGGTTAAGTAGATGTGCAAACTAAATGCTTACACAAGGGTTGCCTTTTCATTCATTTCCTAAAATACGGTATTCAAATGATGTTCCTGATTTTTTTACTAATGAAATCTGAGTAATAAATTTAAATTGATTTATTTATTTTCACAAATTTTAAAATTATTATTGATAATCTACTATATATAATAACAAAAGTTTTTCAAATTCCTAAAAAACTCCAAGTGGCACAATATCAGGGGCCAATCGTTCCCTCATCCACCAATCACAATCATCAATTTGAAATTCAATATGTAAATGATTCTAATTTAAATTTTAATACATCATATCAAATAGTTTTATTTATTCAAAAATAAATTAAAAAAGTAAATGTTATTATCCGTCCCTCTTTTTTTCTATTTTATACTTTCATTTTTTTTTAAATATTAACTTTTTATAAAAAAAAAATCCCTACTAAATAACATCTCAAATCTACTATACTCCCTCCGTCCCATCCGAATTTGGACAAATTTCATTTTTGGGCGTCCCATCCGAATTTGGACAACCCAAAAAGGAAAGTTTATAATAATAAAAAAATGGGCATACCCCACTCACTCATTAACTCCACTCATTCTCCACCATACAATTTATTCAACCAACCACTATTAACTCCACTCATTCTCTCTCTTCATTTTCTACCACACATTTTTATTATCTTATTGTTATTTCTTAATCTCCGTGTAAAGTAACTTTGTCCAAATTCGGGTGGGACGGAGGGAGTATATAATAGCAAATGTTTTTCAAGCTCCTAGAAAACTCCAAGTGGCACAATATCATTAGCCAATTTTTCCCACATCCACCAATCACAATCATCCATTTGAAATTCAATATGTAAATGATTCTAATTTCAAATTTAAAATATCATATCAAATAGTTTTATTTATTCAAAAATAAATTTAAAAAAATTAAAAAAAATAAATGCTATTGTCCGTCCCTCTTTTTTTCTATTATATATTTTCATTTCTTTAAAAAATATTAACTTTTTTGATATAACTTTTTATAAAAAATATCCCTACTAAATAACATCTCAAATCTATTATATATAATAGCAAAAAAATTTCAATCTCCCAAAAAAACTCCAAGTGGCACAATATCATTGGCCAATCTTTCCCTCATCCACCAATCACAATCATCCATTTGTAATTAAATATGTAAATGATTCTAATTTCAATTTTAATACATCATATCAAATAGTTTTATTTATTCAAAAATAAATTTAAAAAGTAAATGTTATTATCCGTCCCTCTTTTTTTCTATTTTATACTTTCATTTTTTTTAAAATATTAACTTTTTATATAAAAAAAATCCCTACTAAATAACATCTCAAATCTACTATATATAATAGCAAATGTTTTTCAAGCTCCTAGAAAACTCCAAAAAGCACAATATCATTGACCAATTTTTCCCTCATCCACCAATCACAATCATCCATTTGAAATTCAATATGTAAATGATTCTAATTTCAAATTTGAAATATCATATTATATAGCTTTATTTATTCAAAATAAATTTAAAAAAATTAAAAAAAATAAATGCTATTGTCCGTCCCTCTTTTTTTCTATTATATATTTTCATTTCTTTAAAAAAATATTAAATTATTTGATATAACTTTTTATAAAAAATATCCCTACTAAATAACATCTCAAATCTACTATATATAATAGCAAAAGTTTTTCAAGTTCTAAAAAACTCCAAGTGGCACAATATCATTGGCCAATCGTTCCCTCATCCACCAATCACAATCATCAATTTGAAATTCAATATGTAAATGATTCTAATTTCAATTTTAATACATCATATCAAATAGTTTTATTTATTCAAAAATAAATTAAAAAAGTAAATGTTATTATCCGTCCCTCTTTTTTTCTATTTTATACTTTCATTTTTTTTAAATATTAACTTTTTATAAAAAAAAAAAAAAATCCCTTCTAAATAACATCTCAAATCTACTATATATAATAGCAAATGTTTTTCAAGCTCCTAGAAAACTCCAAGTGGCACAATATCATTAGCCAATTTTTCCCACATCCACCAATCACAATCACCCATTTGAAATTCAATATGTAAATGATTCTAATTTCAAATTTAAAATATCATATCAAATAGTTTTATTTATTCAAAAATAAATTTAAAAAAATTAAAAAAATAAATGCTATTGTCCGTCCCTCTTTTTTTCTATTATATATTTTCATTTCTTTAAAAAATATTAACTTTTTTGATATAACTTTTTATAAAAAATATCCCTACTAAATAACATCTCAAATCTATTATATATAATAGCAAAAAATTTTCAATCTCCCAAAAAAACTCCAAGTGGCACAATATCATTGGCCAATCTTTCCCTCATCCACCAATCACAATCATCCATTTGTAATTAAATATGTAAATGATTCTAATTTCAATTTTAATACATCATATCAAATAGTTTTATTTATTCAAAAATAAATTTAAAAAGTAAATGTTATTATCCGTCCCTCTTTTTTTCTATTTTATACTTTCATTTTTTAAAAAAAATATTAACTTTTTATATAAAAAAAATCCCTACTAAATAACATCTCAAATCTACTATATATAATAGCAAATGTTTTTCAAGCTCCTAAAAAACTCCAAAAAGCACAATATCATTGACCAATTTTTCCCTCATCCACCAATCACAATCATCCATTTGAATTTCAATATGTAAATGATTCTAATTTCAAATTTGAAATATCATATAAAATAGTTTTATTTATTCAAAAATAAATTAAAAAAATTAAAAAAATAAATGCTATTGTCCGTCCCTCTTTTTTTCTATTATATATTTTCATTTCTTTAAAAAATATTAACTTATTTGATATAACTTTTTATAAAAAATATCCCTACTAAATAACATCTCAAATCTACTATATATAATAGCAAAAGTTTTTCAAGCTCCTAAAAAACTCCAAGTGACACAATATCATTGGCCAATCTTTCTCTCATCCACCAATCACAATCATCCATTTGAAATTCAATATGTAAATGATTCTAATTTCAATTTTAATACATCATATCAAATAGTTTTATTTATTCAAAAATAAATTAAAAAAGTAAATGTTATTATCCGTCTCTCTTTTTTTCTATTTTATACTTTCATTTTTTTTTAAAATATTAACTTTTTATAAAAAAAAATCCCTACTAAAAACATCTCAAATCTACTATATATAATAGCAAATGTTTTTCAAGCTCCTAGAAAACTCCAAAAGGCACAATATTATTGGCCAATTTTTCCCTCATCCACCAATCACAATCATCCATTTGAAATTCAATATGTAAATGATTCTAATTTCAAATTTGAAATATCATATTAAATAGTTTTATTTACTCAAAAATAAATTAAAAAAATTAAAAAATAAATGCTATTGTTCGTCCTCTTTTTTTCTATTATATATTTTCATTTCTTTAAAAAATATTAACTTATTTGATATAACTTTTTATAAAAAAATTTCCTACCAAATAACATCTCAAATCTACTATATATAATAGCAAAAGTTTTTCAAGCTCCTAAAAAACTCCAAGTGGCACAATATCATTGGTCAATCTTTCCCTCCTCCACCAATCACAATCATCCATTTGAAATTCAATATCTAAATGATTCTAATTTCAAATTTAAAATATCATATCAAATAGTTTTATTTATTCAAAAAAAATTTTTTTAAAAAATTATAAAAGTAAATGATATTGTCCGTCCCTCTTTTTTTTATTATATACTTTCATTTCTTTAAAAAATATTAACTTTTTTGATATAACTTTTTATAAAAAAATTCCCTACTAAATAACATCTCAAATCTACTATATATAAATTCAAAAGTTTTTCAAGCTTCTAGAAAACTCCAAGTGGCACAATATCATTGCCAATCTTTCCCTCATCCACCAATCACAATCATCCAGTTGAAATTCAATATGTAAATGATTCTAATTTCAAATTTAAAATTATAGGTCCACTCCGTCAAGATAATACTCCCTCCGTCAATGGAATTTAGTGGCCAATTTTTTCTGTATTCCTGAGTTTATCGTATAAAAAATATTTGTTTGTTTTTTTTTAATTGGCTAAAGCAAGTTAGAGAAAGCTTAGGGCAGGATTGTAAAATTATTGTTTGACATTTGAAATTAAAATTTAATCAAATATCTAAAATGAATCGAAATCCACATATTGAAAGGAAAGTGCTTAATTTAAGAAAATTATATTAGACTAAATAATTAAGTACCAATTTAAAAATTAGGTTGAAAGAAAAGTGTATCATTGAAAGAAATAGTTTGAATTCCTAAACACCGTCAAGTGCTCTGGAATACCTAATCACATACTGAAGCTAAAGATTGGATGTATCGTCATGTTGTTATGAAATATAGATCAAGCTTCAATTCAGAATTGTGTAACGGTACAATATTGATCGTTATAAATTTAGGTACGCAGATCTATTTTGTTATTATATAATTATACATTTATACAATTAATTATTTGATTATTTGACATAAAACATACTGTTATTTTAATATATATATATATAGGCAAGCACGTTGTCGAGGCAGTAATGTTGTCCGAAAAAAATGTTGGTAAGAAGGTGTTGATACCGAGGATGATTATTTCACCTTCTGATACAACAAAATTCCCGGTTAGGTTTCAACAGAGACAATTCTCACTGACCGTTTCTTTTGCAATGACGATAGATAAAAGTCAGGTCAGTCACTCGCTCATGTTGGTCTTTTTCTTTCAAGACCAGTATTTAGTCATGGACAATTAAATGTTGCTTTTTCTAGAGTAACTACAAGGAAAGGATTTAAAATGCTTATATGTAATAGTTATGAACAATCAGATGACACGATTGCAAATATTGTGTACAAAGAAGTTTTTGACAAGTTGTAATATGCTCCCTCCGTCCAACAATAAGTGACACAGTTACTGTTTCGCACGGGAATTAAGAAAAAGTGAAAAGGTTGATGTGTTGTGAGTGTAGATAGTTGAGTAGGAGAGAGAATGAGTGGAGAGAATAGTAAATTATAATGGTGTTGTGAGTATTAAAATAATGTAAGAGAGAGAATGAGTGGAGGGAATAGTAAAGATTTTTTGCCATTTTAGAAAGTGTGACTTATTAGTGGGACGCCCAAAATGGCAAAGTGTGTCACTTGTTGTGGGACGGAGGGAGTATTACATAAAATGATCTCATTAATTTTTTGAATTGTATTTACATTTAACTTTTACCTCAGTGTTTTATTCCCCGTCAGGAATCGACGAATTACTCACTAGTATTTATAATAAGATATCAATTATAAATTTTAAATTTTTATTAAGACAATTAACCTAAAATTAAAATTATTGTTCAAAATTTATTTATAAAAGACACGAACATTATTCCGGGGACTGTTTCTTGTCACATGAAATATTATTCCTCCTTTCACAAATAAGAATCCATTATTTATTTTGAGATATGAAAAAAAAAATCACTTTCTTTTTAAGGTAAGAAATTATGAATTTTATTTGGGAGTGGCTATTGTCACTATAACAATTGCGCATCCACGACAATTTTCGTAAATGGACATAATTATCCTTCCATAATTTAAGGAGTTAATGAAGGATTTTAGGGTGTCATATATTCACTACAAATTTTGTTTAGAGTTGGTCTTATAAAAAACTAGTTTTTTGTTAAGCTTAAGGAAAAACGTGTTTTCAAAATGCACGGTGGCAATTTTGTAATTACTGGCAACCATGTTCAAAATAAACGGTGGCATTTTTGTAATTACTGGTTTCCCCGTTTATGCCAGTGTCTGTTTAACATCGATGTGATAAAGTGCCGATCCATGTATCACAAAATGCCAGGTGAAAAAGTGCCGATGCACATTTTAGCAAAGTGCCAGGTGTAAGCTGGCACTGGCACTTTGTTGCGCTGGCGGCACTGGCACTTTTATACGGGCACTTTTATACACATGAACGGGCACTCTTCACACTGGCACTCTGTTCAACTAACACTGGCACTTTGTTACACTAATATTTTTGCTGGCTCTCAAAAACACAAGCACTGGCATTCAAAAAAACATGAACTGGCATTCAAAATCACGTACACTGGCACTCAAATACACAGACACTGGCACTCAAAAAAACACTGATAATCATTTTTGCTGGCATTCAAAATATGGACTCGGCACTCTATTTTACACATCGGGACTTGATTATACACTAACGGCACTCGTTATATATCAACTGGCACTCAAAAAACACTGATAATTATTTTTGCTGACATTCAAAAAATATGAACTGGCATTTCAAAAACATGTACTGGCATTCGTAAAAATGTGGACTGGCATTCTAAATAAGTGGGACGGTGGTTACAGACTGGCATTCAAAATCTCTCTCTCTCTAAACGCAATTCTCTCTCTCTCTCTAAACGCAATTCTCTCTCTAATCGTCAACCAGATTTCAATGCCATCGCCAAACAGATTTCAATCTCCGATCAATGCCATCGCCAAACAGATTTCAACATGTCGCCATTAATGGCTCCCCAACAATCGATTTCAACATGTCGCCAAACAGGAGCTAGGAGTTGGGGGCGGCGTCGATTGGGATAGAGAGAGAGATGGAAGCGAGGTGATGAGAAGGTGATTGGGTCACCGGTGAGGGAGATTCAGGGACTTGGGTCGCCGGAGATAATCTGGTGGTGAGGACGATTGGTGAGGACGATGGGGTCTCTGTTGGCGATTGAAGACGCAGAGCTTCCCCAGGGCAAACAGAGTGATCGGAGCTCCAAATTGGCCGGACGAAGGTGAGATTCGAAGGTGAGGAGGAGGTTGAGATCGGTTCGCCGATTGATTTGGGGGCTCCTCCTCTGCGTATTTGCGTATTGCGTAAAACACGTTTTTTGTTAAGCTTAACAAAAAACGCGTTTTTTGTGAGTTTTTCGCTTTTGTTTATCAACTACAATTATTAAATATAATTTTAATTAAGTATGATAATAGTACAAATTATAATTAAAATATTCCCCTTATCTAATAATCTAATAATAAATAAATATTATAGAATAAAGAATATTAATTTTAATAAATTTTAACATGTTTTCTTAATGTTATTGATATTGATATTTTTATCTTTCCACTTTCTAGGAAAATAACCAAAAACACTTATGATCCATTACTTTCCATTTATTCTTAAAAAAAATCTAAAATATTTTACATAATATTAAAAATATTAAGAGAAGTTAGATTCTTACAAAAAAAAAAAGTAGAATATTTTACATATTTTTTTAAAGAAGTTAGAAGTTTGCCAACGTATTATTTAATATTTTTGATATGTTATTTTCTAAACTCTAATTTTAATGAGTAACTCTTGTGAAAAATTAGTTTTTTTTTCAAAATGTTATAAAAAAACTAGTTTTCAAAATCGTTCATCACTCTTATTAGTTAGACTTAGTGCTTTAAAACTAGTTTTTTTCTTATATTACAAAAAAACTAGTTTTTTACAAGATTTTGGCAATTTTAATATGTTATAAAAGGCCACCTTTTTAGTGTATTCATCATTTAGATTGATTGTGATCAATATTTTTAAATTTTTAACATATTAATATTTGATTTTGTTAATGTACAGTAAAAATAATAATCAATAAATTCTCCATACATGTTACATACATTTATCATATAACTTCTTGACTGATTTTATAATTTCAGCACTTTGTATAATAATTTTTTCTTTTTGTTCCCCATTACCAAGAATGAAAAAATAAAATTATTAATTAACAATAAAAGTAAGTGAAAAAAGATATTTAATTTCCCGCATATAATTAACTATTAAGTGAAATACACATTATAAAAAAGTATATCATACCTTTATATGCATTTTATATTTTATTGCATATAAATTGTTTATTTATCTTAGCATATGATTAAAAAATATTTTGATATCAAAAAAGAAAAGAAGACTAAGCCTTACAAAATAAATAATGAATATTAATCGACATAGTGGATAAGAAAATATTGTAGTGTAAATAACTTCTATTTAAGGTTAATTGTGTCAACCTAAAGATCAACATACTTAAAATATAATTAATATAGTCGATAAATAATTATTGTAATGGCAATAGCGCCTACGCACCTCAAATTTTATAGTGCCCAGATTTTTCGTTTTACAATAAATTTTGTGGAAAGGGTATTACTACTCTTATTTATCACTCACTGTCCCTAAATAAATGTCTAAATTAAAGAAAATTTAATTTCAAAATGAAAATATTTTTTGAGGAGAAAAACTTTATCTCTAAACGTTTTTTTACCAAAAATAAAGTTGTCTTCATTTATTATCGTGAAACTAAATGTTTAGAAAGTGACTAACAAAAATATTTATTATTTTCGCCATTAAATATATAAAAGACACACATTTTGGAGTATCTTTTAGAATAAAAAATAAAAGTTGAATATTTAATTAGGGACCGAAGGAGTAGTATATTTGTAAGAGTATAAAATGACAGCTATAAAGTTTGATCTACTATAAAGGCTTTAACAAAAATAAACAATATAATTGAGATGATAATTTCGGAAATGCACAAGAAAAAGGGTGCTCAATTAATTTGTATTCACCTAACATATTTATAGCATCTCAACAAATTCACATTTTTTTTAGTCAAGTGTATTCACCTGACAAATTATTTTATTTAGTGACCTATTTTATACTCATTACAACTTTTCACTTATTATTCTCATTTGACTTATTTTCTTCTATCCCACTTTTCATATTCATAACATCTATTCCACTAACATTTTTCTTAATTCTCTGTATTTCAGACCACGATATATTATGGTTGAAATAGAGCATTGTGTTAAAATAGGAGGAAAACTGAAGCATTTAAATAATTTCGAATGTTCGTGACCTCACTGCAATAAGAGGTTGCAGATCTTATGTCATGGGTAAGAATGACAATTTAATCGAATCTGATCCGAACTGAAGGCGATCCGATCCGAAAAATTCGGATATAGTTTCAAGTTTTTATGACCTGGTCGGGTTCGGTACCATTGTTGATTCGATTCGAGAGCCGACCCAATCAAATGTGCATAAGTTGCAATTTATGTTTTAGTCTCTTATGTTCTTAAAAAATACAAATAACCCTATGTATATAAGTAAAATTTAGGATTGGAAATAGAAAATTAGGGCCCCTCTTTCTCTTTCTCTCTCTCCTCTCGTCTCTCTCTCTCTCTACGTCGCCATTGCAGGCCGGCCCCCGTCCCCATTCTGTTCTAGTCCTTCTGGTCCTTATGGAGCCACCGAGCCAGCGTGTTCGGTTCATCTACTTCCTTCTTTCTCTCTATCTCCCCGCTCGTCTCTCTCTCGCCATCGCAGTCGGGTTCTTCGCCTTCATTCGACTTAGGCCAATCTCGTAAGCGTTTCGGCATTAGGGAGTATTTTACAACATTTTATACTAAATTAGATAAACGAAAAATCTCAAATTAAAAATAAATATAAATGGAAAACTGAAATATAAATACAACATTTAGTATTTACTATTATAATTTCTGAAATTAAGAATTTTGTAAGTTAAAGATTGAGAATTGTTATTCATCCCCGCAAATTTACTTAATACCCCCGCATTATTATTTTTAAAAAAATGTCATTAATTGAAATGACTCGATTACCCTTTAAGTAAAGTTGTTATACACCCACAATTGAATTTCTTCGTATTACTTGTCTGTCTACTAAATACACCCGCAAACTTTATTAAATTTTCATCTAAAGTTGAACTTTCTTCGTCCCCAACACAAAAATTCTATATCACCGTCCTCTTTTGAACTTCTAGAGCACGAACAAGAATCATAAACTGATTCCTGTGCATATCCCGACATTAAAGAAGTCTCGGGGCATTCAATAATCTGCCCACAACATTCCATTGATGATATCCCAGAAAGCTCATCAGCTCCCCTCTCGTATCTCAACTACGCTGAAAGTACAACCTTCGAATGTACATCCACAGCATGTTGCCTCGCTGACCGGAGGCATCGCCGGAATAACTTGGGATCCGATTGCCCCTTAATTATCACACATTGCTCAACATACATCCTCGATTTCTCAATTCCCGAACATTTCTCAATTTTGCAGTACATATCAGCAAGGGTTTTGACAAAATTGGTGGATTTCAAACAAGGTTCAATTTGGGGTTCGATTTGGTCATTGTCAGGCAAAACATACACTGCTAGAGCCTCAACTATACTGGGGGTATTCCCAGCTTGAAAATTTTGAAAATTACGAGTGGATTTTGATCTTACAGAATTTACCCTCAGATGATCCTGAAGGTGTTGTAGGAACTTTTCACCTACACTACCAATTCCACCACCATGACCACCGCCATGGTGGTTTCCGATGGTTCCCGAAGGTAAGGGCACTTCGTACACCGTGCCCTTGCATCCATCCACCATCTTTAAACTTTTCATGGAGGTAATGATGTTATGCTGCATCTTTTCCACTTTCAAACGAACTCAAATTTTGCGGATGTATTTAGTAGACAGACAAGTAATACGAAGGAATTCAATTGTGGGTGTACAATAACTTTATTTAAGGATAATCGAGTCATTTTAATTAATGACATTTTTTTGAAAATAATAATGTGGGAATATTAAGTAAACTTGCGGGTGTGAATCACAATTCTCTTAAGGTATGTTTGACAACCTCAATTACAAGACTTGAATTTAAAATTGGAAAAACAAAATAAATTTCATAAAATTAATTTAATCCTTTCAATTTCAATTCAATTGATTGAAGAGTCAAGGACTCTAAACCCCATATTCCAGATTAAAAACCCATATTAACCCATTTGAGATGAAAATGTCACCAAAACCCACGCCTAACGGAACAAGACGGCAGCTAATATTCCGTGAACTACCCGTAACATTCCATATTCAAAAAATCAAATCCTTCAAAACCCTAAATTTCTCTCTTCAATGGCGACGGGAGAAGAATAGGAACCAAGCCAAATACGGGAACGCTTGTTGGGTTCTCGAATCTCTCAGAAACAGATGAAGATCTCCTCATTGAAAAAGCCCTTTTCACTACTGATTGCATTTCCCCAATTGCCGTTGTTCTTGGGCTGCTGCTTTGCTTTTTGTTGTTGTCAAGTCTGATGAATCTCTTTGAAGCGGCTTTGATTGACGAAGAAACAGACCCATTTCTGGTTAGCTTTGGAGTTGCTTCTTCTTCTTCTTCTTCTTGTAAATTAGGGAGATGGGTATTTTTTGAATCGATCTGATAGGGTTCTTGGGGTTCGGAAGGGGTTTTGGGGGAAGTGGGTTTGATCTTTGAGTATCTGTTCATGCCTCTGGGTCAATTGTGTGGGTTGGGGTGGGGGTGCAGATGTTGAATTTTGTAATTATTTGTTAATGTGGTTACGGACTGTTCAGTCCTATAACTCTTCTTTATAGGACTGTTTTATTGTGATTTTAATTTCTAGGTAACTTGCTTCATATTGTTTGTGTTTGATAATGTGGCAAATAATCTATTACATGTCCTATAACCCATTCTTATAGGAGCTGAAATAGTGTTTTTTTAATTTCGAGGTCACTTGCTTTATTTTGGTTGTGAATTTGTTTGTTTGAAATAGATGTTAAATTTTGTTATTATTTGTTAATGTGGTAAAGGACTTGTTCCATGTCCTATAACTCTTATAAAATGAATATTTTTTTACTCAAAATTTTTGATTTTTTTGATGAATAATTGATGTTCATTCCGTCTCAATTTTATTTACTTTTCATCACTTTCTTTGTTACTCATCTATACCCGTCTTTGTAAATCAAGTTGCAGGTCCTATATCACTTGCTATATGACCATTCAAAGCTATAAGCCCTTTAATTGGTCCTATAGCAATTGTTATAGGATCTGTCAATATCATATACATAGCTATAAGACCTTTGAATGGTCCTATAGCAATTGGTATAGGACCTGTCAATATCATATACAAAGCTATAAGCCCTTTAATTGGTCCTATAGCAACTGGTATAGGACCTGACAACATCATATTCAAAGCAATAAGACATTTTAATGGTCCCATAACAATTGGTATAGGACGTCAATATCATATACTGGTATAAGCCAGTTAATTGGTCCTATAGCAATTGGTATAGGACCTAGCCACATCATATACAAATTCAATTAAATAGATAAAAAAAATATCAAGGTACGGATTATTATTATATTTATTATGAGACGGACGGAGAGAAGAAGAAGAAGAAGAGAAACAAACTGAGCTACATATACTCACCAACAATAAAATTGATGGAGTATGGTTGAATTTTGACTGTTTGTTGCATTTACTAGTGTTGTCATGTCATATATCAGTTGCTATAGGACCATTCAATGTCTTATAACATAGGTATATGATTTTTTGAGGTCCTATATAGGACCATTCAAAGGTCTTATAGCTTCGTATATGATGTTGTTAAGTCTATACCGATTCTTTATAGGACCATTCAAATGTCTTAATGCGTTTGTTTAAGATTGTGTGAGGTCCTATAGCAACTGGTATAGGACCTGACAACATCATATACAAAGCTATAACCCCTTTTAATTGGTCCTATAGCAATTGTTATATGATCTGTCAATATCATATACAAAGCTATAAGACATTTGAATGGTCCTATAGCAATTGGTATAGGAATTGTCAATATCGTATACAAAGCTGTAAGCCCTTTAATAGGTCCTATAGCAACTGATATAGGACCTGACAATATCATATACAAAGCAATAAGCGAGTCTTATTAAAAAGATGATGAATTTCATACATATACTTGAGATTAGAGACAACCACTAACAACAAAAATCTCAAATCCTTTTAATCACCAAAAATAAACCCAAAATCTTCCAATAATCACTTGAAAATAAATAGAAAAAACATAGACCAAACATTTCAACCAAAAGACCGAGGATCAAGGAATCCAGCGGGCAAACCAACACCAAAATCTTCCAATAATCACTTGAAAATAAATAGAAAAAACAGAGACCAACATTTCCCCTCTCTCCCACCGGAATCAAACTCAACCTTAACCACCAATTAGCCGGCGAACTCAATCCTCTTCACCACCGTTCTCTGCCTTCCTCCTTCGTATTCCAAATCCTAAGCCGCCAACTACCGTCGCTCCTAACAACAACAACGCCGTTCTTCCCCCTCAATCTCCCTTGCCGTCCTCTATTCCAACCTCCATCGCACATCACCGCTCCCTCTCAACAAATTCAAGACGCAAACACTCCCTCCAACTCCATCGTCTTCCTCACCCATTTCCTCTCCCAAATCCGATTCCAATCACCGGCGATCTCCCTACCAAAACCTCAACATAATCCCTTACTTCACCTTGGCCAACCTCTCTCTACCCAAACCGCCACCTTCTTCCCCTATTTCCAAGTCCTAAGCCGATTGGCCACCACCGCTATACCATCGATCTCAGTCTGCCGCATCTCCCCATCCCCTTGCGTCTCTCTCTGTCCGACTTGCACCGGAGAGGGGTGTGAATGGGACGCGGATCATTGCGGAGGAAAAAGGGAGCGGGCACGATTGAAGAAGAAGGGGGAGGGGAAAATCAAATTAAAAACGACAAGTTAACGGCGTCTTAACTCAATTTGTCCGGTAAATAGCATTTTGGGGTTTAAAGGAATTTTGATTTGGAATATAAAGAGGAGTTGTCTTTTTTTATTTGGATTGGGTTTTTTTGGGTTATAATTTGATAAATGTGGGTAAAGAGGAATTTTTCCTTGATTGAAATTGAGTTGTCAAACGTACCATTTAATTTAAGGATTTTGTGTAGTGTAAAATATTGAGACCGAGTATATAATAGAGCCTCCACTCCTCTTCCAGATTCAGTAGAGTCATATTCGCACACCAGAGACAAAAATGACAGCCATATTCTCTAACCCCTCCGTCCGATCATCCGACGCGACCTCTCTCTCCTCTGCTTCTTCCTCCTCTCTCTCCGGCCGAAAACTCGGTCTTCGTTTCTCCAGCATTTCCGTGCCGTTTCGCTCTACTGTGTCATCTTCTCGCCGGCAATTATCCAGTCAGGCTTCATTGACGACTTCGCCTTCAGCTTCTGTCAATGGTAAAGGTAAGTCTATTTCTCCATAATTTGCGTTCGTAACTTTTATATGATAATTCGACCGTGACAATTCATTATAGATTCGGCGTATCAGTGTTGATGACTGTCGTATCGAATTCTTCACGAATTTGAAATTGAGCTTCTCGCGATGAATGACACAAATGCTTGTTTAATGGAAGATGGAAAAAATTTGTATGCTCGCATTGCATGAAATTAATCTTACGCTGAATAATCCTAATTAAAACCTTGTTGATGCGTTGGTAATTAGGGTTTAAAATTGTTCACGATGTTGCGTATGGTCATACTTCTATCCATTTCTTATACTCCCACCTTATTTTAGTAGATCAGTTTAATTTAATTAGCCACTTTGTTGTGGTACAAGATTCGTTCTATGATGTAGCTTATATACAAAGCTTGTGGTCTTATTTAGTGCATTGACTTAAACCTGGTTAGTTGATTCTGCTTCCAAGGCGTTTTAGCATTTTATAAATTTCCTCAACCATAACAAACAGAGATTTCATGTTGTTTAATTTTAAGTTAATTTAAGGAATATATACTCCTAAAACTGTATTCTCCTTAATTCCTTGTTCATTTACTTTAATTTCAATGATAGTTGTGCCATGAGCACTCCATTCCGACTTTGGCATAAGCATCTTCTTTTAAGATTGTTAATGTAGATGGCTAGATGCCAACACTTGGGGTTTATGACTGCAGATGTCCACAGCAGTGTTTGGGTTTGGTTAGTTTTTTGTATTGTTTCTGATTATCCTTTCCTTCTTTTGCTTTTGGAATTTGTTGAAGTGTGCGGCAGATGTTTGGGAGGGGGGGGGGGACAATCGATATGTTTGCTTACCATTTTGAAACTATATTATGAGAATAAAATGAGTGATTATTTTCACGTGTTAATTTGTTATTTTCGGCTCATGACTCTGATTTTGCTCTCAACTTCTTTTGAAATATTATGAAATCAATATGCTTGGAAGTCATGTTGGAAATTTGATATTTTTCTTTTTGGAAACTCCTAGTTCTGAGTGTATATATGTCGTAATGCTGCTATTTTGTTCATGCAAAAGAAAGGGGAAAAAAAGAACTAACTGACATGGACTTTATGCTTCTAAAAATTTTGAAATCCTAAAGTCAGAGAATGCAAGATGAAGAGTTACTTTGCATTTACTCCATTCATTTAGGGACGGAGATAGTACTTTATTTCCAGGAACATATTTAAGCAATTGGGTACAAATTATACAATGACAATGTAATATGGAATATGGCTTATGTTGTGAATGTTTAAATATTTGCATTCCTGTGTGCCGTTTGCATTTATTATGCTTTATAAATTATAGTGCATCCAATAAAATCTGAAGGATCTGATGTGCTAATTTATATTTCGATTTGATTAAATTGACTCTTTTAGTTTTTGTCCTGGCCAATGTACAGTATGGAAATTGGCATATGTTGTGAATGTTAAAATATTTGCATGCCTGTATGCCATTTGCATTTTATATGCTTTATAATTAATTGCGCTTCCAATTAAAAGCGAAGGGTCTGATGTGCTAATTTGTATTTTGATTTCATTAAATTGACTCTTTTAGTTTTTGTCCTGGCTATTTCTTGAGCTTCACCAATTCCACTCTTTAAAATGGACAGATCACACAGCATTATATTTCTTATAAGAAGCACATTTTGGTTATATCCCTAGTGTTGTAGATCAATCAACTTTTCTTCTTTGTATTGCGCTATCCAGCACAAGCAGGACTCAAGGATTTTCTGCACATTGACGACTTTGACAAAGAAACAATATTGAAAATTTTGGATCGAGCTAAGGAGGTGAAGGCCTTATTGAAATCAGGAGAGAGGGCATATCTTCCATTTAAAGGGAAAACAATGGCCATGATATTTGCCAAGCCATCCATGAGAACTCGGGTATCCTTTGAGACAGGATTTTTCTTGCTCGGTGGCCATGCTTTATATTTGGGACCAAATGATATCCAAATGGGCAAGCGGGAAGAAACTCGTGATGTCGCTCGTGTGCTATCTCGCTATAATGACATAATTATGGCTCGACTTTTTGCCCATCAGGTATGCTGGTGAGTTGCTCACCTTTGTGTTATATAGGCCATGGCCATGGCCATGGTTAAAGTGACTTTTCTTTTCGGTTATCTATTTGGTATCTTTCAATCCAATGCGAGTCAGGATGCCTTCCATAACACCATAAAGTTAGACAAGACTTATAAGTTTTGCAACGTGACTGGTATAGTTACCGTGCTTATGTAAAATGTTTTCAATTTAACCCTTGCAAATGAAGCAAATGATACTGACACTTAAGCTCGTTAAGAAATGTAATGCATACTCAAATAACTATGTGCTCTTTTTCTGAAGAATGACTTTGTTTGACTTGAAGATAGTCACTGATGTCATGCTTATTTCTAATGTAGGATCTTTTGGATCTGGCTAAATACGCAACCGTACCTGTGATCAATGGCCTGACAGACTACAACCATCCTTGTCAAATAATGGCTGATGCGCTCACAATAATTGAACATATCGGTCAACTGGAAGGAACTAAGGTTAGCCTTCTTCTGTTATGGAGCCAAATTAGTGCTTTTCTGTATCTTTTATCATAGTGAAGGCAGTAGAAACCTTCTATCATCTGATCTGATGGCCTTGCAAATTCAGGTTGTCTATGTTGGAGATGGAAACAACATTGTGCATTCCTGGCTGTTGTTGGCTGCAGTTATTCCATTTCATTTTGTATGTGCATGCCCTAAAGGTTTTGAGCCTGATCAGAAAACAGTTGAAAAGGCACAACAAGCTGGAGTTGGCAAAATTGAGATAACTAATGATCCAAAAGAAGCTGTTAGAGGGGCTGATGTTGTGTATTCAGATGTTTGGGCCAGCATGGGACAGAAGGAAGAAGCTGAATATCGTCGCCAAGTGTTTAAAGGATTTCAGGTATATGCTGCCAAGTGTTTTCTCAGACATTGGTACAAGTATAGTTTTTTTGTAGAAATGACGCTTTACGCTTATTTTAACTATATGCGTGAGAGATAGAGCTTAAGTGGCTTATTATCGCTCATGCTTTTGACTTTTGAGATTATACAACTTTGCATTAGATAAATGCCACTGACATCATAAAGTTGTTAGACAAAATCTTACAAAAGCACAAAAAAGAGAAAAGAATTACAATATATTGAAATACAATTTACAACGTAAAATTTAAACAAGAAGAAATAACCGTAGGTTGACGTCTTGATTTTGCCCGAGTCGTGTGTGACACACTCTCCTTAAGACAAATTAGCTCCCTTACCGAGTTGTGCTCGAGGTTGTTTTGGACGTTCGCCTCCCGGGATAAAACAGACGAACCGTACTATTCTTGCACACTAGAATCTCCGGAAAATCTCACTATGCTTGGATAAAATCACCATGAATAAATTTCTTGTAGGCCAAAGAAAGAAGATGAACATATTGCCAAGGGGAGGAAGATGATTGATGGAAAAAGTTGTTTTCATTTATTGTGGGTTTCTCTAGTTATAGCTTCAACAACCATGTGATGAATTCCTAATTAATCCTTGTATTAATATGAGAGTCATTACCTTGTATTTATGAGGTTTAATTTTACACTTTGTAACCCCTAATCCTAAGGTAATGATCCTTATTAATTCCTCATTAATCTAGAAATCACGGGACATCAATAGTAGTGTTAAATTCTAAAATTGTGTTAAATGCTAAAATTTACACTTTAAACCCACCAATTTTGAGCTATCATATCTTCCTCGTCCAATCTCAAATTGGACATCTATATATACCATTTCAATGTTCACATGGAGTGTAACATGAATCCACAATAATCTTTGTCAAACGACAAACGATTTATGTAAGGAAAATACACAATTTACTTCCCACACAACATATTTTTCCAACAATCCCCCACATGAAGGAAATTGAGGACGAGTTTGGTGATAAAGTCTGGTAGACGAAAACTTGCATACGATAGGTGTGGGAATGCCCACTGAACCTTCGCTCGTACAAGCATATTTACTCTACTCGCAAGTCGATAGACGCGATGCCATTGAATCGTTATGTTTTTTGTGTAGCCGATCATATGCTTGACACAAGTATCGTCCTAACATAGTTCAATTCTCATATCTATATTAATTCATGGCCCTGAACATTTTGCCTGGTTCTGTGATTCTGTGAGAGGGGCTAAGAATTGAGACTCACACAATTTTCCTCGAAGCGGCCCCAATTCTCTCTCACATAGGTGATTTCTTAAAGGTAACCCGTATTACCCCGCTCGAATTTTCGACGCACAAGAATCATTAAACGCCACATGTTTATCCTTGTCCTTTCGGGATGTCACTAATAGGAATGGACTTGGGGTTAATTCCCCCTCAGTGACGATACAAGTCTTTTAACAGCTAGGTGGTCCTATTGAATCTAGTTCTTGGGATTTCCAGTCATCTAGATTGGGTTTCCCGCTGTGTTTAACTTTTAAGATGCTTAAGTCCCATT
This sequence comes from Adenophora triphylla var. japonica, assembly GCA_022495995.1. Classification (NCBI taxonomy): domain Eukaryota; kingdom Viridiplantae; phylum Streptophyta; class Magnoliopsida; order Asterales; family Campanulaceae; genus Adenophora; species Adenophora triphylla. The sequence goes on from JAFEMH010000372.1 coordinate 270,127, forward strand.
CCCCTCTGAATTTACAACTAACTCTCGATTTAACCCTTTGGTTAACGGATCCGTTTATCGTTTGATCTCATATAGTCAAATTAGTTGAGAGTAGTTCTCTAATGGTATTATGTCTTAAGCATATATGTCTAGACTACCATCACACATATTGCTATATGTCTTTTCAATCATAAATTGACTTTAGCAATATCCCATCTTGCTAACACAAGCTTTATCCTTTTGATAATTGTTAACTCAAATTCATTTAAATCCCAGTTATTCCATATTGATCTTTTCAAATATTTCAAGAATATCCACCTAATGGCTTGTTTAACAACGAGTCCATTAGTTTTCTTTGAATTTGAATCAACGAATCAAATTGACTAGAATTTTCGTTAGTTAACATACCGTTTTTGGATTTAATTAACAAAGTGATGTAGTCACTCTTGTTTAAATTCACACAATCAAACCTTTGATATCGTTATCTTTATAATTGTCTCAAGTCATATAATGACTTTACAAATAAGCACATTTTCTCCTAGGTTTCATTTTTTGAACCTTTTCAACACTTTAATATATTTCATTCAAAGTATCATTTATTCACTTCCATGAATTTGACATCAATATTTGATTTCCATTGATTTTATTTTCTTTTGATTTTTATATATATTCAAACTTATTGAATCATATATAACAAATCAATATGCACAATTGTTATTAACATAATTTTTGAAACATAATCCACCATTTAGTAACCAATTTCAATTTCTTTGGTAATTGGAATTTCTACTTTGCGAATCACCCCCACATTCACAAGTGTACGTATGCTTACGTTTTCATATGGACATCTCATTGTTTTCTTGAGGAAACCTTTCGAAAAGGTAATTATTTTTCAAAGTATACTCATAGCCACATATTCGGGGTAGTCCTAAAATTAGCAATAATGTCAATTTTCATTATTAACACAATTTGATCATGATGTACATTTTGGACACTTTGTTTCATTACTTATGTACAACAAACCCCTTGGATTGTTCTATGTAAATTTTCTCTTCTAAATCTACATTTAGAAAGGTTATTTACATCCATTTGATGTATTTCAAATTTTGCTATGCAACAATTGCAAATACAAATCTTTATTCTGGTGATAAGAGAATAAGTATAAAAGTAATTAAGGTCTTCATTTTTCTTGTAACCATCAATTACAAGACTAGCCTTTTACACATTGATTGTTTCATTGGTCTTCATTTCCTTTTTGAAAATTCACTTATATGCTAGGGGTTATCACCCGGAGGTACTTCCACTAATTCCCAAGTGTAATTTTCTTAGATGGAACCAATCTCAATTTTAATGACCCTTTTTCACAAAATTTCTTCTGAAGCGCTCAAAGCTTTTATAACTTTGTGATTCACTTTCTAGCATGGAGGTTAGAAAATCTGGGCTATAGAATTTTCTTATCCTCCCTCATTTGCTATGTCGAGATCCTACCTGTTTTTCATCATTTTCTCATGATAAGTTTCTTCCTATTCTATTGAATCATGAATCCGTTTAAATGAGTTTGCATCATCTTTTAATTTACACGAAAACATATTCTAAATAAAGAAACGCTTTATAATTCAATTATGGTATTCTTGTATATACATTGAATCTTCGATTTATAAACAAGAATTCTATAAGCACTACTATTGTAAGAATACCCAACACATATGCAATCAATAGTATTTAGTCTAACTTATACACAAACTACACTTATTTGTGTTTCATCACTATCTTTTTATTAAGTTGATTTTCAACTTTTCTTTTAAATAAACAAGATTCAATATTTTGCTTTTTATCAAGCAACTGTAAAGGTAAAAACTTACATTTTACCATCATCCATGTGAATAATATTCACATCTCAACCATCAATATGCCTTGATTATAACTTCAAGCACATATTTGCTAAGTCTTGTTTGTATCTATTTTGACCATATAACGAGATTCAATCTCAATATTGATCACTTGAACAACGTTCTGTTTCATTCATTCAAACACCATGAATAACATTGTTGATGACATCACAGTTGTCTCTCAAAGATACAAGGTATATACTTGACTTTTTCAAACAAGTTTGGCTTTTCAACCGATTTTGACTTTTCACATAAGTTTGACCAACTTTGTCTTTGTATTAAGCATTTCGGCATGCTTTATCACATTTGCTTTCACCACAAGAAATGTTAGACAATTCTTCTCCAAAGTTCTATTCTCTTTTCCAAAACAAAGACGAATAGCACACATCTCAACATTAATTTCTATTTATGAGGTGATTTTAAAATATCTTAAAGTAGGAAGCAATTTCTCAATTATTGTCATCACTTGAGAAATTTACTCAACACCATCCATTTGACATGGTTTTCATGGAAGACTATTTTCACATCTTCCATATGATTTTTTTATTTTTTTACGATTTATGTAGTCCACTATTTTAAAATCAAGGAAGCGGCTTATGATGATTTTATATTTATAGTCCAACGACTCCCACAAATATTTTGCCATTTTCTTGGTACTATAAACGTTTATAATGAATCCGACAATTCTTTAAGTATATAGTTCCGGTAAAGAAAATTCGCATGCTTCAACCGCACTCACGGCTTGAACATCCATCTCATTTTCACCCAACTTTGTAGGATCTTACATAAGGAAACTTCTCTAAGTTAAAGGTGGTAAAAAAAACATCTTTTGTTGCCACCACTTAAAGTCAAGGCCAACAAAATTTTCTAACTTCTCATTATGGTGATCCGGAATATTTGGAACAACCAAATTACATTAGAGATCTGTCTCCACACAAACCAAACATTGGCTTTAATTTTCAGCAATTATAATTGTGTTGTTACAAATATAACTTTCTAACTTAATTAGAGAATTAACTTCAAGAATATATTGCTAATTCAATACGAGAATTAACCCAATTTATTTCTTATAATCACTCATATTTATAAATCTCTAAATTCCTTAATGGAATTATGGTTGGGGGTTAATTATCCAAAACTTTAAAGGTCTCATCTTTAAGTAACTCTAAATTAGAGAAAGTCACATTCTCATTTACATAATACACAATTTCTTTTAGAAATTCTCCTTCTAAATATTTTGTGTCATTTGTCATCATCAACTACAATAGGATTTAACAATTTTCTTGAAAAAGTCGTATTGTTTTTATCTTTATGACATTAGTCATATTTCCCCAATAGGTTTTAACTACTTCTTCCAAGAAGACCTATAGATTTAGTTCTTGTGACATTTGTCAATGTTCACAACAATAGAATTCAACAACTTCTTTCAATAAGCTCTATTGTTTTTATCTTTGTGACTTTGTCACTAATAGATTATATCTTTTTAACGTTCATCTTCTCAATATAGTTACAACGAACTATTCAATTTTTCTCACTATGATTCTCTTGAACCATAAGAGATATATATCACCCATTGTATAAACACTAGAAGTGGCTTCGCCACAACTATTTTACACAATTGTCGCAACATTCTTGATGTTCATCCGTTAGTTCATTATATGTTCAAACTATTTTACACAATTGTTCCGAAAATTTTATTTTCATCTCCACATAAAAGATTTCGATCTCCACCGTCCAGATTGTTCTTCTATGAGATTAGAACTTGTTCACCAAATTTGAGCTCGATTTAACGGTTGACAAATCGGGAATTACAATTTTACTAGCTGGTTATTGCAAAAACTTGCTGGAATTTTCTTCCATCCGTCTCTTCCATCGTTTTCTATCTTTTCTCCCGTGACCGCCGCTCCACCGAATTTCTTAAATCTGTAATCCTTTCTCAGATAGGGAATTTGTCTTAAGATTGTTAGACAAAATCTTACAAAAGCACAAAAAAGAGAAAATAATTACAATATATTGAAATACAATTTACAACGTAAATTTAAACAAGAAGAAATAACCGTAGGTTGATCGTCTTGATATTGCCCGAGTCATGTGTGACACACTCTCCTTAAGACAAATTCGCTCCCTCACCGAGTTGTGTTTGAGGTTGTTTTGGACGTTCGTCTTCCAGGATAAAACGGATGAACCAGACTATTCTTACACCCTAGAATCTCCGGCGAATCTCACTATGATTGGACAAAATCACCATGAATAAATTTCTTGAATGCCAAAGAAAGAAGATGAGCAAATTGAAAAAGGGAGGAAACAAAATCACCATGAATAAATTTATTGGAGGCCAAAGAAAGAAGATGAACAAATTGCAAAGGGGGGGAAGAAAATTGATGGAAAAAGTTGTTTTCATTTGTTGTGGGTTTCTCTATTTATAGCTTTAACAAACATGTGATGAATTCCCAATTAATTCTTGTATTAATATGAGAGTCATTACCTTGTATTAATGGGGTTTAATTTCACACTTTGTAACCCCTAATCCCAAGATAATGATTCCTATTAATCACTCATTAATCTAGGAATCATGGGACATCAATAGTGGTGTTAAATTCTAAAATTGTGTTAAATTCTAAAATTTACACTTTAAACCCATTAACTTTGAGCTATCATATATTTCTCATCCAATCTCAAATCGGACATCTAGATATACCATTTCAATGTTCACATGGAGTGGACATGAACCCAAAATAATTTTTGTCAAACGACAAACGATTCATGCAAGGAAAATAAATAATTTCCTTCACACACAACATATTTTTCCAACAGAAGTTTGTCCTATGCTTTTGGGGGGAATGAAGTGTTGAAACTTTCTTTCACTGAGGTCCGGTTTATGACCTGAGTTATACCCCTAAAATGAAATATTTGAATATTATTGGATGGACAGTCAGGGATCTAAGAACGACATCAATCTAAACCTTTCCTGCTAGTTATGTATTGAACATAGCAGGGATCTGAAATACTTTTCATGGTTGGTGCGTACTCCTGTCTTTTTGAATGGTAAGCACATGGTATTGGGCACCAGTTTTATATAAAGCTATATAATATTGGTAGTGGAGTAGGTGTTGAGTATGAAAAGTGCGGTAGGAATTGTAAGTAGGGTAGTTGACTAGTGGGCATCTTGAATAAAGAAGTATTATAAAGTTTCTTTTTTTGGATTGTGAACTTTCAAATGGGACACCCAAAATGGCAAAGTGTGAACCATTCGAAAAGACGGAGGGAGTATGCACCATGACGAGATCATGTTTTTTTCAGAAGTAACATGTTGAACCCTAGGTTGAGAAGTTGTCTTGAATCTGTGTTAGTGTGGTCTCTAGACTCTAAGGTGTCCTTAGAGTAATGCTTCTTCCATTCCTGAGGGGTTATCTGTAATTTTATGTGTCTCAGCCTAAGCCTATTGGTCTGCATTCATCTATCCAAAACTTACAATTTACTGCCAAATCACCTAATGTCTTTGTAGACTGTAGTTAAATTTATCAGCAGATTTTGTTCGGTCTTTTACAAGCTTCTAACATCAGAAAGCAAATGTAGGACTAATTCTGGTTTATTTGGAAGGGAATTTTTGAGTCCCTGTCATTGTGAATGATAATGAATTGGCAGCATTCTTATTTCATGCCCAACTTTGACGTATTTTTTGTGTGATGAACCTGCAGGTGGATGAAGAGCTGATGAAAATAGCAGGACCAAAAGCTTATTTCATGCATTGCCTACCAGCAGAAAGAAGCGTGGAGGTTACGGATGGGGTTATTGAAGCTCCAAACTCTATTGTCTTCCCTCAAGCAGAGAACCGCATGCATGCACAGAATGCAATTATGCTTTATTCATTAGGCTTGTGATTTCCATTATCTAAACTTTAGTACTCTCTTAGTGAAAACAAAAGCACCAAACTGCTTTTGAATGCAGCAGATTTTGTATTTGTTTTTTGTGTTCTTCTGCCATCTCGTCCCCTTGAAGGGTTTTATGTTTTCGATTTACAGTGAAAATCTTAGGAGTCATGAACCAATGTGTATTCTGCACTTCCAACTTTCTTCCTAATGGAGAATGAAATCAGTGTTGGCGCTAAAATAATTTCATTTTGCCAAAAATTTGTTGCCAGATAGTCTTGAATTAAATAAATTCTGACAGGTGCTGGTGCTACGAAAGACTGGTCGTATCAATTTTCTGATGCCCTCTTGGTGTTTGCGCATGAGCCAGTTGTTGACCTGTTGAGGTTGATGATACATCAACACTTAGGGATCGTTTGGTAACCCTTCTTAGCATTGGATAGGATTATTAGCCCAATAAGCTTGATATTTGGTAGATTAAATGCAACCAGTGTAAATCGAAGTTGGCCATAACCAGCACCTCGAGTCCGACCACCCAAGCACCACCAACACCTAAAGACAGCAAGTGCTGCCACTGTCATAGAACTCCTCATTACCACCCACAAAATAAGTACATAAAACATTTTCTTGTTCCTCAAATAATTTAATTTCCATTGACTTAAACTAAATATTCAACTAAATAATTGGGTGTTTTGCCATTCTGTGATGCACTCTCAATACATGGTCATGTGCAAGTCACGTGACATGTGAGAAAAGCATCACAAAAGGGACACTAATACACTTTTGTCTTCTATATACAAATTCTAAAAATTGACCTCTTGAAGATACACCTACAATTGAACACATGTACAGTTCTACCCCTTCCTACCTCCTGCCTAACGTCCTTTCCAACCCATATGAGGAACGGAAAAAAATAAAAGTAAAAATATAATGCAGTCATTTCACAGCACCTACAAAACCTTGGTGATGGCTTCAATTCTTGGTTTGTAAGCTTTCTTCGACCATTAAGAGGCCTCCGTTCTTCCACTTTTTCAACCAGTTTGATTATATGCTTACTCTGGTAAGGCCGTTCATCTCTCCTCCGAGTTAAATTTATTCCAAGCCGCCTGCAATCAAGAGAAGGGTTTCAAATGGGAACTATACTTCTCAAAGCAATGTGATTTACTTTAGCAACCAATAATGCAACCTTGAATTAATCATGTTCTCCCTCCGTGTCACATTAGACTTTCAAGCTTTTATAAGAAGTGTGCTTTACTGCTTTGTATATTGATGGTACCATGGTAAAAACGCACCAAGATAGTTCCCTTAATTAGAAATGCGACATTTTTTTGGGACGGACTAAAAAGGCAAGTGCGACATTTTTTGAGAAAAATTAGTAAATATGTTTGCAGGCAATACTGTTGATCTTCTTCGACAATTTTATGTTATAATAAGTAAAAAAAATAAAACAAGGAGTCCAACTCCGCACCTTTAGAAGATCAAAAACCTTTTCGCATATATACTTCTGCTGAATGCTAGCTCCCCTTTGCTGCACCTTATCAGGATGAACAACCAGAGTGGCTTTCCTATAAGCTTTCTTGACAGCACTAGTTGTTATGATCTCAGTCAGGGTAACAGGTTGCCAACCACTGTTGGATCCAAGGATCTGCAAGGACAAATAAATTCCAGTCAACATCAGTTGCTGACTTTGACTTGGTCATATCAAGTTGAAATCTCAATTAAATACTAATGTGTCTAGAATTATGGTAAAAATAAATATTATGGCTTCATGAGATAAAGAAGTGCAATAGGAACAGAAGCCTACTGTACATACATATTGCAGAGTCGAAAGCAGAGCACGCAAGTTCCCTAGTTTCCCACTCGACCATCTTTTAATCTCTGCATCAAGAGTTTCTGCTAATCGCTGCAAATATTGTTGCATAACAAATGTAAGTAAAAGAAACATGCATCCTTAGAAACAGTTAAAAGACCAGAACTCGAAATATTCTTACGTTTCTCTCAGCTTGCTCTCTCTGAGCAAGAAGATCGCGATTCTCTTTCTCTGCAAGAGCTTTTGCCTGATAGAGACGGGAAAATGAAAACACACAAAGGCAGGCACGCTTGAGATCTCTTGGGAGGGGAAATTATAAATAAACATACTCCCTACGTCACATTAAGATGTGTACCTATTTGACTATTCAAACATTTTAGTGGTATACGTATTTTCCATTCCATCATTATCCTTTAGGAAAGTAAGAAATACCATAATGAAAGTAAGAATTATGCATGTAGCAAATGACTATTCAAACATTTTAGTGTACAGTTTAGGAAATTCACATATTTTACCACTCAAACTTAGAAATGAGACTTTCTTTTTGGAACAAACAAAAGTAGAAAATGGGAACATCTTTATACGATGGAGGGAGTATAAGACAAAAGTAAGATGCATACCGCGCGTTCCATTATCCTATTGTGCCTCTCCAACCTTGCTTTACTCCTCTGGGCAGATTCAGAATTTGTTCCACTGGAACCATGTAAATCCTGCACAAACTTCCGTAAATAAGCGACCCAAGTGGAAGTGAATAGTACTTATTGTGATTAATTCTTCCAATACTCACTGCAGAAGAGCTTTGCCTAATTCCAGCATCTCTAGAAGCACCAGAAAAATTTTCACCCACAAATCGTTCAGAGGTAGTTGTCTTCTGAGACATTGCTTTCACTAGTGCACGTTCTCGAGCCTCTGCCGTGGCCCTTTCAACGGCAGCACGCTCCGCTCTTATCTTGGCTTCAGCAGAAGCTTTCTCAGTGGACGATTTAGTAGTTCCTGCAGAAACTCTCTCAATCTTTTCTCGGGCTTCGGCCAATACTCTTTGTCGAACTTCGTCAGTTGCTCGCTCCACAGCAGCTCTTTCTGCCCTTTCCCGAGCCTCAGCAAATGCTCTCTCGCGAGCTTCACGAATTGCTCTTTCGACTACCATTCTATCTTTTTCCCGCTCCCTTTGTCTCTTTGTTGCTTCATCCAGGTCTTTGAGCTGTTTCTTTTCTTCTACCTTCTTTACCTCATCTTTCTTATCTTCCATTGTTCTAGAAAGGTTCTCACTTTTTCTCTATATTGGCTTCTTTTGAATTCATCTTTGATTTCCACAGTTTGCTCCTTCTCTTTGGGTATACTAGGTAGGCGAGGGTTTTCCAAGTCCCAGTGAGCTCTTTTGGGGAATAATTTCTTCTCTTCCTGAGGAAAGACGAATTTCACCTCCTCCTTGATAACTTCATTTTCTATTGTTTCATTAGACACTGCCTCAGTAACATCTGCGACGAAGTCAGATTGTTCGTCTGTCTGCCCAATATCATTTACTGCAACCTCTTTGTCAGGCAAATCATATTTTCCCTCATAGTCCTTAGAAGAAAAGGACTCATGTACCTCTTTCACTTCAAATTCTCTCTCGTCATTTTCAGTAGAAGTCTGACTAGCTGCCTCAAAGATCTCATTTTCCTGCATCATATTTGAGACTTCAACCACTTCAGCTTCTTCCTCCCTAACTTCGGGTCTCCGACCACTGTCATTTGCTTCTTGGCCTGCTTCCACCTTATTATCTTTGACTTTGCAAGTGTCCTCGGTCTCCACTGCTATGTTGCTTGTATCATGATTAAAACCATCAAAATCTCTAGCAAAAATTTCCTCGTAATCAACTTTCTGAGACATCTCTATCTCCCTATTTTCTTCATTTCCATCCGTCCCTCTTGCTGTAGTTTCCTCTTCTTTACATATATAATCTTCTGTGACTACATCGTCCTCCCCTGCCCATTCACACTTCTCTTTGAGTGTCTCCTCACTGTCTTTCTCATCATTGGCATCTCTTTCTTCAGAATATTTTTCGGTTTCTTCTTCTTTCTGGTTGCCATCTTGCAGGCTAACTTCACTTTCTTTCATATCATGAACAAAAGTTTGTGCCATTTCATTGATTTCCAACTCATGAACTTTGTCCAGCCACTTCTCAATTGCTTCTTCCTTGTGAGTGTCTTCCTTTTCACTCCCATTGCTGACATCGGACTCTTTCGGTTCATTTTCTACCCATTGTGAAACCTTTTCAAAAATCTTCTCATTCACATCATGATCACAATCCTTCCGTTCATTTTCTGCTTTTTCAATATTTTCTTCAAGAACCTCTTCTTGCTCATTCCCAATTTCAAATTGCTCAGACGCTTGATTAAGATTTTCTGCTTTTTCAATATCTTCTTCAAGAACCTCTTCTTGCTCATTCCCAATTTCAAATTGCTCAGACGCTTGATTAAGTCGCTTCTCATAATCACGGTCTTTCTGCTCATTTTCCATCATTTCTCGAGAGTCATTTAGTTTGGTCTCGTCTTGGAAAAAATTGTGAGCTTCATTTACTGTCACCTTATAATCATTATCATCCTTCAACTTGTTGGACACTTTCTTCTCATCTTCCATGGTCTCTACAAACCCTCTAAAATTCTTCACAAAATTTACAAGCTTGAAGAAACCATGTGGCTTCTCCAAAACTTCTTGCTCCTCTTGTTTAGAGCTTGGTAACCCATTTCCTCTCTCTTCAATATTTGGTTTCTGCTCCATGTCCTTCAATTCACAAGATATTTTAACTGCATCCAATTTCTTAACAAAGCTTTGCTCTTCTAAGGTATTATTAGTTGTTCTGATCTCGGGTTTGCTTTCCTGATAGTCTGCAGACTCAAGAACATTATTTCCACTGAATGGCGGTTCAAATGCTGATACCGTGCTACCCTTTTCCACATTTACATGTTCGAAAGACCTTGCTGAAGCCTCAAGTTTTTCGATTGATTCCCGATTTCTCCCAGTTGTCTCATCTCGAACTTCTCTAGAAACTGAAACTCTCTCATTCTCTTTCAGTTCTGGAGCGGACCATGGCGATCTTTCACGTTGCCTAGCCGATTCCGTAATTTTCCCATGTATTTCATCTATAACCTTTCTAGCTACAAAAAGTTTCTCACCATCATTGAAGTCCGGACGAACATTTTTCCTTTCCATAAAGTCAAAAACTTCAGATGCAGCATTCACTCTTCCATATCCCCCTTCAACATTCTTATATGTGGCTTCACGTCCTTTAACTTTCAAACTATCTTTAAAGCTCTTGTTTGAAAAGCTCCGAAGACCTTCCTTTCTTCTTCCCACCGACTCTTTTGCAATACGAATGCTTTCCTGAGCCTTCTCTATAGCTTTCTTTAAAGCAGCAACAGAGGCAGCGGCGGCTGAATTTACATCAAGTTCCTCATCACTTTCAGAAACATCAATTTCAGGTGCCCCCGAGTTTGAAGCTACGGGTCCATTAGAACGAGCTTGATGATTTTCTGAATAAGGTGGCATGAATGAAGGTGATGGCAATTTGGAGGGTTGTGATTTACCGTTAATCTCGTGCGCATTAAATAACTTATCATCAGAAAAAGATCCACTCCGACTATATCTACTTTTAGATTTGACAGCACTTCCAGAAATTTGTTTGTAGCCCTTCTTGCTATTTTTCACTTCAGGTCTCCCGTCACTTTTGGGGTGAATACCATTTACTGCCGAGGATTTTTGGGTCCCAGCTTCTGCTTTCAGTGAAGAAGCCATCTTGATTTCATCGATGAAGCAAGTAAATCCAGGTACATCATGAAGTTGAGCTACATGTGTGGTCCCATTTAGTCCATCTTTACTCTTTTGGGTAGCCTTATGATAAGACACATTAAATTGTTTCAAGGCATCCTCAGATTGATTGGATGTGTCGAACATATCCTCCGAATCTTCTGAAGGTTGTGTTCTTGCTGATGTAGCCCTACAAAAAAGAAAATTTCCACTATTAGCACCTAACATAAACAGGTCTATTGTAGATGATAGAAATTCGGGAAAGATACATTAATGATGAAAAAAAACTGAGTGTTATTAAATGCAGGGCCGGTCCTGTGAAATTTGGGGCCCTAGGCAAGTTATTTTATCGGGGCCCTTAAAATTCCCTCACGGGCAACAGTGCGATGTAATTCTCGAATCTTTACTTCTCTCTTCGTCTTTCCGTCTCCGGTTGTTCTTTATATTAGAGTAGAGTGTTTCTGACTTTCTATCGCTTTTAACAGTTTTGGACAGTTGAATCTTAAATTGAAACATAGAATAACGAGACTTGGAGAATTTTATTAATGAAACTGCTGAGCTTTGGACTTGGGCGATTGAGTTTGGTATTCAGATTATGAAATATTTCAATAATGTTGAAGTAATTATTGCAAAAAGAAAATCAAATTTAAATTTAGTAATTAAGCTTAGAAAAGAATTGAAGGAAAACTCAGCTAGTAAGGAGAATAGGATAGAGTGAGAGAGAGAGAGAGAGAGAGAGAGAGAAATTAAGGTAGTGTTTGGTAATCGTTTTTATTTCTACTTAACCACCGGTACTAACAACTATTGTTGTAAGAAATTGATTATTTAAATATATAGAGAGAGTGAAAATTTGGGACCCTAAATTTAACTAAAATTTTGGGGGCCCTAGGCGACCGCCTCACTTGCCTTACAGTGGGGCTGGGCCTGATTAAATGTCCACCTCTTGAACTCTTCCAAGGGAGAGTCGGACAAATTTATTCACAACCAATTCACTGTAAAGGGGGAAAGAGATTAAAATTAGCCAAAGTGCCTAACCCTACTGGCCTAAACCCACTTCCTGAATGCGGTGGGGGGGGGGGGGGGGGATGTTAAGTTGGTAATGGCCTTTATCAGTCTCATTCAACAATTCTAAAATGTCCAGGAGATTAGAGACCTAAACTCCCTTGCGCCCCACCAAAAATTGAAACCATCCTATGGCAGAGACGTTACAAGTTTAAAAAAAAAAATAAAAAATGAAGGCTCCAAAATCAACACAAAGTTTCAGACCATTCATGAAGGTTGTTTCTAAGTCAACCCACTACTGTGGTGGTAACGAGGTTTGACCAATGGCAGCTGCCAAAATAATTTGTATACAGTGCTCACATCTTGAGAGTGAACGGTTAAATTAATTAGTTGAACGCCAAAACATCAAATTCAAGAAATCGAAAGTTGAAACTAGGATAGGGTAATCCAAGTAGGGAAAGAAATATAAATTGATTTATTAGGAGAATAGACACCGTTCAAAAATCTTAAATCAACACGCGCAAAGTTGCGGAGAAAAACGTGAAGCATGTATTACAAAATTAGAAAACGAAGAAACTGAGGAAGTTGTGTCTGACACCATCCACTCACCGGAAAAGCTTGCCCTTTTAATGAAACAGCTGGATCATAACCAAAACTGATGCAAAATTCAAACTAGCTAATCTAGATAGCTGAGACATGTCAAGTAGGAAGAATGATACGTGCAATTCAAGATTGCACGTGACTCTGAAAACAAAATAAAAGAAAAATCTTGTCTAACAGCATCCCAATAGTCAGGATGAACAGCAAGATGCATACCTTTCATGATGGTAAAAAGCTAATAGTCCAATAAAAATTCAAATTTACGTCTGCAAATAAACACGCTCAATTGTAAATTCTGCTTTAAAAACACAAATCATAGCGTCAAACGCATACCATCTTCCATTAACATACTATATGTGCCCCTCCAGTTGCCAATCCTCCACGACAGACAATCGGATTACTCACCTCAACTAAATTTATCGCCAAAAAGAGCTCATCAAATCATGAACTAATAGGATATTCGGCTCAATTAAAATTAGCGCCAAAAAGAGCTCATCAATCATCGGCTATCTAGTCTGTGACAGTGAATATACAAGTTTCAGCTCTATTGCCGAAAATTTCCACGCAACACTTACCCCCATTCTTAGAATCCGACAAACTGGAAATTTGCCTCCAAAATAGTATATTCCTTATTCAAGAATGCACAGATGGAAACAATGAGAAAAGCCTATGCAGTTTAGTTTTCAAATCAGTTCTCACATTGATTTCTCAGATAGCAATCAATAATACAAATTAGAATAGGTTAAAACATCATAAATTACTATACAAGCACAATAACACCCCAAGTCAAAACCAGCTAATCACACCAACAATAAGCAAATTCCAAAAATTTACTAAATGAATGCCTCCAAAACGTCCATTTTCGATGTAAAAGATAGAAAGAACAAATTTTTTTCAGATACCCAAATTCAAATTTCAAAATTCAAATATCAAAATTTAAAATTTAAAAAAAAAATACCTGGCTTTCTCAGGTGAATTCTTGACTCCATTCACTCGACCAAGCAATTCTTCATAGAACACAGCCCCGTCATCATCATCTCGAAACCCACCAAAGATATTAGAGTAATCGGGCTTGGAGCTCCTCAAATTTGAAGACCCATTCGGGTCATCAAAACCCGAAAGATCGAGAACCGGAATCGAAGAAACCCCCTGAGAGCTCCCAAAGATTTCACGATAGTCCTCCGTTCGAGCAGAAAGATTCGGAGACCCGAACTTCCTTTGACCCGAAAACAACCCGTCGTACGCGTTCTTGTTGGAAAAGCCATTTCCATTGGAAAGCTTTCTGCTGTGCAAAGGACCCGATAGAGACTCCATTGATGAATGTATGAGCTTGAGAAGAAGCTCAAATGAAAACGGGTCGGTCGGTCGGTCTCTGTAGGGTTTAAGCGTAGTACGTCGTCGTCTAGCTGTTTGGGATTTCGTGTTTCGCTTGTCTGAACAGAAAAAAATTCTGCAGAGAAGAAAGAGAAAGAGAAAGAGAGTGGAAATGGTGTGAGGGGTAAAATGGGAAAAGAAGGAGCTTTGACCCAATTAATCGGCGATTTGGAATGGCTATGGCTATGTTGAGTAAATAATCGGGACGAGTTGGGGAAAGCGTGTGACGCCTGAATACAGATCTTTGGTATTTATTGCTCCTGCTGAGTTATTTGTTTTTTGTTTTGGCCTTTTGTATGTTTGTGTATACTCCCTCCGTCCCGGTTCACTTGGCACCAACTTTTTGGGTGTAGGAATTAAGGAAAAGTGATATAAGAAAGAGAAAAAGTTAAATGTTGTGAGTATGAAGAATTAAATAGGAGAGAGAATGAGTGGGAGGAATAGTTAGGAGAGAGAATGTTGTGAGTGTAAAAGTGAAGTAGGAGAGAGAATGAGTGGAGGGAATAGTGAATATTCTTTTCCATTTTGGGCAGTGCCAAGTGAAGTGGGACGACCCAAAATGGAAATTAGTGCCAAGTGAAGTGGGACGGAGGGAGTATATTGCTTCTGACTTTTCTTAACATTAACATTTTTGGGTTTGTTTGTTGTTTTGTTAATTACTCCTTCCGTCGGATGATAAATGTCTTAAAATAGGTTCGACATAAAAATTAAGGAATAAGTATAATATAAAAAGTGTATAGTGAAATAAATGTTGTGAGTATGAAAGTGATGTAGAAAAGAGAAAGTGGAGTAGAGAATAGTTAGTGAATATTTATTGTGAGTATGACAAGTGAGTCCCACAAATAAAGAAATAATAAAAAAATTTTCTTTTTTGAGTTAAGACATTTTAAATGGGACGTCCAAAAAGAAAAGTTGGGACATTTAGGCAGGAACGGAGGGAGTATATTTTTTCTTGTTTCTAATTAGTTTAATTTTCTCTTTTTTTCATGCTTTTTGACATAATTGATTTATATAATATGATTAAAAAGTGAAGAATTCAAAAAATTGAGTATGATTGTATCAATAATATTGCATATATTTGTTAATGAATACTCCTATGTTTTTAATAAAGCATGAAAAAGAAAAATATTGTGGTCAGTTGAGCAAGAATTTATGCATATTTACTTGAAAAACCGATCTTATTAACAGGAGGATAAGACAATAGTATAAAGAGCAAGAATTCCACCAAAAGTTCAGTTTCGCAAATCAATTATATGAAGCACGCGACATGTCAAGGTCATGTTAACGATACTTTAAGCCCAACAACACCACCGTAAGATAGTTTCTTGACGGACAGAGTTAGTTTCATATCGTCATCCCAAGTAATTAATTAGAAAGAAACATTACGCTTTGGAAATTAATAATGACCTAATCATTATATAATCCAACATAAATAAATAAATAAATAAATAAATAAATAAATAATTGTAATAATGATGGAAAATGGGATAATTGCATGTGGAGTGGAGGTTGGTAAATGTTGGAGATTCTCATGGCAATATATAAATGGAAAATAATATTAATGGAACCTTCATCATAATAGTCCAAAATCTAAACACCACAATCACATGGGGACTCCATATTCAAACCTAAATATTCGGTCAATTTGACACTAAGAAATATTATTGTGCAATAATTTATTTAATTTGGGTTGGTGCCTATTTCATACTATTCTCTCCGCTTCACTTCATTTAATATTCAATTTTTTAATACAAAAAATAAAAAAAATAATAAGAGAAAGAGTTAGTGAAAGAAAGTGTTATGAGGGAAATATTAATTAATTGATGTTTTGAGTATAAAATTTTTCATTTTAAATAGTATCAAGTGAAATCAGAAATGTAACGAATGAAATTGAAAATTAGTACTAAATGAAGTGGAACAGAGGACACACGCATAGTATATATTATTAAAGTCTGATTTTTTATCTTAAAATCAATTGATGTTAAGGAAAGTGACTTATAATCTTTATATGTTATATACAAGGTTTGTCAACTTTCGACGTGAGATAATATGTCTAGCATGCCCCCTCACATTTAGCCGGACTTTGTCAAAAGCTTACAACGTAAACTTATTAATCGAATGTCGTGGAGAAATATTGTGGGCCGTTGGGCCGTTACGTGTAATGTACCTATTTTGATATTATCTTAAAATCTAATGTTGCACCTTAAACGTTACACCTTAAACCAAATTAGTGTTAAAGAAAGTGATTCAGAATCTTTATATATTATATTCAAGATTTGTCAACTCCCGATTTTGAATAATATGTTTTGACTAGGTGATTTTTTTTGTATTTATTTTAGTCGCATGTGCTTGGATCAAATAAGTTATTATTTGGTAGAGTACACCGACTTCCTCCAGGTTTAAGGAAATTGTCTGTGGCATCCTATGTTTAATAAACTCATAATTTAGTATAAATATTGCAACTTCATTTTATTTTATTTTTGTCAACTATTTGATTAAAGCAGAACATTATAATTGTTTGAAATATAAATTAAACTATTTCCATTACCAAATATATATATATATATATACTCCCTCCGTCCCATGATAATATATAAAATTTTCTTTTTGGGCGTCCCACAATAATATATAACTTTCCTAAAATGGAAAGGAATCTTTACTATTTCCTCCACTCATTCTCTCTCCTACATTATTTTAATACTCACATCACAATTATAATTTACTATTCTCTCCACTCATTCTCTTTCCTATTTTATTTTCACACTCACAACACTTTCAATATAATACTTTCTCCTTAATTCCCGTGCATTACCAAAAGTCTATATTAATCTGGGACGGATGGAGTATATATACTCCCTCCGTCCCACGTGTGAATGCAAACTTATTTCCATTTTGGTCCGTCCCACGTGAATGCAAACTGCCCAAAATGAAAATAAATTTATTATTTTATATTCACCCTACCCCACCCACTCATTCTCTCTCTTCATTTTTCACCATACAATTTATTCAACCAACCTACTATTAACTCCACTCATTCTCTCTCTTCATTTCCTACCACACATTTTCATTATCTTAATAATATTTCTTAATTATTGTGCCCGAAAAAATGGTTCACAATGACGTGGGACGGAGGGAGTATATAGGTAGGTGCTCAAATGAAAATCATAACAAAATGAGAACCGTGAGAACCACTTGTATACACTTGTTTACAGTAGATACTTAGCTACTGTATACATATACAGTCTACTGTATATGTATACAGTAGTTAAGTATCTACTGTATACAAGTATATAATCACACGTATACACTTGTATACAGTAACTAAGTATCTACTGTATATGTATACAGTCTATTGTATATGTATACAGTAGCTAAATATCTATTTTATACAAGTGTATACAAGTGGTTCTCACGATTCTCATTGAAGCGTGACCCTATATATATATATATATATACTATATATATTAGCTCGATTTTGATTGTCATAGTTTGTAAGAATTAATTTCACATTTTTGAAACTTCTAAAAATTGCATTTCTTTAATTGTGAACTTTTTAATTATATTTGTTTTAAAAAAATTATTTATTAAGATGACAAAAAAGAGTAACGGGGGGACAATATCTTACTACTAAATTACAAAAGGAGATTTAAACCATACATCAAATGTAAGTTACGATTTTGGAATAAAAAAGAGGCTTTGAACATCAAATTCTCTAGCCAAATGAATACTAACTTTAATAACTGACATTTTCAAATCTCGTCAATAAATTTCTGAACCATTTTGTCTCTGTCACTCTATTTTTCACAGTTGTGTGATTTTACAGTTATTTTATTTCACAATTATTTAATTTCACAATTATAATAAATTGATTTTCCCTCAAAACTTTAAAATGTAATATCTCAAAATTGAAAAAATGATCTGAAAACACCATATTAATTGTATCGTCAAAATGAATGAAACAATTATATTCAAAATATGATTCAAATTTAAAAAATAAAAATTTCATTTTTCGAGTGTAAAAATTTGAAAAAAAAAACATTTTTAATTTCTCAATTATTTTACTATTACCAGGCATCTTTACCATCATTTATCAACCAGGCATCTCTTTACCATCATTTATCAAGTATTTTTTTTATATTTTTTTTATAAAACAATCATTGCTCAAGCATCTAATTATCTAGGCAATTGAATTATTTTAAGAATAATATAATCTATTTTACATATAATAACTACTTCCTCCGTCTCATTTTAAGTTTCACATTTTGTTAAAACAGGTGTCTCGTTAAAAACTTCACCTTTTCTAAAATGACAAAGAATCTTTACTATTTCACTCACTCATTCTCTCTCCTATTTCACTTTTATACTCACAACACTTTTCAAATTTACTATTCCCTCCACTCATTCTCTCTCCTATTTTACTTTTACACTCACAACATTTTTTCCACTTACCTTTTTTCTTAATTTGCGTGCCGCCCAAAATGGTGAAACATATAATGGGACGGAGGGAGTATATTTTTTAAAAATGAGTGAAATACTTTTTCAATAATAATAAGTATTTTGAGACGTAGGAAGTACGATGTAAGTATTTTGAGACGTTTTCTTACGGTAGATGTATAAGAATATCTATAGTATAAATCACACCTCCAGTATCTACAGTACTATGAACAGTTTCAATGGTCAAATTTTCCATTTTGCCCTCACTAAATTGTTCTTTTTCCATTTTGCCCTTTAAAAAAAAAAACACACATGTCCTTGAACACGGGCTTTTACTAGTAAGTACTCCCTCCGTCCCGGTAGAAGCGTCGCCATTTTAGGGGTGGCACGCAAATTAAGGAAAAGTGTGGAAAGAAAAAATGTTGTGAGTGTAATTTGAAAATAGGAGAGAGAATTAGTGGAGAAAATAGTGAATTTAAAAAGTGTTGTGAGTGTAGAGGAGAGAGAATTAGTGGAGGGAATAGTGGATGGGTAATAGAATATTAATAAAATATTTCCTTTTTAGAAAAGGGTGACGCTTTAAACGGGACATCCTTTTGGATAAAAAATGACGCTTCAAGTGGGACGGAGGGAGTATACAATTTTGAGGAGGGTCATACTATCAAATTTGAGGAAGGCCAGTCGCAAAATTTATAAAAATAAATATATTTATTCTTAAAAAATAGAAGGGCTAAAAGGAACTAAGTGAAGAGTTGAGGGGGAACAAGTGACCCCCTCTGAATATTTACTTGAAAAGTTGAACTGTTGAAATGCTACTAAAGCTGGACATGCTCAGAAGCCTTTTGCTGAACAATCCACATGTGAACATGTGTACATCAGTGCATACAACGTAGACATGGTCACATACTCTTCATGTTTTTTTTGTTTTTTTTTTAATGAAAAATTGCACTAAAATCATCCAATTATTCACATTTTTTGGATTTAATCACCCAACTATTTTTTTTTTCATCCAACACATTCAACTCAATAATTTTTGTGTAAGTGATCACTATCATAACCGGTTATTTTTTCTTCATTAGTAGTCATGTGCCACTGCACGTGACTTAATTTCAAGGGTATTTTTGGTATATCATGTCAAAAGACGACTATGCATTTGTAACCTCTCCTTGAAGTTGATTTCTCCTGGTTGGCTGGGGTGGCATTATTCAACGGAGAAGGAAGCAACAACCGGCGAGAAAGGGAAAGGGGCGGTGACCAAGTGGAGCAGGGTACGGTGGCGGTCAATAGGTGGGGAGGGGAATGGGAAGAATCGTGAGTTGCTGAGATTAAAAAAGAAAATAAAGATACGTTATTTTGGAGAATGATCTGCCAATAATACCTCTGAAATTAAGTCATGTGCAAAGAGAGGTACATGACTATTCAACGAAGAAAAAATTAACGTAGTTAGTGATAGTAATCACAAACGCAAAAAATAATGAGTTGAATGTATTGGATTAAAAAAATAGTTGAATGATCAAAGCCATAAAACGTGAATAATTGAATGATTTTTTATGCAAATTTCTCCCCTTTCTTTGCTAAATACTTTCTTGAAAAAAATTGTGCAAAATTGTCGCGTTTCTCCATAAGTTATGGAGAAACGGGTTACGGGTATCCAGAACCTTTTGAAAAGATATCCAGAAATTTTTTGTATTGGCCATGATCTTGTCCCATGGTTACTTACTCGATATCGACCTTCAAAGGTTCCGGATATCCGTAACCCTTTGAAAGGATATCCGTAAGCTTATGAAAGTGATATCCAGAACCTTCAAAATGATATCCGTAAACTTTCAAAATGTTTCTGGATATTCATTTGATGGTTTCTGGATATATATTTGAAGGTTTCTGATATTCGAAACCTTCAATAAGCAATTTACGGTCTTTGCCTGGATTTGACTTCAAATCTATTTTTACGGATATCCGTCCAAAAGCCTTCCTGGATATCCGTTCCAAAGCTTTCCTGATATCCAGAACCCTTTGAGACTGATATCCAGAAATTTTCTTCTGATTATCAAACGTATAGCTTCTGGCTATTAAAAACGCGTTTCTTCATAATTATGGAGAAACGCGTTTCTCAGCAGACCTATTCTATTTTCAATGCTAGATTATTTTCCAAGAAAATATGTTAAAATTATGAAAGTTATATTCTTTCTTGAATAAGTGAAATCTTAAAGCTCAAAATAAATAAAGGAAACCCATTACATTAGGCATATGTGACACCTACAAAAAGATTGAAATGTCTTGTCTGTGGACATTCAAGTACGTAGTAATGGCTGTCTCACCACATAATGACAATCAGAATTTAAAACCTTTTTAGATAATAAATCAAAGAATCCATCATGAACAAGTGTATCATATGGGTTTGAATACTTTTATTAAAAGAAATGTGTCTCTTTCTCTTTGGCATTATTGGCTTATTATAAGTTACATCTACCCCACATCACATCACACTTTCAATGAGTCCTCTTCTTCTTTTAACTTTAGCTTTACCATGTTATGCCCTTAGATTTGCTAATATCACTCCCTCATAGGCTTGGATCGAGGTCCCGATTCAAATGAGACATGAGTTTGAGTTTGAGTTTGAGTTTGAGTTCGAGTTTGAGTTTGAGGAAAACGGAATAATGTCATCATCTGAGTTCTCAAGCTCTTATATAAATAGTTGGGTTGACTCATAAGAGTAATATGTATATTCGAGTACCAGATAAATTCTATTGAAATCTACGTATTAACGGCAGACAGCAGTCACGCACGCGTGTGTGCGTGTATCACATCACACTTTCAATGAGTCCTCATCTTCTTTTAACTTTAGCTTTACCATGTTATGTTATGCCCTTAGATTTGCTAATATCACCTCCTCATGATACGTATATACGTAATCAAATTTTTAATTCATGTGTGAATTTATAATCACATGATATAGGGCTAAAATATTGTAGGTCTCTTTTTTAGGCTCGTACGTGAAAATATGCCAGCTCTAATATCATGATAAAATATGAGGTTACTTCTTAAAATTAATTGGGTATAAGAGGAATTTATATATTCAATATTTGACTAGTTAATTACCGATTTAGAATAATTGCTCCAACAAAAATATTTATTAGTGCATGTAAAATTTTACTACGTGATGTAAAAAATATTTTATTTTTACATTTACCACAAAAAAAAATACAAATTATAATAGACTTTTACATTTTATTGTTTAAATTTAAAAAACGCTGGAGCGTACAATCGCTAAGTGGTTCTAAAACCACCATGTCATCATATCTTACACTTTCAGCCAAGGATGAATTTCGAACGGTGTTGTATTTGCTGTTTTGTTACGGCTATAATTTAAGTTATGGTATTTTTTAGCAGCAATCCATTAGATTTAATTAAGGGCAAATGACAATTTAGGGCATAAAGTATACGGGCGGTATCATATTGGAGTCTAAAGTCTTAAAACTGTCAATTTAGGGCACAAAGTTACTATTTTGATCAATTTTGGGCTTTTTGACGTTTTTCGTAAAAAAAAGGCCGTTAAATGAACATGTGCTATTCACGTGAGATTCAGTGAGGGCATTTTGGTCATTTCATAGACTTCAGGCCCTAAATTGATAGTTGCCCTATCAAATAATAAACGGTGGATATCAAACTGTATCCATCAAAGCAGTAAAATTATCTGGAAAAGGATCATTTGGGGTCTTTCACGGCGTAAGCTGCCTGTCTAATCCGATCACCAAATCCTTTCCGAACTTCATCCCTGGCAACACCGTTGTTGTATATGACTCGATTGTGGGTAAGGAATCAGTAGATTAGGCAAATCAAAAGATGTTATCTTTAAGGTATTTAATTCGTCCCACTATGGTGTAATGGTCTCAATGAATTTCACCTCCAGGATACAAAACCTACACACTCTTATTCAAAGTTACACTCCTTTGAATAACTCGGGAACAATAATTGAAGTTTTTGATTGTTTTACTCGAAATATAGGATTGATAAGAAGAAAGACTCGGGAAGTAAATTTAACTCAGTAATTTTTATATCTGTATATCAGTTCCAAGGAGTCCAGCCCTATTTATAGAGTTGGTGTTGTGGTCTTGAAAAGACACAACTTATCCGAACTGGTGCCTCAGCTGCACGGGCGTGTCACCAAAGTTGCACGGCCGCTCCATGCTTTGCACGGGCGTGTCACCAAAATTGGC
This sequence comes from Adenophora triphylla var. japonica, assembly GCA_022495995.1. Classification (NCBI taxonomy): domain Eukaryota; kingdom Viridiplantae; phylum Streptophyta; class Magnoliopsida; order Asterales; family Campanulaceae; genus Adenophora; species Adenophora triphylla. The sequence continues at coordinate 293,090 of JAFEMH010000372.1, forward strand.
ACGACCGCTCCGTACTTGCACGGGCATGCTCTATGCCTTGCACGGCCGATCCGGGCGTGCCCCTCCGAACAGTCATACTCTTTTGTAAATGATCATTCAAAGAGTCACAACCCTAAACGTTTAAACTGATTTACTTCCTCCCTCCTTAAGACCATATCTGGTATTAAGATTAATTTAATATTTAAATTAATTAATTTATTACTTTCTTTCTTTCTTTTATATATATATATATATATATATATATAATACTCAAAACTTTAAGCCATACTTGACATTTTTTCATAATAGAGGGAAGCTCAAGCAAGCTTATAGGAACTCTTCAAACTTAGCTATTATATAACAAGTTTAGCTCCACAAGTTTTATCAGTAATTCCATGTGGGATAAAAAAGACACAAGAAAACAAGACTTTATACCATGAATGAACGGTTGCTTTACAAACTCAATATGAGAGATGACCAAGTATTATATGTGAATACTACTACATATAACAGCCGTATCTCCGGGATAATCAAAGCTTTGCCAGACATAATTATACGAGTTTTCATCATTTTTATCCCGGATGACAAAATTGCCAGTATCCAGAAGTTGTGCCACCGAATTCCGGACAAATCTCGACGAAATAGATGCCCAAATTGTGTAGTTACTGCTACTGAGAAGCGTTAGGGTTCCGTCAGGATTCAACCTCAACAAGCCAGAGGTATCCGCCACCGGAGACTCACGATTGGCAACCCATACTGTTGTAAAAATAGATACCTTCTTGTACCATATAGCCAAGTACCGATTAGTTGTCGAATTAATGGAACCACCACCATCTGGAGTGAAAAAACCCAATTCAAAGTTACCGGCGGCGGAGATGATCATGTCGCCGTCTTTAGGGTACACCGTTTGTTTTGATTGATGAGCTTGGATAGTAAAACAATATTTTGGTATGGATCCCTACTGATGTTCTGCTCTTGCCTTCATCAGATTGAATTCCTCATTTTGTGGATTATCAGACATTGAAAACTTTAGCTCAATTGGCGGTTACTTAATTTTTCAATGAATTTTCGTTTCTTTTAGATCTAAGTTAAATAAAATCTCATGGTGTTTTTAATGGAAGTGGCCGTGGTGGTGGTGGTGGAAGCAGTGGCGGGACCAAAAATGATAGGGCAAATGACAATTAAAAATATTTTAATTCTCACTTTTTTTTTATTTATTATTTGTGTATTTATGAAATAACACTTACTACATTATTCCATCTTTAAATCTATGATTAGTAATTTTTTTTGTAAATATTTATTTAATCTATTTTTATTTATATATTTTATAAATTATCCAATCTAAAATAATTAGTAATTTTTTTGAAGCAAAACAATTAGTAATTTAAATTATTAGAAAAAAGGATAATAGTTAATATCTTAAATTATTTTAAATCATATTAACTATTATCTTTATTTTTTCCAATATTTTAAATTTACTAATTATTTTTTGTAAAAAAAAAACTAAATATTTTTATTTATTATTTTATAGGAAAAATGACAATTTAGGGCCTGAAGTCTATGAAATGACCAAAATGCCCTCACTGAATCTCACGTGAGTAGCACATGGTCATTTAACGGCCCTTTAAAACGAAAAACGTCAAAAAGTCCTAAATTGATAAAAATAGTAACTTTGGGCCCTAAATTGACAGTTTTAAGATTTCAGACCCCAATATAGTACCGCACGTATACTTCAGGCCCTAAATTATCATTTGCCCTTTAATTAAACATAAAATAATTGTTTATCGATAGACATATTAATTATAACGCATCCATAATTGCTCAAAAACGTTTTATGGTCTAAATTATAATTGATCGTTAATTGCAATGTGATAGACAAAATTATAATATCTCGCAAGTGCACGGGCTATCATAATAGCAATATTCAAAAAACAAGTGTCGAAGCATAGAGACTTTGTTTATTACAAAAAACTCACTAAAAAAAGATGACATTTACAAAAAAAAAAAAAAACATGTAAGATAGAAAATTACAAAAAATTACTTTTTTTTTTCTTTTTTTACAAGAAACTTTTTTTTTTATCAGTTTTGGTCAAACAACTGATAATTTCAGTTATCAGTTGTTCAAACAAGTGATAATTTCAGTTATCAGTTGTAAACAAGTGATAACTGAAATTATCAGTTGTTTGAACAACTGATAACTGAAATTATCAATTGGTTGATCAAAACTGATAAAAAAAAGAAACAAAAAAAATTTGTAATTTCGAACTTATGTTTTTTTTGTTTTGTGTAATTTTCATCTTTCTAAAGTAGTTTTTTGTAAATGCCTCAATAAATTAATTATAAGTTATTTAACTATTTCAAAAACAAAAATAATATAAGATAAATAAAATAAAATAAAAGATAAACAATAAGAATATAAAATAAAAAAAATAATCCCCCCAAATGGCAAAAAAAATCAAATTTATTTTTAATCGAGAGCGAAATCAATTTTTTATTGGACATTCATTATATGGGAATAATGTAGTACTACATTTTATTTACTCACTTTGTTCCAAAATGAACGTCCTACTTTTTTATTTGTTATCACGAATGTATGTTGAACAATAATTTTAGGTTGATTTATATATCCTAATTAATATCTAAAAATTGTTTTCTGCATTTCTAAGAGCCTTTACATTCTCTCCTTTGTGAGAGTCTTATTTTTTACTTCTGATTTTCGACATTCATTGTGAAATCATACGTGAATAATAGCATGATTTGAAAAATTCAATTGACAATTTATCGATAACACGAAAACCTTAATTAATCATCATATCCCCAAAGCTAAATATTTCTCAGAGATTTTGCGAATGCATCTCAATCTGATGTGAGGAATTTAGAAGCTGGTAAGTACTACTGGTGTAGATTTTTACAAAAGACAATGATTCTGACATACAGGGACTTGATGGATTCACTTTCTTTCGTGTGATGTGACCGTATACTTCATGCATTTGTACCACTTTTTGGGTAGCTTGTCTAAGGGCTAATGATGAGCTAGTGAAATCACAAGGAAGGGATAGAGTCGAGTCAAGATATCAAATGTAATTTTTTGGAGTTGTGTGATGTGTATTCCTATAAGTGGGGAATTTGATTTCCATAGGGAAAATAAAGCAGGTTAGGCAGCGTTATGGCAGTGTCCAAGCTATATTTGGAGAGACATTTGTGTATTTCAGGATATTGCTACGAGCAGTGTTCTAAAAGATTTCTCGCCTAAGCGCTAGTCCCTTCTCTAACGCCTAGTTCTAAGCTCCGCCTAGGTCTCGACTAATCCCGATTAGTCGCCACTCTGTATTAGCCGCTCCGCCGCCTGATTCCTTCAAGACTTTTTAAAACCTTGACTACGAGAGATATAAGGTAGAAAGAGATATAAGGTAGAAGATCGAGAATGCTAGCACAACTTTATGCACGAACATCCTCCTTCATCATCCCTCTTTTTATATTTCTTAATGAGTATTTGTAACTGCCATTGTTATGAATGATAATAATTGAGTTGAGCCTCTGATATTTGTGATATTTGTAGAGAGCCTACTCATATTTTTGTGTTTTGCCCTAAATCCAATGGTGGTTTGCTTTTTTTGTTTAAAAAAATAAAAAATAAAAAACTCTTTTCAAAAAATTAATGTCCCTCACCACAGTTGTAAGCCTACAAAGAGTAAGAAAGACTAATCTAATTTGGAGCAGTCCGGCATGTGGTCATGGCACCAACTGAATACTGATTAATGTAAGATGCCAAGTTGATCCACACGGACCACACCACACCATTAATTCCCCTTTTGTTACCACCCTTTTTCAATTTTTAATTCTTTTGTTTCGATCCCGGTCAATCTTGTGGTACATATTGATGTCAGGTACGAATTCAGAATTTTGAAATTGTGTGAATTTGATATTTAAAAAATATTGTAAACATTAATAACAGTGAAAAATAATTTCATATATAAAAAAAGTTACATATATGCCAAAATCTTGTACAAAACTAGTTTTTTCATAACATAAGAAAAAACTAGTTTTAAAGCACTAAGTCTAACTAATAAGCGTGATGAACGATTCTGAAAACTAATTTTTTTATAACATTTTGAAAAAAACTAGTATTTCACAAGAGTTACTCTACATATATAGTGGGTGACTTAAGTAAAAAAAATAAAATAAAAATTGAGGTGGGCTGGAGCCCACCTCAAAAAAGGCTAGATCCGTCCCTGATTGCTGGTTCGATTCATTTGTATTTTTATGGTTAATCTTATTTCTTTATTTTATGGAAAGGTAATATTATTAATGGTGCATTTAATATAATTCTTAAGAATATTTATCATAATATATTTTTAATAACAATTACTTCTTTCGTTCCTAAATGTTTGTCCCATTTGACTTTTCAAACATTTTAAGGTTACATTACAAGTTTTGAAAATTTAGTGATTTTGAAGCTTTAATTTTGGAAATGAGACTAACTTTTTGGGACAAAGAAAAAGGGAAAATGGGATAAACATTTAGGGACGGAGGGAGTAATATTTAATTAAACCTGATTCATATCATCAGCATAGCGTAAAACTATCAATATACATTTTATTAATTAGCGAGAATTAGTATACGATTTTTAATTTTTATCAATAACAGTTAAGTTATCTGTTCATTTTGTCGCTCCGAAAATTGCCATTTTGCACAATTAGTCTTGTATTATGATTTTTATTTTACGTATAATTCCATTACAATTTAGAACTAGGTGACTAGGTCCCTGAAGGTGAAGGTAAAAGCTGTTAGTTTTATGCCATTAACTAGTATGGTCCATATCGATAAATTTACGAACCAAACTTTGAGATTTCTTTTTGTAAAATCATGTAAATAAAATGTTGACCAAACAAAAATGGAACCCAGAAAAAGAGAAACTCCTTTCTCTTTTTCTGGGTTCCATTTTTGTTTGGTCAACATTTTATTTACATGATATATATTCCTCTTTCTTATAATAAATATTGCATGAACAGTATAAATCGAGATACGAATATGGGTTTGCTCAAGCTGGACCTAATTGAATTGGGCCATGAATATTATCTAAATAACCAAGTATCAGGGCCGAGTAAGGTCTTCCTTGTATGACGAGGAACGTTTATCTCAGCCTTATGTCAACATGCTTGGGCCGTTATGCAGCAAGTGACGAGGAAAGAAAAGTTCTTACCTCGGCATTTCATCACCATGACGAGGAAACAAAATCATTTACCCCCGCATATCTCCGTGCCGGCCCATCCCTAAATGACGAGGAAGCAGAATCATTTATCTCGGTCTATTTGCCAAGGCCGAGGTAAAACATTTGTGTTCCTCGGTGTTCCGGCTAGCAGGATATACAGTCCTTATACTACAAGGATTACACATTCATGATTCAATCAGGATTGTAACCAACTACTCCAATCCAAGTCAAACAATGACTCCTTAACAGATGTAATTCTCTTAGGATTACATCTTATCTCTTCACAAGTTTATTTCAACATGGATTCTATCAATCCATCCCTATAAATACAAGCCCCATGGCTCATTATTAGGTACGTTACTTTTTACATTGGGAAAACTCTGTCCATTTGTTTTCTCTTATACAAACCGTGAACTTACTCTCACGCCGGAGGGCCTTTAGCCGGATCCGCCCCGGCTTAGTTTACGTGTTTTTTCTTATTTTCAGGCCTTGCAATCACCGGAGCAATCATCTCTTGGATTTGGGCTGTTTTGACGATTTTGGCATCATCAATTGGTTCCATTGCCGGGAAATCGATTTAAACACCCTTTGTTTGGCCTGGAAAACGCTCGCTAAAAGCCAATTTTCTTGCCGGAATTTTTCTCTCTGTGAACGGAATTTTTGGATCATTGAGACTCTGTTCTTGAAACCGCCGGAATTTGCAAACTTCAACCGGATTTTGCCCAGATTCCGTTTAACACGTTTTTTAGCGTTAAAATTCCAGCCCAGTTTGGCTTGAATTCTTTTGTGTTGAAAAAATCACAATTAATTGTTTGTTTGTGGTCAAAATTTGCCCTAATTTTGGCCATAAATTTGGTTCTATTGAAATTGTGATTTTTGGAAATTTACACTTGGTAATTTCTTTGTTGGATCACAATGGACGGACGGTTTACGAGTGTTACGGGCGAGGACCCAACCCGGAGTGAATGGGGCGAACACGGGAGCCAAGGCTGCCTCCTCCTCCTCCTACCTCGGCCCGGATGCCCCTCCTCCCCTCTTCGTGACCCTTCGTTCCAAGGGTCGGGTGAATGCTTAGGGAGAAGGCGGCGAAGCTTCCTCGTCCCACTCGTGCTCGTGGAAAGCGAAGTGGGAAGGAAGAAAACAAAGAATGCCGGCGCCGGTCGAGGCTGGAGGAAGTCGACCCGTTGGCCAGCGCTCTTTGTTGCATAAGCGAAATGGAGACATTACAAAGAATGTATGAAACACATGGCTCTCTTGCAATTAGACCCGAGCATTCCATGGCTGAATTTATTAGGCCATGCAGTGGGCGACCCCCTCGAAAAGGGACGGGATGAGCAACAACCTCCTCCCCTCGAGACCCGGGGACCTACCGATACCAACCCCCGGGGATTCTCCTCATCCTCGGCAGCCGATGCGAGAGAGCTCCAATAGTCGACTTGAGAAGCCACTTAACTCCTAGGGAAGAGGAAGTAAACTCCGGGGACCTAGAACGAGACTCGGCTTGAGCAGAGACGACTATCTCTGCTCGTCTTGTCATGGCACCTAAACGTCCCAGCGCCACCTCGATCTCGTCGACCAAATTCTCCTCGACTTCGTCGGCCAGGATTCTCCTCGTCCTCGGCATCGAGAATTTGCAAGACCCGAGACACCGAGCCGTACGAGAATGATACTTGGCGGTCGAGACACAGGAATTAAGGCGTGACGAGCTCCTTCCAAACGGGACGGCCACCGCCATGACGCGGAGCACGGTAGGGTCAATGATCGCCCCGAGGATAAATCCGTCGAAGCTCCCAACGAAGCACCCGCTCAGCGGCGACAAGGGAGTGGAAACCAAGCAATGGGAGCTGTTGAAACAAAGACTAGATGACATGGAAAGGGAAAGAAGTTTAATGACGATGATTACGGCGGGCAACACGTCCATTCTCTTTGAGGATAAGCTGTGACTCCACCTAATCCCCACCTCAAGCTTCCTAATTTTGAAAAATACAATGGCACTCTTGATGCAAAAGACCATGTGCGAGTTTTGAACAAACTATGAATCTCCTCGCACTTCTTGATGACACCTTTCTGTAAAGCTTTCGCGAGCACCTTCTCAGGAACGACTTTGACTGGTTAGTGAGCTTAAAAGAGGTAGCATCGATTGCTTTGGAGAGGCATGAGGAGAATGTTCTTGGACCACTTTGCTCACTTGGTAAGAGGAAGATAAGGCCGGGTGACTTGGCCAACATTGAGCGAGGAAAGGGAGACCACCCTCGGCTATTATAATCGGTTAGAAAAATGGCGGACCGAGGTTGAAGAAAGCCTCGGCTGACGGGGAAGTTATTGTTTGTTTCAATTAGGCTTAAAATCTGGTCCCTCGTTTATGAACTCTCGGCCCGGGGAACCTCAAACAAAGTTCGAGCTATCTGAGGTAGCTTATGCCATTTCCATGGTGAGGATAAAACAAAGAAGAGGGGAGGCGACAAGACGAAACAGGGCGACGGGGAAATCGCGAGAATAGTAATGGAAACGCGAGGGTTCCAAAGGGAAAAACAAAACAAGGAGTACGGAGAAGCTTGAGTTCGCTCCTCTTACTAAGCCCATTTACGAAATCATGCGGTTGAGTCAACCTTCCTCCACCTCAACCGATGGCCGATAAGCCAAAATTCCCTCGTAACATGAACAAATGCTTGTGATTTTCACAAAGACAACGCACACGCACGATGGTTGTTGGGCCCTCAAGAAAATAATCCAAAAATGGGTAGACGAGGGAAAGTTAGATCGTTATGTTATGAAAAAGATAACAAGCGGAAGCGGAAGGAAGAGGAAAGTGAAGATGACGACAAAGCGAGGATGAAGGCAGAAGTAGGCCTCACAGGGCCAAGTTGCATGTGATACGGGAAGAGGTAACATCTACCGAGAAAACTAAGGGACCGAGATCCACGGGCGAGCAAAGTGTATCATGTTCTGCTTGGATCCATAAAGCGGAAGAGGTCATTAGTTTCTCTCTAATGAGTTAGGCTGGAGGCCGAGCGGCTCGTGAACAACCACTTGGTGATAAAGGGTCGAATAGACAACGTTGAATCCGAAAGACTTCTTGTTGACACGGGGGCCTCTCGTGACATCTGTATTACTCGGCCTTCCAGCAGATGGGCTTGAAAGACACCATGTTGGAACCCTACCATGGAAGGCTAGAAGGATTCACCAATCACAAAGTTGGAGCCGAGGAGCTGTGGAGCTAGAACTCGAAGTCGGTGATCATCCGCTTCTAGCGAAGCCACGATCAATTTTGTAGTCATGGATTTGACTAGTGATTACCATGCGATCATAGGCATTCCAAGTCAAGCCAAACTTGGGGTGGTGGCCTCACTTCCCCCAACGAGTTAAATTCCCCACCGGGCGGGGATTGGATGCGTGAGGGCCACCCCGAGGACTTCTTGGAACATGTCGTGAAGAGCGAGAAAAGAAATCCAAAGTGTGGAGATAGATACCCCGAGGAAAATATTAAGATCTCAAGTCTCGAGAAAACCACCGAAACTAGCTCCAGGAATGAGCTATATTCGTGAAGTGCTGCGGAGGAGGAAGAGCATGGTCCAAGAAAGTGCGAGATGACCAAGGCATATTCCTATATCGTTACTGAGGAAGACCACATGGTCCAAGAAATTGCGGATGACACTAGGCATAATTCGGTCCATATCGAGAAGAAGACCCTGTTCTCTTCAACGGCCGAACTCGGGGGCCAACCACGACCTGAGAAGGTCGAGTCTCCCGGATGTTGATAAACTTATGGAGGAAGAGGGCCTCAGCGTGAATGACAAATGAAGGGAGAAGAATTAGAGAAATCATCATCGAGTCTCTAGAATTCCGTGACGGTCTTGAAATGAAGCCTGTTGACGAACTGGAAGAGATAGTCATCAATCCTGATTATCCTGAACAAAAAATCAAGCTCGGGGGCCAACTATCTCCAGAAGAGAAAGAAAAAATCATCTCCCTCTTAAAAAGCAGCCTCGACGTCTTTGCTTGGAGAGTCGAAGATATGAGGGGGATCAATGAAGAAGTAGCTCTCCACCGCCTTGAAGTTGATCCTTTGGCAAAGACTATCTCCCAGACAAGGAGAAATTTTGCAAGGGATAAGGAGGAAGCTATAAAAGAAGAAGTGCAGAAATTACTTAGTGCCGGAATAATTCGTGAAGTTAAGTACCCCGTTTGGTTTGCCAATGTAGTTATGTTGAAGAAGCAAAATGGGAAATGACGCATGTGCATAGACTTTAGTGATTTAAACAAAGCCTCCCCCAAGGACAGCTATCCTCTTCCTAGAATTGACAAGCTGGTTGATTCCATTGCTGGACATCAAACTCTCAGCTTCCTAGATGCCTATTCAGGCTATCATCAGATAAAAATGGCGGAAGAGGATATTGAGAAGACGGCCTTCCAAACACCTGGGGGTAATTACTGTTATATCATGATGCCTTTTGGGCTCAAGAACGCGGGTGCTACATACCAGCGAATGGTGAATCGAGTTTTTGCAAGCCAAATAGGTCGCAACATGGAAGCTTATATTGATGACATGGTCATAAAGACCAAGGAAGGCAGCCACGTTCCCGACCTGCAAGAGACAATCCACAACCTCCGAGCTAATAACATGAAGCTAAATCCGAGCAAGTGCGTGTTTGGAGTAACAGCCGGAAAGTTCCTAGGCTTCATGGTATCACAAAGGGGGATTGAAGCAAACCCCGAAAAAATCAAGGCGCTCGTTGACATGAAGGAACCTACCACCATCAAGGAGGTTCAAAGACTTAATGGAAGAATCGCAGCACTTGGAAGATTCATCGCCAAATCCGCCGAAAAGTCACTGCCTTTCTTCAAGGTATTGAAGGGTACCAAGAGCTTCTCCTGGACTCCTGAATGCTCTGAAGCATTCCTCCGGTTGAAGGAGTACTTGGGTTCCCCTCCCTTGCTTAGCAGTCCGACTACCGGTGAGATGCTGTACGTCTTCCTAGCTGCCACTGATCATGCTGTCGCAGCTGTCCTAGTTCGAAATGACGAAGGAATTCAAAAGCCTGTCTACTATGTCTCTAAGGCACTATCTGACGTGGAAAGCAGATACTTCAATGTGGAGAAGATAGCGTACGCACTAGTCATTGCATCAAGGAAGCTACGTGCTTATTTTTCTGCACATCCTATCACCGTGTACCTGGAAATGAACCATTGAAGAAGATACTACATAAGTTGGACGGCTCCGGCGTCTCCTTAAACTGGTCCATCGCTCTCACTGAGTTCGATATCACTTACCAACCAAGGAAGACCCTCCTGGCACAGCCTTTGGTTGACTTCATGGTCGAGAGTGCCTTTATGGGTGAGCATCTCCCCACCTCTAGGAAGCAAAACGCACCAGAGGATAAAGACTCTCCCATTGAACTCCCATCCAACTGTTGGATCCTGTATACGGACGGATCAGCCACCAAGGACAGAAGCGGAGCTAGAATTGTGCTAGCAAGCCCGGAAGGAGAATATACAACGCAAGACGCCATCCGTTTCAAGTTCCTGCCTCCGATAATCAAGCGGAATATGAAGCTCTAATATTTGGCATTGAATTAGCCTCCTTCTATGGAGCAACTAGGGTGGCAGCCTTCTGCGACTCCCAACTCGTTGTCAAACAAGTAAAGGGAGAGTATAATGCCCAAGACCCCACCCTTGCCAAGTATAGAGATCTGGTCCTAGATATGACGAAGAAGATGGAATTTTTCGAGCTCAAACAAATTGGCAGGGAAGACAACCAAGTCGCAGACGTTCTTTCCAAATTGGCTACCATGGATGTCTCTAAGACCGGTCCTTATGTGGTTTATCTTTGAGGAACACTGCGTACGAAAGACTACAAATCATGCTCTTAGATGGAGAAGATAGATGCTGGATCGATGACTACATTGAATACAATGAGAAGGAAAAACTACCAGAAGATGATGCTCGAGCTAAGCTTATCAAAAAGAGGTCCCCAAGGTTCGTGGTGATGAATGGAGTCCTCTACCGAAGATCTTTCACAAAGCCCCTGCTAAGGTGTGTCTATCCCAAGGAAATTGAGAACCTCTTGGTAGAAGTACATGAAGGTGTTTGCGGCGGACACCGGGGCAGAACCTTAGGCGACAAAATCATATCACTAGGGTACTATTGGCCAAACCGAGGGAAGACGCGCACGCCTATGTTCGAAAATGTGACAAGTGCCAAAGATTCTCGACATTCTGGAGCCTCTACGGCGGTTGAGCAAACACTTGTAATACCTACGTGGCCGTTTGATATGTGGGGGATCGATATCATCGGACCGCTTCCCTCCCGCCCGTGGTAATTGCAAGTACGTGATAGTAGGCTGATTACTTCTCCAAGTGGATAGAAGCCAAGGCATTAGCCAAGATAACGGAAGAGAACGCGATCAACTTTGTCCATGACAACATCGGGTGCGGTCGGCCTTCCACATACAATTGTCTCGATCGCCATTTGCAATTCTCCACGGCATTCACTACAGAGTTGGGAAGAGTAAAAGTCCGCCATGCAAAATCTTCGGTTAGCGAGACCACAAGGCAATGGCCAAGCAGAAGCGACAAACAAAGCGGTCCTAACCGCCTCACCAAGAACCTTGAAGGACGCGAGGGTAGATGGTTGGACGAACTTCCCTAGCACTTATGGGCATTCGCACAACCACTCCGAGGGGCCAACCGGGAAACCCCATTCGCACTAACCTTCGGTTCGAGGCTATGGCACCAGCAGAGATGGCCATCCCTACGGTGAGAAATTCCCATTACGATGAGCAAGTCAACAAGGTCAATAGGCTCCTTGACCTGGACACGATAGATGAGAAACGACTAGGCTGAGATGAGGATGGTGAACTACAAACGAAAGGACCAGGCGTATCATGATAAGAGGGTCATCGGAAGAGTATTCCAAGTAGGCGATTGGGTACTCGGAAAAATTGAAGCTCTTGGACGAAAGGCGGAAACGAGAACAAGCTCTCCCCAAATTGGGAAGGTCCTTATATCATCACTCAAGTCATTCGAGAAGGGACCTACGGATTAAAGACCGAGGAGGGGAAGGACCTCAAGCATCCACTGGCACTCAGACAACCTTAGAAAATACTATCACTAGTCTAGTTTATTTTACAGGTAGATTAGTTTCTTATTTCCTGTCTTTTAGTTTTGATTAGTTGATAGGATTGCAGTTCGCTGTAATCGCATTTCAGTTTTATGAAAGCTGTCTCTTCCGGCATGCAAAGCAACTATCAACTCTTCATACGGACACCGGAAGATGAGGGCCGCATCCCCAGGCTCTTCGTACAACACATCTGTCAAGGGTCCACCTTGACTCGGGATACCAACAGCCAAGACCAAGGGACCTCCTTGGCACGATGGCTTACAACACATCTGTCGAGGGTCCACCTTGACTCGGGATACCAACGGCCAAGACCGAGGACCTCCTTGGCACGATGGCTTACAACACATCTGTCGAGGTCCACCTTGACTCGGGATACCAACAAGCCAAGACCAAGGGACCTCCTTGGCACGATGGCTTACAACACATCTGTCGGGTCCACCTTGACTCGGGATACCAACGGCCAAGACCAAAGGGACCTCCTTGGCACGATGGCTTACAACACATCTGTCGAGGTCCACCTTGACTCGGGATACCAACGGCCAAGACCAAGGGACCTCCTTGGCACGATGGCTTACAACACATCCTGTCGAGGGTCCACCTTGATTCGGGATACCAACGGCCAAGACCAAGGGACCTCCTTGGCACGATGGCTTACAACACTGTCGAGTCGCAGGATACAACGCAGACGAGGACCTCCGGCACGATGGCCTGACTTCGGTCAGTCCGCCTTGACTCGGGAGACACGGACCGAGGACTTTCCTCGGCCTAATGGCTTAACAAACCCCCTACCATGAGTCCACTTTGATTCAGGATTACAACACTTTTTCAGCCAAGGAAACCTTCCTCGGCCTAAGTAACTTGAGGGCATAGTTAAAGCCGAGGAGTATTTCCTCGGCCTAACCACTTGCCCAACATTTGGGAGCAAGGAACCTTCCTTGGATCCCACCTTCTTAAGTCTAGTGCCTCGGCCTAGCATACAAAAATATGAGCAAGTTATGGAAATAACAAAAATATGAGCAAGTTATGGAAATAACATGAATCATGACAAAAGGATTTTCATTGATATTCAAAAAAATTACAAGTCCTACCATCTATTACAGAAAACAAAGAAAAGAAGCTATCCTAAGACTGATGCACGTCATCAAAAGGCTTGTCCAGCCAGTCTTCTGTGATAGTGCCGGGGGGAGGAAGGACCGTTTGTTCAGTAAAGGCATTAGTTTCCTCGGTCCCTCCTTCCACCTCGGCTTCTATGACCTCGGGCTCTTCAGCATCCTGGATCGCCTCCACCAGGTCTTTTATATTGCCGGGGACAACAGAGGCCGGCCTCCACACTTCCCTGCAAGCTTGAGCATCCTTGGCAGCCATTATCTCCAAGTTGCTTTCAGAATAGGGGACCAAGTGGTGGAGAGCCCTGACTTCCTCGGCATATTGATCCCTGCAAATTAGCTGGGCAACCTTATTGATGTCCAAACCGGTGGAAGGATCAGCCAAAATGCTCCGGGCCAAATGAAGATAGCCATCTTCAAACATAGTGGCCGTACGCTCGTCCGCGGCCTCTCTGAAGGCCGAGCGGCCATCATCAATTCCTTGAAAGCCGAGCTCTCCTTGAACCGAGCAACGGCCTCTTCCTCCCTAGCCAGGGAGGGTAGCTACCAACCCTCGGCACGGGCCTCGGCTTCCTCGGCCCTAGTTTGGACCTCGGCTTTTTCTTTCCTTGCCGTAGCAAGCTCTTCATTTTTAGCGGGAGATGCTCCTCGGCTTTGATCCTCTCGTCCTCGGCCCTCTTCACCTCGGCCTCAACCTTGGCCTTGGCCGCCGCAAGCTTCGGCATCCTTGGCCTCCAAAAGCTTAGCCAAGGAGGCCTTGTCTTTTCACTCTTCACTTGGGCGGCCTTAGCTTCGTTCGGGCGCCTAGCCTTCTTCTTGGCCAAAAAGTTTTCATACGCCGTGACGGAAGCCAGGCGAAAAGAGAAATCATTATTAGAAAGGCAAACAAATATCAAGGGCAATAGCCATGAAAAGGGTTTACATTTACCTCGGCGATTAAGAGTCCCTTGTGGCAGAGCAAGGTATCCTCGTTGGGAGCCTCTTTACAAAATGCCTCGTAGGCGTCTTCGTCCATAGCCCTTTGAATGGGAGCTCGGCCCAATCTTACTAAGGGCCCCTCCCTCAACGGGGAAGTCCCTTAAGACGGGGAACGTTGAGGGACATACTCTTGGCCAGCTCGTCGGCCTCCTCAACGGTCTTGATAGTTTGAATGGTTAAGGGGGAGCCTCAACGTTGGGGGACCCCAGCTGACGCTTGCCAGTTTAGCCGCAGGCTCCTCGGCGCTAACAGCTGGCGTTATCTTGGAGCCTGATCTCCTTTGGACGAGGTTAGTTTCCTCGGCCGCCTCTTCCTCGGCATCAACATGGAGGCTATGCCCCTCTGCAGTTGATGGATTGATTTGTTCGTCAGTCGCCGCTTCCTCGGCATTTACTTCCCCGTGTAATTTAAGGGGAAGGGGTTGGTCACCCTGGACATTGAGCACGAGATTACGGGCATTAGCCTCTTCCCTCCTTTCTACCAAAGCAGACTTCTTGCTCTGCTTCCTCTTCCTCTTTACCGGCTCTTGGGGACTTAGTCTCTCCATGGCTATAGCTTCTTCTTCCTCGGCGGTTAAATACGCAAGGACGAGGAAAAAGAGTTAAATACGAGCAGAGGTAACAAGCATTCAAAAAGTACCAAGTAAAAAAAGATAAAACATTTACGTCCAACTATGTCGATTGCTTTCAAACATTGGTCCCGGGGACGTTCAGTCTTGCACGTAATGCAATCCTCATGGAACACCAAGCCGGGGTGAATTGTCCAGTCATTGAAGCGTCTCCCCCTCTTCACGGTGACAAGGGGAGATACCCCATCCTTCTTCCCCGACATCAAACCCGCCTGAATATAATAATGGTCCGAGGACTCAACCACTGACCAATCAAGGACCCCCACCTCGGCAAATTCTTCTAGGCGTTTGATCAAGTCCTGGGTCCATTCATATTGTTGGACGGGAAAGGATGAAGTTGGACCCTTACAAGGAGAGGCGGAACTCCCATCCTTGGCGGCTCTCAACCCTTATAACATGGTTATCCCAGCCGGCAACTTTGCTAGACATAGGGAGGAGCAACTTCGGTTTCTTGGACGCACTCTTAATGACGAGGAGCCAACTCTCCTTAACAAATTGAACATGGTAGAAATATCTAAAAGCTCCCATGGTCGGCTCGTACCCTAAGCTACGGCAAAGGACAATGAAGCTGACAAGAACCCGGGTACCATTAGCTCCTAGCATGGCGGCACCGCCCTCACATCGTCTAAAAATTCGCAGATGAAAGGATCGAGGAAGACGAAGTCCCTGTTGAAACTGTTTGAAGTAAAAGTGGACAAAGTCTTGGTTATAATAAAAGTTGTCCTCTTCCTTCTTTGTCTTCAGCTCCATATGGCCCATATAAGTTATCCTGTACTCAGCTTTGTCTACCCCGTATTTGGAGTACAGCTTTTCCAACATGGGATCCCCGGCTCTTGGGGTCCTCTCTTGTCTTTGTCCTAATCCATGGCCTCCTCGTCCTCGGCCTCCTCTTCTTCGGGCCAAGCGGCCATCAGCTTGTGCTTCTTCCATGAAAGCATCAACTATTTGAGTAGACGAGGAGGGTTCTCCTTCTCTTCCCGTCATATCTGCATAAAGACGAGGAGACAAAATTAGTGACCTCGTCCATGGCTGATTTAGGACGGGGAAGGGAGATTCCCCTCCTCGTCATTTAATAAGGCCGAGGAGGGAGCCGTACCTCTCAGGCGCTCACGCATTTCGCGATCAGAGGCCGGGTAGAACAGCTCGATGTGCTCCATCATCTCAGCCCTATCCTCAAAAACTATAATGTTGGGTGAACCAGACTCAATCCTATCTATTCTTGTGGAATCAGGGTATTGGAGGAATAGACGAGTTCGACCATAACCTCTCAACTGCTTGCTTACATCATCCAAAGTGAGCATCAACCATGGACCTCTCTCTCTACGATAGACCCTCAGTTTCCGGTATGATATCCATAACGGAATCGGGAGAATGGTCCCAAGAACGAGCCATTTCTAAGGGGAATCAAAAATGAAAGGGGGAGTTCATTCAATATTCAAGAAAGTTCATATAAAATGCAAAGAAAACCAAAAATTTGAAGTTTTGAGAATTTATGAAGAAAAGCTCCATTCTTTAACAATGGTGGGTCATTTGTTCTTGGCATATTCCAGATTCATCACCAACAAACCCTAGAAAGCGGGAAATCGGAGTCAAAATGCACAAAAGGAAAGAGACTTCATACGAGTTTGGAGAAATTGAGGAAATCACAACGGGAAGCTAGCTCGCCGGAATCGGGTTCGAACAAGATCAAGATCACCGGAATGCTTGTCGCACGAAACCTTGCTACTCGCTCTCAAATATTTGGGGTTTGTAAAGAGTAAAATGAGAAGAATTTAGCTTTTTATAACCCTCAATCGGGTTAAACCCATGGGTAAAGATAAATTCCGGGTGCAGCGCCCCAAGAATTAAATGCAAATTGACGGTTTCGAGGCGTGACAAGACCTGGGGGCCCAGAATGGCAGCACCGCGCTATACGAAGCGACGCCGAGGACACGTGTCAAACCCGTTCGTATTCCATATGACGAGGACGAGGTGACTTTCTACTTGTCCTAATCCGAGCTAGAAAGTCGGGGGCACCGAGCAGTATAAGCGAGATACGAATATGGGTTTGCTCAGTGGGCCTAATTGAATTGGGCCATGAATATTATCTAAATAACCAAGTATCGGGGCGAGTAAGGTCTTCCTTGTATGACGAGGAACGTTTATCTCGACCTTATGTCAACATGCTTGGGCCGTTATGCGGCCAGTGACGAGGAAAGAAAAGTTCTTACCTCGGCATTTCATCACCATGACGAGGAAACAAAATCATTTACCCGCATATCTCGTGCCGGCCCATCCCTAAATGACGAGGAAGCAGAATCATTTACCTCGGTCTATTTGCCAAGGTCGAGGTAAAACATTTGTGTTCCTCGGTGTTCCGGCTAGCAGGATATACAGTCCTTATACAACAAGGATTACACATTCATGATTCAATCAGGATTGTAACCAACTACTCCAATCCAAGTCAAACAATGACTCCTTAACAGATGTAATTCTCTTAGGATTACATCTTATCTCTTCACAAGTTTATTTCAACATGGATTCTATCAATCCATCCCTATAAATACAAGCCCCATGGCTCATTATTAGGTACGTGACTTTTTACATTGGGAAAACTCTGTCCATTTGTTTTCTCTTATACAAACCGTGAACTTACTCTCACGCCGGAGGGCCTTTAGCCGGATCCGCCCCGGCTTAGTTTACGTATTTTTTCTTATTTTCAGGCCTTGCAATCACCGGAGCAATCATCTCTTGGATTTTGGCTGTTTTGACGATTTTGACATCATCATTGCATTTTTCTTGTTGTTGGTTCGTCACAAAGTAGATATCATGTTCTAAAAATAGAAAATAATCTTAGTACAATTTTACCATTATACATGTAATGCACAAATAATAAAACAACGTAAAAACAATTATAAGTAAAAATAAGATATACTCCCTTTGTCCAAAGCAACAAAATTAGCTTTGCATGGAATTAGGGAAATTGTACATTGAAATAAGTATTATGAGTATGAAAAGTGAGTTAGTAGAGAGAAGGTGAGGTTAGAAATAAAAAGTGAATTATTATTGTGAGTATGATAAGTGAATTTCATGAATAAAAAAGTTTTAATTTCGAGAATATGCCTTTTTAAATGTGACATTGAAAATGAAAATTTGTTTCATTTAAGACGGGACGGAGGGATTATCAGTTTTTGAAAGGAGGGAGTATCAAACATATGTAAGGCATTTGACAACTCCTGATTGATTGAGGATACAAGGCCAAATTGCAATTCGGTTATATACGTTTGTATCAGTTTTGCAATTTGGTTATCAACATTGAAAAAGTGCAAGCTGATTCCTAATATTGATATTTTGTTGCAAATTGATATAAAAACTAACAAATTGTTAATTTTTTGACGAAATTAAAGTCACGTGCCATGTAAATAACTTTTTAAGCGCATGCTAATCATTTCGAAGGGAAAAAATGAATAAATTACTCTTTAACATCACAAGGATGTGACTTTATAGCAATTAGTTAATGAAAAAACGATCCAAAATACATACTTAAAAAAACACGTAAAGTAGTGAGTGGTGGTGACTATGGTGGTAATAGTGGTAGTGGTCGGTGGTGTTGGGGTTGAAATGAATATAAAATGACTACTATGACTTTTAAAAATTCAATTGCATGGCGCATTGATTTTGTCAAAAAACTAACATTTCGTTAATTTTACATCAATTAGCAACAAAATGTTAATGTTAGAAATCAAATTGCAATTTTTTTATTGTTGGAAACCAAATTACAATAGTGAAACAAACGTAGTTAACCAAATTGCAATTTAACCAAATTGCAATTTGACCGGATACAATGGCTCAAGCACTTTGTAGCTTATAGCATTTGGGCTAGGCCAAAATTTTGAACAAAGCCGACTAATATATTGTGTAGGCCCAAATACTAAGAAACTGTGTAGGCCCAAATGTAGCATTCACGATTGTTTTCAAGTGACCACAAGCAAGGTACAAATTAGTACAGTTTTTTTTTTTTTTTGGGTGAAAATATAATTTTTTTCTTCAACAGCAGCACTGTTAAAATCGTTTGGTTACAATAATATTTTTGGAATGAATTTTCCGCGCACACAAATGTACATTTGGCTAAAATTATCTTCCCCCTTTGAGGACTAAATATGAACCTTTTGATTATGTTCGTATTTTTGCGAATTCGTATGTATGATGGTCATTTAGACCATCCGCAGCGGTGACTTAAGTCATCAGCTTCTCTCTCTTTTATATCAGCTCCACATCATCAGTCATCAATAATCACAACTTCACACCATTTTATTCACAGTGGTGACTTAAATCATCAATTTCTCTATCGTATTTTTTACTATACCCCACTATATTTTTTTTCCTACTCACATGTATAACAATTATTATCATTATTCATATTATTTTATTATTGTTAATTATACATGATAATAATTTATATCTTTTTATTATAATAATTTTAGTTATTAATTAAATAATTTTATTAATATAATTATTAGTTAGAGAAAGAAAATAAACAAAAAAGAGAAAAAGACTTCTTTTTTTTTTCCTACCACATTGGCCACATTTTTGCAAGCCTTGAAGTCTTCTGTCAACCAAAAAATGAGGTTAAGTCATGGAAGCCTTTTCATTTTTCACCACCCCCAAAAATGAGGTTAAGTCATGGAAGCCTTTTCATTTTTCACCACCGTGGGAATGAGAAGTCTTTCAAGCCACATCAGCCATGCCTTCTTAAAAAAGGCATCACTGCAGGTGCTCTTACGATTATTTGGAAGTCTTGTAAAGGCCTGTAAAAGAAGATTTTTGGTGATAAATCGTATCTTTTTCAAATCGCTAATAGATTATGGTTGAAATATTCCGTCGCGATCCTTGTAAGAATGTACTTACAGAAAATTCTCATTTTTTCTATTAACTTGATAAGTCCAAATGTCGATGCTTCGGCAGATGTAATATTTATGACGACTTTTGAAAATGCTAGCTCCACTCTTTGAGTCTTTGGGTTGAGTTTCCATCATTCGTGGATATTCGACTTCTAAACATTCGTTTCGTTGTTGTTTATAAAATGATTCTGTTTCAAAAAAAAATAAAAATTCAAGGATAATTAATGAATCTAACCACAATGCTAAAGCTGTGCTCATCCACACTTGATTGCCATACCCTAAAACCTCTGTTTAGTCTTCTTCCCTCTTTGGCTTGAAGGAAAAGAAAAGCTTCACTCTTGTGTAAAAGCTCCACACCCCATTTTACCCAATTAAAAAAAAAGAAAAGAAAATCAAATTGGGTGAGAAATCTAAACGACGAAGTATCAAAGATGTTCAGAAACCAGTACGACACCGACGTGACGACATGGAGTCCGGCGGGACGGCTATTTCAGGTCGAATACGCCATGGAGGCTGTCAAGCAAGGCTCTGCCGCAATTGGTCTCCGATCCAAGACTCACGTTGTTCTCGCCTGCGTTAACAAGGCTAACTCTGAGCTTTCTTCTCACCAGAAGAAGATCTTCAAGGTTGATGACCATATCGGCGTTGCCATCGCCGGTCTCACCGCCGACGGCCGTGTTCTATCTCGTTATATGAGATCCGAGTGTATCAATTACAACTACACTTACGAGTCTCCCCTCCCAGTTGGACGATTAGTTGTTCAGCTTGCTGATAAGGCTCAGGTCTGCTCCTTCACTAACCCTAATTTATGTTGTTCGTATACTTATTTGTAATTAGAAGAATGTTACTGCTATGCGAGTTGACTTTGGGCTTGGAATTGAGGAATTAGGTTTTAGTTTTGCAATTCAGGATTAATCAAATTGAACAGGAATGGACTCGAAGGAAAATTAGAAATACAGTATGCTGTTTTCAGGTCATGTAATTGGGTTCGCCATGGTAAAAAAGATAAAAGCTCAAATTAAAGCGTGTAGAGATTATATACATTTAAGGAGCATGGTGTAAGACTGTAAGTTTAGAAGTATCTTGGTCTTTCTGTGTTGACAAGGGAGTAGAGAATGTGAGATCATTTTGGGTGTCTAGAAACTATGTTATCAATTATATCATCTTGATGGTATCTTTTCTAGTACAGAGCAATCTTGAAGTATTCTGAAGTAGGCACCTTGAAGGATTTAAGATTAATATCTCGGAGTTAAAAGACTCTTAGAGGATCATTTTTTTAAGGTAGCAATGATTGAAGAAGACAAGTTATGGTCGCGGTGGTGGTGGTGGTGGTGGGGGGTTATAAAGTTTATCCTTGGCTTTGTTGGGGGTGGAGTGGAGGATACGGAAAAGGGTTATCTCTCCCTTGTGTATGGTAGGGTAAGAGAGCAGCGAGTTCTGGAACAATCTTCTTTAGCTTATAGTATGTATTTATCCATTTGCATGCATAATCTTGGGGGGGGGGGTGGAGGTGGGGAGTAAGGTTAAACATAGGCCCTATCTTTTAACAAGGTTCTTTACAAGAACATATTATGTTAGAGTACTACATTTGATTCTACTAAATTACTTGCTCAATCATGCTGATCCCTCCCGTTTGAGATCATGTTAATTCCTTTATTATCCGTTTGTCATTTATGTTGTGACAGTAACAGTTTACATTTCTTCATGCAAGCTTAACTTTTGAGCCAGTATGATTTGATCTGGAAATTCTTTTGACAAATGAGAATATAGTCTTTTTATTACTCCTAAGTTTCATATTAGCATTTGAGTAACCCATGAACGCTTAACCAAGATATTGAGTAAAAGGAAAAGTAAATTATCCATTAGCCCATATTACTGCCACCCCTCCCCCACACAGCTATATATGTATATTTACACACACACACACATGTATAAACATCCTTTGGCTTTCAATGAGCTCAAGAAAGAGGGAGTAAGGAACAAGCTGAGAACAAAGCTAAGAAACATTGGTTCTCTACTGAAGAGTTTAGATATACCAGTGTCCCATGTATCTGAAAGTGGGCATGCTCTGTCAAGCATGGGACACACTTTAAACTCTAAAGTGTTGACATTAGTAAGTTTCTCTTGATCTCGGCCGTGTGGAACCGCCAAAATCTGAGTTCCAAATGATATTTCCTGTCAACTTGCAGAAATAGTTTTTTCTTTTCATTGATCCTCCACCCAAAAAGTCAAGTAAATAAAAAGATCAAGAAGATATATTAGACAAGGCTTGCTAGCACTAAGTTAACCATTCAACTGGGAGATCAGAAGCTATTCTGAAGGTTGCATGACATAGGATGAGTCCAACTCCTCATTCAACTAACGCCGTGAATGTTATTGCTTGCATGCTTTCTATTTGCCCTGAGACGTATGTTGTTATCTTTATTTGTTGGTATACTATTCGTTTTATTTCTTATTAAGTTTACATATGTATAAGATTAGTATATTTGAACTCCTTTAGTCCGTTTGTCCATAAATATGTGCTGTATTCTATTTTTTTTATTTTTACAATCATTGAGGAAGTTGAATCTTGAGCACCCTTATGCTACTTGCACATAAATGCTGTTAGTGTCCAACTCATGAACTTTTCGCCATCCAATTCCTTCTAACGGATGACTAAATGCTGCAGTCCTCATGCCTTTGGATGTCTAATAATGGCTTTGTTGAAATTTTCTTCTGCTGGGTGCTAACTATTGAGAACCTTTTCTTAATGGATCTCGATGGTATAAGTTCAACAAACTGAGAAATAATACATTTTTGTTATTATTCCATTCACAACTTGAAACGTCAAATAGAGGGAGAGGGAGAGGGAGAGAGAGAGAGAGAGAGAGAGAGAGAGAGAGAGAGAGAGAGAGAGAGAGAGGGAGAGGGAGAGGGAGAGGGAGAGGGAGAGGGAGAGGGAGAGGGAGAGGGAGAGAGACCTTTGCCTTTTAGTTCCTCTTCATGGACAGAGGATTTTCCTTTTCCCTTTCTTTTCTTAGAGAAACCTTATTTCTTTTTTCATTCTCTATTATTTCATAGGAATAACAATATTGCCTTACTTTGTTACTCCTACCCGTTGTTCTTTCTAGAGGAGGCTTCCACCAAAAGCCACTTGCCAACCAAGTTTTGCAGCCGACTTTTTGTGCCAAAAGAGCAAGTTAAAGACTTTTGATGCTTATTCACACCCATAAACTATACGTGGGGTTCCTTTCTAAATGACATGCAATATGTCATTTTCTTTAAATGAATAAACAATGATTGAAAATGCTTTTATTTGGAAAAGGATTACAACAATTTATAAGACAAGCAAGAGGGAGTACCATTTCTCACTGTCTCCCAAGTTTTAACTCATTTTATTTGTTCACTTAACCATCATGCAGTTACATTTCAACCTTCAATATACATTTCTAGTTTTAGCCCCTTTAGTCCCAAATGTGTTCCCTTGAGTTTCTAAATTGTCAGGTATCAAAAAATATGTTAGCATTGATCTTGACTCTTCTGGCTGTGTCGGGGACGTGTATGGGACATGGTTCTAAATATCGACCTCCATAACAGTGTTTTTCTTCATTACAGTCCGTAATTTACAGAATCAACAATCTCCCAAAAAAAAATAATAATATGATTTTAATTCAGTCTCCATGAAGATCCCCTAATCGATTCATTTAAAACCCCTTATATGAGGATTTTTTTATAAAAATTTTACACCTTTGTTCAACAATCTCGGATTGTGAATAGAAGCCCAACTTGCTTTCATTTCAAAGCCTCCCGCTGAATTCTTCTTTTTTGAAGGTGTTGAGAGGTCGGAGGTGCCAAGGTTTATAGATGAAAGTCGTTCCAAAAGGCGGAAACTAACAAGTCTCTTTTACTGTTACACGTATCTCTTATGATTTGAGAGGAGTCTTGGTTAATGGGCTCAGTATATCACATACTGAACCCAGCCCGTATTACCTGAAACTAAAATGAGTTGGAACTTGGACCCATCCTAACTAGTCTACCCGCCTCAAACCGACCGGCCCAATTGACAGGCTTATATGTGGTTGAGTAGCAACGTCTATCTTCCATATGAAGAGTTGTAGTTGGTGTGGGTAGTTTTTACTCCATTGTCTCTAGGGTGTTTTTGTAGTTTGTTTTAATACTCATGTTAACAGCAACATATTAATTTATTTTATTTTATTTTTCTGTTTTAAAAACTGCAAATTGAACCATGATTATGCTTTATTTTTCTATATTTATTTCATGAATATATATATATATACTCCCTCCGTCCCATAGATTTAAAGACTTTTGCCAATGCACGAGAATTAAGGAGGAAATATTATATTGAAAGTGTTGTGAGTGTGAAAATAAAATAGGAGAGAGAATGAGTGGAGAGAATAGTAAATTATAATGGTGATGTGAGTATTAAAATAATATAGGAGAGAGAATGAGTGGAGGGAATAGTAAAGATTCCTTTCCATTTTGGGAAAGTTATATATTATTGTGTATTAATTTTTTTACAATAACTGTTTCACTCTTTCCTCACTTCTCTACCCCTTTCCTTATGATACCGTTGCACCGTGATCGTTACATATCACTTATCCGCGATTTAAACCCATGGTCTGGGATTGATTTTTTGAAATACCATGTATTGTCCTGTCTATAGATTATGCTATAGCTGGGGACTGTACCCGCTTTGCAGTGTAAAGACAATTGAAATTATACTTTACTATGATGGCGATTACTAATTGCTAAAATTGAAAAGGTTAACATTTGCTCACTCAACCTTCCAACACCTTTTGTGACATGACATATACTGGTTTTTGGTTTTCTTTTGCCTTATATTTTACTGTACAGCAAGGTTTTGGTGTAATTCATTCTAACTACATGGCCTTTTACACTGAGAATCTTGTTGTCCTGTAACAACTAACAAGAACTATAAACTAGGTTTCCAAGCTCTCCAATGGATCTGGAACCACTTGCTGTCTTTTCATCTACCCATTCTCCTTATTGTTTAGAATGTGGAGGCTGCGTCATCATGTCATGATACAAAGTGTGGTGTCATTATCATGTACTTACAGATGCAAATGGAGAGTGTGAAAATAACTTTGGAAATTAGAACATCATTCCTTGAGCTTTCGTTGTTCTCATTGCGACCCAACAATTTAGGTTATGACTTGTGAAAGTTGGTGCATTTATATTTTGAGCACACCATCGCCCACAATGCTTGAATGAAAAAAAAAGTACGGGATGTTGAAAGCTGCAGGCAGGCACTGGTTTGAAAGATTCCAAACTGTAGAAAATGGCCTGGCTTTTTGCATGATGGCTGGTGGTTTCATATTCTGATAATTATGACCTACTTATTGGTGGATTATTAGGGTTCTCTGCTTCACCTTTGAGATTATCTTTGGCTCTCTGCATGATGGAGGTGATTTTTATTTATTAATTGAGACATCTATTTATTACCTTATTGTCAGGTTTGCACGCAGCGCTCATGGAAGCGTCCTTATGGTGTTGGTCTGCTGGTTGCTGGGTTGGATGAATCTGGGGCCCATCTATACTACAACTGTCCTAGTGGAAACTACTTTGAATATCAAGCCTTTGCCATTGGTTCTCGATCCCAAGCTGCAAAGACATATTTGGAGCGTAAGTTTGAGAGTTTCTCCGCTTCATCACGAGATGATCTGCTCAAGGATGCACTTTTCGCAATCAGAGAAACTTTACAAGGGGAAAAGCTGACAAGCTCCATATGTACAGTAGCAGTCGTAGGAATAGGAGAGGCATTCCAAATATTGGATCAATCAACCGTACAAGCACTAATTGATGCTTTTGAAATTGCTGGGGAGGAAGGTCCCGCCAATGAGGCTGCTGCTGCTACTACAGACGAAGCAGCTGGTGAAACGGGAGCTCCTGTAGAACCAGATGCTGCCCCTATGGAAATATGAGGTGTAGCATTACATTTTGTGTCCGTCCCAGTTGGAGACAAGGGAAATATTGTCCGAAATGAGGTACGACAGTGTGATTGGCACCATGACATCATCACTTTTTTTTTTTTAAATGCATTTTACGTTTTAATGTTGGTGGTGCCAATCTTTTTAAAGCGTGTTTCTAGTGAACTACATCTTAATTTTTTTATCTGGATACAGATAGCTGCTTTATGGAACCTCTATGGATATTTGAGGTGTAGCATTTCATTTTGTGTCAGTATGGACCCTGTTTTTATGTGATATGTTTATATTATGGATTTTTTTTTTTTTAAATGTGATTAGTGAAGTGTTCTCTGTGGTGTGAAGAGATAGGATAATGCTGGCTCTAATGGAGAAATTAACAATCACTAGAAAGTACTTCCTCCTCAGCCGATAATTCAAAATTTCTCAAAAAGTTGTCCCAACGTATAGATCAGACCCACCTTCTTCGGTCTTCCTCAAGCTCTGTTAACTCCGACCAAGTAAATGAGCCTCTCCGCCTCTCCCTTAATGCTAGTGCCATAGAAAGGAGAGGCATTCGAAACCCTAGTTTTTGAATGAGATAGAGAGAGAGAGAGAAGGGAATATGCAGTTTACAAATTAATGGGTGTGGGTTTTCAAATTCCATTGAGTTTGTTGTGAGGGAGGAAGATGTTGCTGTTGTTGGTGGTGGCGGATCTGGTGGTGGCGGCAGATGTGTGGCTGGAGAAAGAAGAAGAAGGGTTGAATGAGGGGGTGAGCCATTAGGGTGATGGTATTTGGGGGAAAATTATATATTGGGGGTGAACTCAACAATATTAAATATAATTGTTGGTAAAAATGCTGTATATTTAACTATATACAATTCTTTTTTATTTATGTTTAATATAATTTTAATTAGTTAAATTGTGTAAAAATATTGTATATTTATTTTTATATGTTAATGAGTAAAGTTAATTAGTGCATAAAATGTTGTACATTTAACTAATTAACAGATGCACAATATTGCCAAAAAAAAAGAATTATTAAATTTATTCTCATATAAAATATTTTTTTTAAGTAATAAAAAATAATTTCGTCAAAAAATATAATAAAAACGATCATTCAATATTGAAAAAAAAAAAAAGAAAGAATGAAATTTGCTTTTACCTTTTAAATTAAAAAAATTGCATTTAACCCCCTTAAAATAAATATCCGTATCAAAAAAAAATGCAGTTTAACTATCATGTGGAAGTGACATGTAAGTTAACTGACTTTTTTAATCAATTTTGTCAAAAGCCCTAAATTTTGTGCAAAAAATTAGGTCCTAAATTGCTAAAATTGAAAAGTTAGGTCCCAAATTGATATCTTACCGTTACCGTGGACATTAGCCACTATTTTATAATTAACACTATTAAAAATCAACATTTTTAAAATAATCTTTAAATATGGTCAAAATAAAAAGGAGGGCAGCAATTTTTCCTACAGAAAATTTTGAGAAAAATCTGTTTCTCCATAATTTATAAAAAGTCCTGTTTTTAAATATATCAACTTGGTGTTTTAAAGCCTAAACTTAAGGATGAAAAGTGAGTTTTTTATAACTTATGGAGAAACAGGTTTCCCCTAAAACTTACTCTTTTTCCTGACCTAGTCCGAATGGTCTCGAGGGCGACAACAGCTGAACTGGCAAGGTCATACTTGTCTTCCAATGACTTTCCAGACCAACATTCAGCCAACTCCAATGACAAAAACAAAAAAAAAAAAAAAAAGGCAGCACACTGTACACACAGATTACAACCTCGTAACATAGTACCATCTCTGCCAAAAAAAAATATTTAGATTTTGTCTTGATCAAAAGCATATTTGAAATTATTTTTAACATTTATTTTGAGACGGAGGAAGTATAAATATCATCATTCTAAAAAGGGAAACAATAGTATTGTTCGACGATACAAGTATTCTTTCAAATTAGGTCGGCCAGTATCCAAAAGTTGGCTTCAACCACAAATTCGTTTAAATGAACTCCCTCCAAGGATGGGAGACAAATAACGAAGATGAATGATAAAAACTACCTTGCAACTATTGCTAAAGAGTAAAGCTCCGGTGAAGTTGTAAAGCTCCGGTGAAATTGTACTACCTCTGTCCCAAAATAATGTTCAAAAAATTCTATAGTTGCTCTTGATCAAGAGCAATTTTGAATTCTTTTGGACATTCATTTTGGGACGGAGGGAGTAGTAGAAGAGATCATTGAACCAATGTGTTCAACTCATCAGGTAGCTTCTTTAGTAGCACTTTCTCAAACTCCACATTGTCCAAGGGCTTGGCGTTGTGGGCTGCATGGGCCTCTGCAAGCTTGGCGTAATTGGTTGCCGATTTGGAGATAAAGGCTTTCTCTTCATCTGTCACTTTTCTCAGGAACTTTGCTGGGTTGCCTCCCCATATCTGCAGTACAAATTTCAGTAATTAAGGCTCCTTTTGTATCGAGGAAAATAACTTTCGGAAAATATTTTCCTCATTTTATGTTGTTTGATAAAAGACCACGTTTCCAGAGCCCTTTATGTCCAATTCTTCAACGAGACGACGACTTTACCATTCTTTCATTTGCTTTATTTCAAGCGTGGATTCAGCCTATAAACTACTTACCACAGTTTGAAGCATTTATATGTAGAATAATGGATAACCTAAGGGACATAAAACTAGTACCTAACCCTTACCATTCTTACCTCAACGTAAATACTCAAACCCACTGACTACCTATGATTCGGCGAAGATGCTTTATGAGTGTGTGTGTGTGTCTGAGAGAGAGAGAGAGAGAAAGCAGAACCTCTCCAGAGGGAATCCTTGTGTTCTGTCTCACAAGAGCGCCAGCAGCAACAATGGCATGCTTCTCTAAAACAACCCCATCGAGAAGTGTGGCTCCCATACCAACAAACGATTCATCTTCAACAGTGCATCCATGTAAAACAGCATTATGACCTGCATGTTTGTAGTATAATTAACTATTTAGACGATTTTAAGTACAATCTCTAATCAAGTCAGTTAAGTGAAACAAAGAATGAAAACTGCTAGCAGAGCACTCACCTACAGTAACATTATCCCCGATAGTTGTTGGCAGGACCTTCCCCATAAGATTAGATTTTGCAACATGCACAAGGGAGTGGTCCTGTATATTGGTGCCAGATCCAACAGTAATGTTGTTCACATCGCCTACACACACAAAGCCATGATACTGTTGAACATATCTTAAAGAAACACCATCACCAAGTAAAAAAGAAAAGCAGGCACAACCTACCTTATACGGAGTAAGAATCAACGCAGCAAGCGGAAGTTTTGACTGAAGGGAGCCACCCTAAGGGTATGGGGGTCACTCAAACCCCTTAATTTTTGGAAAATTTCATTTTATTAACTTTAAAGCAGAATATTTGAAGGTTACCAAATCAGATGATGCAATCAATTGCACAGAAATTCAGTGTATTTAGTGGATTCTTAATTTGAAAATATCACGTTGGTAGGTTCTATGCTGCATTTGCTTCAAAAGCACAAATTTGGAGTTTATATTAGGCATATTATGCTATGAATGTCTTTTGATCAAAGAAACTGTATAAGGTTTCCTTGTTCCCTTTTCACTTTTCCTTCTCCAACTCTTCCCACTAACTTCCTTAAACTCGGCTACCTGATTATTAAGATAACTGTACAGAAAAGAGATCAATTTGGCGCTCATGGAAGATTTTGGTATACTTAGCAGTTAGGATTATCGTACTGTAGCGTCCCACACGCAATAACCAACATACAGCTTTCTTCAATGTTTACACTCATAGTTGGCTCAGTTACCAACATTTCTATAGATATACGGCAATCATGGTAAATTTTATGGCAATTTTTTAGCACAAATCAGCACATTCAAGTGTCATATTGACAGAAAAAAAAAAGAGGACATGGAAAATGATATACTCGACAAGTGTTGGAATCAAAACTGAAAAAACAGCCAGCAAAACAGGAAATTACCTCTCAGAACACATCCATACCAAATAGATGATCCTGATCCCACATGAACATCACCAATGATGGTGGCGCTAGGGGCCACAAATGCTTTCTTATCTACTGTTGGAACTTTATCATATAAGTTCATCAGAGTTCGATGCCTAGAAACTGAAAACAAAGACAAATAGTAAAATGGTAAGAGTCAAATTTAATCAATAGCTTTAGTAGAATGCCCACTAGACTTAATTATTCCTGTAATAACTTCCTCCACAAGTCTAAATTCCGAATGACTACCAGACTACAGATTAGCATGCTGACATGGCCAATATATTGACATGTGATTGCATATGCCATTTTTTAACGACATATAATTCAACTATATACCATTAAAGTGTAAAAAGAACTTCATTGGACAGAGGAGTTTTGAGAATATAACAAACAATGTGAACAATAAAAGTAAAGAGAGTCTGAAAAACCTACTCCAGCAAGAACGACCATAAATAATTATAACTATCATATCATAAATAACAAATATAAAATGTTTCTCTACTTCTACTTTTTCACAAAGAATATTCACTCATGACACGCGTATCTTTTATAGTTTACCACCTCTTTCAGTTAATAAAACATCCCCCCAAATGCATTATCCAGCCACTTGAAAACTAGTCAACCTCCAGTAGTATAAGCTCACCCAGAAGCCATAAACTTAAAACTCCACACATTTCAAGGCACTGCCATCATCTCTGTAGCCATCGCCGGCGGTGACTGATTAAGCGCAATATGTCACCATGAGTAGATATCTATCTATCTATACGTCTTCAGGATCATTCCAATCTCAATCTACCATATCTCTGATCTCAAACAAAATCCAATCATCTTTCTTGGAACTGCATTGCTCATCATCGCCATGGCTGTGGAGAAAGAAACAAGCGATAGAAAGGGTGAGGGCGGACCATAGAGATTTTCCGCTTGCACAAATTTGAATCAGAATTCATAAAGCGATCAAGCAAACCGAGTATTGAGCTATCAAATGAGACTGAGGTGGGAGGTAGTGAATGGGAAGGGTGGGAGGAGGATTGAGATTGAACGATTGGGTTAAAGAAGGGGTATTTGGAAGGGCGCAGTTTAGGAGGGACTAGATCTGGCCATCTGTGATTATTTGGAGGATGAAAAAACGACACAAATGACTAGGAACCAAATTCGCTTTAAAAAAAATATGGAGACAAAGAGTATGGCAGCTGAAAAGGAAAGAAAAGAAAAGAAAAAAGCATTATGCTACTGCTTATGATAGTTAGATTTTAAAATGTTACCCTCAATATTAACATTTAAACAATCACCGTGGCAGTAGTCCAGTCAGCAAAAATGCATACGAAGTCATAAGGTTACATGCCTACTTCAGTTAGCAATTCTGGACGACGGACTGATGATAAGTTACTCAAAGGCACATAGAGAGGAAAAAGAGAAGTAGAGATGACTGACTGCATTGCAAATTTGGGAAACTTCAGTGATCATTTGAACTATCTGGATCAAAGAAAGTTAACAGCACCTAATATAAAACTTGATTTTCTGTTGCTTCTCACTCTACTTTCCAGAACTGGAGCATTGCTCAAGCGAACTTTATGAACTTGGGGCTTAAAGAAAATGCTAACAAGTTCTCTAGGGACAGCCCAGTAATTAATACATTTATCATTAAAAACTACTATTAGAGGAAGTACATGTTTGCATGTTCCATCCCTAATATATTTTCAATACAAGATTCTTAAGAAGCGGTTCAACGGCACTTGTTAGATGGATCCAATGTTTATTATAGTATCCGTTGGGGTCAGTAAATAATGAAATTGGCTTTATCATAATCAAAATCAAGTGTGCCTCTGACGAAGAGAACCAACAGCAATCTGCGGGTCGCAGTTCGTGTATCTCAGCCTATATTTATGAAATCTTAGCAGAGTAACACACTTATAGGACATGCTTTACCACAAATAACCTAAAGGCTGTGTCAGAGTGAAATACTTCACACGCCACAACACAAATAATTGGGGTTTTAAAGCCATCATTGATCAAGTATTAAGCTACTAGGTGCACCAAAGGTTGACATTGCTCAGTCACTTGCTCATACCCAACAAAGCATTGGCTTTTTGTTGTGCCGTATTGTTCCCCTTTGCTAGGCCTAGGACCATGACAAAAAAAACTGAAAACAAGGTCCTGGGTTTAAGCCTTTCACCGTCATTATACTCTATCATGGTTTTTTTCTCTCTTGTCTAGTTAGTTTGCATTTTCTTGACCACTGTATTATCACCTTCACACCAGCATCATGTCTTTATGTTCAAAATTAATCACCCTGGTCAAACATATGCAAATTTCGGATATATTGCTGTGTTTTTATTATGCAATACTAATATTTCACTCTAGATGTATTTAAACTGGGAAGTTTTGATACACTAATCATTTGCAAACAGAAGTGACAGGTAAGCTCATATTATAAGCACTAGTATACCTTGTCACTAGTTCATATCCTGCTGTGTAAAAAAAATTAGTTCAACAAACATTTAATCACGAAAAATAATCCTATGGAAATATCAAACCAGATGTGGTGCTTGATTCAGAATTTAGGAGAAGTTGGGGTAAAGGGTTAGTATAGCTTGAAAGTGCCATGGGCCCATAATATAACCTAGATTCAGCCCATCTACACCCTCATACACACAAAGCTCAACCTTAAAGTCAAACCAAGAGTTCTCTTCTACTCCAACAAAGGTGTGATTTTGGAACGTTGGTTGGTGGCACTTTTACTCTAATGCCTCTATTGAGGAGCCTTCACTTATTTCTCCTACGTTGGCTGAAGGGAAGTATTATTAACCTTGATATACATTGTTGGAATGGTCGGTAACAACTTAAGCTTTTAGATGAGTCGATTTCCTAATATAAGGCTCATGGGTAATGACTGGTAACATACTTTATTACATTTTCTTCAATCAGAGTGAGAAGATTAGCACTTGTTATGCAGAAAGTTATCTTTTTTCCTAATTTATTCCCACCTATTTCTTCTTGTAACTTTTTTTCTCTCACATCTTTTCTTTCACTATGACAAACAAGGATTCATGTTAGCCGATCCTAAATTATTTTGGGACTAAGGCATTGCTGTTGTAAATGCATTGGGGGACAAAGTCAAAATCTTTGAACCTTCCTCCCATGCTTTGAGATGCGTGGATCATCTTCGCTAAGACTCAGGTAAAAGCTAATAATTGGAGGATTACATCAATAGCAGAAATCAAATTTGCAGGTAATTCACCCAAATCGTAACCTAGTTCGACTATAATCAAAATATTAAATCACATTTCATCAAAGTAATCTCGTAAATAGAAATGGAAACTGAAATCTGAAATCTGGAATCTGAAATCGATCGAATGTAATGGAAATGTAGAAATGGAGATAAAAAAGAGCTAGGAGGAGGACATACGTTGTTGTCTGAAATAGTTGTTGCCTTGGAGGCGTGAGCCGAGGCGGTCCATGGCTTGACCGGTTTCACGAATCCAAAATCCGACGGTGTACGCAGCTCTTCCTAACGTTCCCATGATCTTTTACTTCTTTCTATTTGCCGCCGATGCCGGCCGGGAAGCTGATCGACTGTCTTTGACTGCGCTACAATGAGATTTTGGTTATATTTCCCAATAAAAAGTGATTTTTACGGCTTTCAAAATAAGAAAAGTGACTTTTATCGTGGTAAGTAATGTACAAATAACAAGTAAATATTTAAAAAAAAAATATTGTAAAAATGTTGATAATTCAGTTGTGATATTTATTTTTATTTAAAAAAAACTATAAAATATTTTTATCTAATAAAAAATGTAACTTGTTTTTAAATTTTTTGGCCTAATGTATCACATAACTATAAATGTACTCAATCATTAATATAAAACATGATTCATCTATCATATAAAATTCTTATTTTTTTTATCTATCAAATATCCAATAAGGTTATTAGTTAGTTTGCTTTATACTAACAATACTCACTTGCTCACAATAATAATTACCTTTCATCTCGCTGCAGGTCCGCACATTTTGGCGTTTTTACATTTTGGACGTCTAAGATTTATAAATTGCACACTTTCTAAAATGACAAAAAATCTTTACTATTCTTTCCACTCATTCTCGCTCCTAAAATTATTTTAATACTCACAACACCATTATAATTTACTATTATCTACAAATTCTCATCTCCTTTATTTTACTTTTACACTCACAACATTTATATCATTATTTTTTAAGCCCCAGTCCTGCACTTGTAACTTGATAGCAGCGGTCACCGTTACTAGTGGGGCCGGAGGGAGTACTCAAAATATAAAACATGATTCATATATCATATAACTTCAATAGGGCCGGAGCCCGAATCAATCCGAATTTGGTGTTATTTTAAATAAATACACTTTTTGTCTCAGAATAATAAAAATTTATATATTTTTTATTATTCGAATAATAAAAATTTATATATTTTTTATCTATCGAATAATAAGGTTTTTAGTTAGTTTGCTTTATACTAACCATACTCACCTCCTTCGCTCACAATAATAATTACTTAGGCTCCATTTGTTTTACGAAAAATAACTTTCGAAAAATGATTTCTCGAAAAATGATTTCTTGAAAAATATTTTTCGAAAAATGAAAATGCTTTTCGAAAAACATTTTTGGATGTTTGATAGGTTCATTAAAGTAACTTTTTAAAGGTAAAATCAATACAAACAAAGGAAAATGAGAAAAATATTTTTCGAAAAACAACTTCCTTATGTAATAGATGTAAAAAAGTCATTTTTCTTAAAAATCAAGCTCATTTTCCATTGATCCAAAAATTATTTTTCGTTGACTTCATTTTTCTATTGTGATTTATGAGTAAATATTTTTGTTTGATGACGTCCCGGCATTTCGGTGTTAAGCACTACACGTCCTCTTCTCTTCTTCCTCGTGTCCAACTTTCATCGCAATTGTTCTTCGCGAGAGAATACGAAAAGGGGGAAAACTGATTGTTTCGTTCACGCAACAAAAAAAAATTCTTCGATCCAGTTTTCCTGAATCCATAGGAATTTCCATTTCCATTTCCCTCCAAGGTTTGAATTCTTAATTTATCCTGAATTTCTTTCTCGCCCTCCGTTATCTCTCATTGTGTGTGTTAGGGTTCCAATCAGTTTACACATACTTATATTTAGGGTTCTAATTTTACGGCATGAATTTCTTCCCTGATTTGTAAGGATTGGGATGTATTCGCGATTCCGAGCGTTTTATGTTTCCCGCTAATTCTCATGTTTCTCCTTCTGTCAATTGATGAGGTGTGGCATTCATATTGATTTCGTGCTGTTCTAATTAATCATGTGTGAGCATCTTATGTGTAAAGATTTGCTTGAAATTACTCCATATGTTTGGCCCGAAGAGCCTATTTGAGAGGTGAAATGTTTTTTCTAATAGAAGAGTAAATACATACATAGTTGGAGTTTTATTCATTAATCAGTTTATTCAGGTCTATATGAGGGGTAGATTAACAGCATGAAAGGCATTTTATGCTTAATATTTGAAGTAAAGTAGGTTACATGAGTGGAATGGAGGGTACGTTGACACTTGTTCTCGGATCAGGAAACATAAGCCCAAAATCTAAAACAGCACCTTTTATGCCTACTTAACTATGCTATGTATTTATACATGCTTGTTTTCTTTAACAGCTAAACACGTGCTTTTGTCTTCTTTGGATTTTCAGGAAGGTTAAAGGTTATTTCAAAATGGAAGGATTAGGGGGTGATGGTCCCTCCCAAGTGACGCCCATTGCCAAGTGGAGAAATGATTTCTCCAGGGCGTTTCAGTATTATTTGGATAGGTCTACTCCTCATTCGGTCCATAGGTGGCTTGGAACACTTGCTGCTGCAGCAATTTATGTCTTGCGGGTTTATTACATTCAAGGGTTTTATATCATTTCCTATGGTCTTGGGATCTACATATTAAATCTGTTGATTGGGTTTCTGTCACCAAAGGTCGATCCAGAGCTGGAAGCTCTGGATGGAGCATCCTTGCCTACAAAAGGCTCTGACGAATTTAGGCCTTTCATTCGCCGTCTGCCAGAGTTTAAGTTCTGGTAAATTATCCACCATCATGCTGTCATGCCATAATGGATCTTGTGCTTCAGATGCATTAACTTTCAATCAATGAAAATATACTCCCTCCGTCCCGGCGAAAGAGCCACAAAATTTGTCCGGCACGCAAAATAAGAAATGTGATGTAGGAAAGAGAAAAAGTTTAAATGTTGTGAGTATGAAAAATTAAATAGGAGAGAGAATGAGTGGGAGGTGATGTAAGAAAGAGAATGTTGTGAGTGTAAAAGTAAAGTAGGAGAGAGAATGAGTGGAGAGAATAGTGATTTAAGGTTTCCTTTTTGGGAAAGTGGCTTTTTAAATGGGACGCCCAAAAAGGAAATAAATGGCTCTTTCGCTGGGACGGAGGGAGTATTGATTATGGCCCTTTTTCTTCTATTCGCTGCACTGAGGTTATAGCTCATTACTTGTTACGAACTTTTCAACTGCATACATTCCATATTACTCACAATCTTTTGAAAACCACCCATCACACTTTTCCATAAATATACTCTCTTTTTTCTCCATATGATTATTTCTTAACTATTATACCTCACTAGGTTTCTCAAGATTATATCTAGTCTGAAGCATAATCGCTGCTGCTGTTGAACTTCAATGTTCATTGAAGCTAGTATGATGACACTGTAGTATGATGACACTGTAGTTTATTGCTTTCTCATCATCATTTACTTTGATATCAAAATAAACAAGATGATGATCAAAGATGGAGACATTTGTAGGTATTTATTTATTAAGTTATACTTACTGAAGAAACTAGTGCTCCAAACTCCAAAGTGCTCATAATATATAATACTTTA
Organism: Adenophora triphylla var. japonica; assembly: GCA_022495995.1. Taxonomy (NCBI): domain Eukaryota; kingdom Viridiplantae; phylum Streptophyta; class Magnoliopsida; order Asterales; family Campanulaceae; genus Adenophora; species Adenophora triphylla. The sequence goes on from JAFEMH010000372.1 coordinate 329,816, forward strand.
AAATTGAAGAATATGTTTTGTGCTCAGATGATGCAGGCAGTTTCCCAAATTTGTGTACCACCATCTTACACTCAGTCTACAGTATAATTAGACTTTGTTGATTTGCTTTGGCTTGGTCATAGATTAATTCTCACGAAGTCGACTTGGAAAAGTTTACTTTGTCACTATAACTTGGGATTGCTTGGTATATTTACTTAAAAGCTAGGAGAGTGTTCGAAGTCATATGGCATGACACTTCTCTGCCTTAATTATAAGTACATACTTTTGATTTCAATCAGAGATGGAATTGGTGATTGATCGCGTAGTTTTAGCTGCTTGCCACCCAGTCATCAAGCAGCTCTTGCTTGGTTCACATGGAATGGACATCTAGTTTTTAGACCCGATGCCTATCATCTCAAGAGGGTTTGTAAAGATACATCTTGAACAGAGACACATGGAAAATAATTGCAGATTACTGAGTGTCAGTTTCTCTTTTGTGGAACAGAAAGGTGACATTTTATTATTTACTTAAATCACATTGAGCTGCGAGGAACATGACTGGGAGGTTATATTATTTACTTATATCACCTTGAGTGAGCGGATAGTGCGCTCAGTTTATTGCTGGTAAATACTAGTGTCGTTCCTTACATCACGTTGTTCTTAAGATCATATGTATTTCTCTTCATTGGAAAGCAGGAACTTAGTCATCAGTCTAGTTAAGGGGGATTGCCATGGTTTTGGATTCTGTAGCTATATACCTGTTTGTGCTGCATGATTATATGCTCAGTTGAAATCTCTTTGGAACTTGGGTTCGAGTGTTTGGACATGACGTTTTTTTTTGTGATATTTTAGACTCCCTCCTCATTTGAGGTGTGTTTTGACCAAGTACGCGAACTAAAGAAAGTGGTTTCCACAATTGAGTACTCCCTCCGTCCCACGTTAGTTGAGACTTCTTTCCCTTTTGGGCCGTCCCACGTTAGTTGAGACTGCCCAAAATGGCAAAGAAATCTTCACTATTTACCCCACTCATTCTCTCTCCTATTTCACTTTTACACTCACAACATTCTCTCTCCTAACTATTCCTCCCACTCATTCTCTCTCCTATTTAATTCTTCATACTCACAACATTTTCTTTCACTTTTTCTCTCACTTACTTTTCCTTAATTGGTGTGCCCAAAAAGTTAGTCTCAACTAACGTGGGACGGAGGGAGTAATTGTCTAAATTGCCTAACCCTCCATCTGAATTTAAACTAGGAGGCAATATTCGAATTTGAACTAGGTAGGAAGTAAAGGTTTCTATGGAGTGGTGCAAAAGAAACATATACCTCTTCGAAGTAGAGGTTGGAACCGTGGGAGTATTTAATTTTTGAAAATGCAGAATTGCTACAGTTTCTATGGGATGGCGCAAAAAGAAACATATACCTCTTTGAACGATTTAGGTTGATTCATTTCCGCGAACGTTCAGCAAGCTTAAGAGTTACATGCGACTTCTTCATGGTTTTTTAAATGTCAAAGGAGAAAAGTTGTCCGTCAAAATTCTTTTATCTTTATTTTTTAAGATTTTATATCTTTCCTTATGTTTGTCTAGATGAAGATAATAGACTGACTATATTTGACTATCATCTATCTTTTGAAGCCCAAGGATAGAGCCTCCGTGAAAATGTAAATCTTAAATCAAATATGCTGAGTTGCCCTAGTCTCCATCACATATCTAGGCTACAATTTTGTCAACATACCTTTTGGGTGTCAGTGGATTTAGGATCGAGATGCAGTGTAATACTAGGAGTTTCGGACCATTATGAATGTTGCATGCTTGCTGGACATTCAGAATTAGATTACTCATCACAATACTATGAATTATTTTCTCCTTGCAAATTAGGAGATTAGATTATCAATGTATAGAAATTAAGTTGGGAGATAAGAATCAGATGTTTATCATGCCATGCCAAGCCAAGCCAATGAATTGAAGTAGATATAAGTCATTGGCAATTGCGTAACTAGATTATTACTTAACAAAATCTAAGTTATCTGTAATCATGAAATTTGTGTATGAGAAGACTTCATCTTCATGCTTTCTTTTGTTGGATACGCTGTATCGTCTGTTCTTTACAGGGCTCACAAATCTCTACATCGTATTGGCCATGGAAATTATAGCTACTGATTAGTTCAAGATCATCCATTTTTGTACTGCCGTATTGAATACGGGTTCTCTTAGCAGATTCATTAGTTCTTATTTGTTCTTCCTATTATGTGGTTATAGCTGTTTGTTGGGTGTTTCATTAGGGTTTGGTGGCTACAGTTGGAGCATGTTTTATTTGATGCATGTAAAATATTAGGAGTAATATGGTTGTGAGAAAATTACCTCCTAGTCCTTGGGTAAAATTGAATCTATGTTCTAAGACAACATATTATCTATTTTACGTGATAATCTTACGAAATATTTTATCTAACCATATAGTCCCTCACCATTTTAAATGTGATAACTACACCCCCTCCCCACCCTCTCACACACACAACACACACACACACACACTCTCTCTCTCTCTCTCTCTCTCTCTCTCTAAGTTTCTCTCTACTAAATCTCTCTCCCTCCGGTCACCCCTCCCCACTTCCAGCGAACTCCCCACCCCTGCCACGAATCACGCACAAAACAAACAATCTCACACGCACTCTCTAGTCTCTCCCTCTTTAACATCTCTGCATCCTTATACTCACATAAACAGATCGGACAAAGTGAATCACTCCCCAGTCCTCCTTCGGCGCCGCCTCCAACTTTAACAAACGGAAACATCGGGTACAAATTGATAACGTTCTGTTCCAGTTCAACAACGGCGGACTCAATGTCGCCATCCTCGGCAACGAAGATGATTCGAGGGAGAATTATTCCAAAGTTGATCGTGTTTTTATTAGTTTAGCTAACAACTAAGAACTTACTTATAGGTTCTCAGTTCTTTAGTTGCCATAGTTGATCGCGTTATTAGTAGTTTAGTTGATAACAGAGAAATTACTGATAAATTCTCAATTGTTTGGTCGCAGGAGTTGATCGTGTTCATATCAGTTTAGTTGACAACTGAGAAGTTCTCAGCTGTTTGGTGCCGGAGTTGGTGGTCGCTGGAGTTGATCGTGTTCTTATTAGTTTAGTTGACAACTGAGAACTTACTAGTAAGTTCTTAGTTAATTGATTGCCGCAATTGGTGATCGCCGGAGTTGATCGTGTTATTAGTAGTTTAGTTGACAATTGAGAACTTACTGATAAGTTAAGTTCTCAGTTGTTTGGTCGTCGTAGTTGATCGTGTTTTTAGTGTAGACAACTGAGAACTTACTGATAAGTTAAGTTTTCAGTTGTTTGATCGCCGAAGTTAATCGTGTTTTTAGTAGTTTAGTTGACAACTGTGATTTTACTGATAAGTTTAGTTAGTTGTTTGGTCGCCGGAGTTGGTTGTCGCCGAAGTTGATCGCGTTTTTAGTAGTTTAGTTGACAAATGAGAACTTACTGATAAGTTAAGTTCTCAGTTGTTTGGTGGGCAGAGTAAAAAAAAAAGTCGCCGGAGTTGTAGACCGGAGAAAATGTGGGGTGACCTAAAGTGATGGTGGTTGTAGAGAAAGTAAATTGATAAAGAGGGTGGTCTTAGTAAAATGATGGGAGGGTGAACTTAGTAAAATGAGAATGAGAGTATAATTATTAAGATAGGGATTATATGGTTTGATGAAATGTTGCTTGTATTATGAGGTATAATTGATAAGTTTGAGGGATTATAAGGTAAATCCCCCATTGACCGTACAAAATTGTCAACTATGCCATATTCAATTTGGAATTCCCCTTGCAGTCAAAAGGTATCAAGGATGTACTAACTTGATGGTTGACTAATAAACCTGCATATCTGTTCCTTCACCGCTAACTTGTTCCTTCATCGCTAACTGGTACTACGAGTATTATGAAGAATACCAAAAAGTGTAGGATTTAGGGCTGCCTAAAAGGTTGATGGAATTGACCAAAAGGGGCACACAATAAGACTTGTACTAAGACTCAGAAGTCAAATCGGATCAAATTCTGGACTGATTATCTGAGAAAATTTTAAACCTTGGGTGTTAGCATATTTGCCTGAAAAATTTCTCATCAACAGTGTTTTTTCTCATGCTTAAGGCTAATCCTGGGACTTTGTCTTGCTATTTCAGGTATGCCATCACAAAGGCATTTTTTGTGGCTTTTCTATTGACCTTCTTTTCAGTACTTGACGTCCCTGTTTTCTGGCCCATTCTGCTTATCTACTGGTTTGTACTCTTTGTCCTCACAATGAAGCGCCAGATCATGCACATGATTAAGTACAAATACGTACCATTCAATCTTGGAAAGCAGGTGAGTGACACGCATCCTACAAAGTTTGACCTTTTGTTCGACTGTCATATACTCCCTCGTCCCAGAAAATGAATTTTCCAAAAAATGTCCAAATTTACGCTTGATCAAAAGCAAATTTGAAATCTTTTTGGTCATTCATTTTGGGACGGAGAAATTACATGTTTTGATCGTAGAGCATTAACATGCCTTTCTTAAATATTGACAGACGTATGGAGGCAAGAAATCTGCTGCAAGTAGTAGTGGCTCATCAAGGGATTAAAATCAACACATTCTGATAGGAAGGATAGCATAGGAGTAACGCTGGTCTTTATAGCTGGATGTTGAGATTTATTTGAACATAGTTTTAATCTCATTTCTTAGAATCGAATGTAATATGATATGTTGTCACATTTTCAACTGCCTCATTGCATCTGTAATTTCTCTTTTGTAATATACCAATCAGGATTGCATCCAATTTATTGGAGAGGCCCAATTTGATCTTCTTATATGATCTTATTTGGGTAAACATTCTCGAGCGTTGTAGATATTTTGCGTTATCGTGCCCTTTGATAATCTCCTCGATGATGACTGCTGAGAGGTGACAGATTGGATCATTGTCATGCACGTACATCCGATCCTCGTGTTTCATCCTATGATTTAGACCTACATGGAGCAGAGCATCTGTTCCAAATCAACAGCTTCTTGCATAAAGAAAGTTTACGTCGGTTCTCAAGTAGAGACTGCCAGCGATCAGCGCATCAGTATGCACATTATTTCTCTCCGTCTCTAACCGAGTGTCCATATTCTAGCAAAGTTACTAAATCCCGCCATTGTCAACTATTATCATGTTTCAATTTCCGCTTGCAATGATATTGTGCATGTTCGAGTAAAAGTGCGTAACAATCAACTCCCTTAGCTTCAATACGACATCTAGTACTCAGGCTTCGTTTGTTTCTTGTAAAATAACTAGTACTTAGGCTTCGTTTGTTTCTCGTAAAATAACTTGCAGAAAATGATTTCCTGTAACATATTTTCCGAAAAATGAGATACATGTTTTCGGCTGTTTGGTAAGGAAAATGTTTTCCAGAAAAAATTTCATGTGTTTAACGAAAATATTTTTCGATAAAAACACAATTTGAAATGATTTGAGTGGGTGGGTGGGGGGGGGGGAGCAGGGGTGGTGGTGGTGAGTGGAGTGGGGGGGGGGACAAGGGTTGAGGGCAGGGGTAGAGGTGGTGAGTGGAGTGGGGTGGAAAGTTGTTAATAATTAATTTTAAATAATTAATTTTTTTTTTTGACCCGATGGGGGGGGGGGGTTGGGGGCAGGGGTGGAGGTGGTGAGTGGAGTGGGGTGGGATGGGGAGTTGTTGAAAATAAATTTTAAATGATTAAAAAAAAAATTTACCCAAGGGGGTGGGGTAGGGGGCAATGGGGTGAATAACGTGAGGTGAGGTGTATAAAAAGTTAGGTGTGTGAGAGTGTTATCATTTTTCGGAAAATGTTTTATTTAGGAAAAATTTGTAAGTCATTTTACGGCAAAAAGGGGGAAAACATTTTCTGGTGCTTACCAAACAACGAAAAATGGGAAAACGTTTTTCGGAAAACATTTCCGACAAGCAAACGGAGCCTTAGTATGGCAATGGAGATTGGCTACAGCACTGATGGATATGCACTTGAAACGAGTCGTGTGGTCTGTGTTATGGTACACAATTCATTGAAACCTAGATGTATATATGGATTGACAGTTTTCTTGAGCAAGTAAACTTGAGCAAGATGGCCTCCAAACAAAACCAGACATTAAATATGAGCAAACTTATTTATCAAATATTATATCGCAGAAGTCGATACAAAAGTTCATCTCACAAGCATGCAATCAAACGGAAATACAACTCATCGGCGAAATAGAGCATAAACATATAAATCTAGCTCTCTTACACAAACTTCTCGAGGTATTCCTCGACAGTGGTGTATTTGACATCTGGATATAGCTCAGAAGCCTCAACTCCAAACGATGGCTCTATCGCAAAGTTAGTTTGATCTCCTTTCACGAATATCGAGTGGTTGATTGATAATATCACATTGATTGGAATTGGAGCCTCTGCAAAGAAGGACAATAACAATGTAAAACAGAGACTCTGAAATGCCCAACCATTTTTTAAGCATACGTAAGACATAATTGTAGTTTATGAACAAATGGTAGAAATAAAAATACATGAAAGATTTTTCCTAACTGACCTTGAATATTCTTGAGGAGTTGCTCCTCAGAAAGGTAGGTTTTCTCGAGGGTTTTGCCAATCTTCTTCTCCCACAGAGCGACTAGCTCGTTCAATGAGTAGATGTTCTTAGGAGGCTTGATATACACAATCTTGTTCAAGGTTCTTGGGTCATCAACAGTTTTGATGGTATAGGTTCCAATGTCATTTTCTTCATTAATTACCCCTGTAAACAACAAAAATAATGAAAGAAAAAAGAAAATGAGCTTCGGAGCTAAAGTGGCATGATATTTGATGTATTTTCTTCCCAAGATCACCATAACAGGAAAATGAGAAGCAAACTAGACGGAGAGTGTTCCAAACCTTTGGCATTTCCATCGCCTAAGATGACTACTTTATCTCTGGGAGGAGCAGTGGCTCCAGGCTGCACCAGGGATGGGAGAAAGTAGCCAGCAAAGCAGTTGGAAGACACATAGGTGTAGGGAATTCCTGCAGCCTCAACAGCTCGGCGGATTTGGGCTTTCCCTGCAAATGCAGATTTTGCTGGCTCAACCGCATTGACACGATCCACATCATTTCCAAACTCTGAAGGGTAAAATTTCTGAAGAAAAAATCAACAGATTCTTAGACATGCTTACTTCTAGGGTTCATAACCACATAGTAAAGTGATGAGGCAAAATTGAAATAAGAAAAAAAAAATGCCACGGACTTACAAAAGCATGAGAATACATGTAACTTCTTATGTAACACAAACTCTAAATTAGACCTGATATGATCCCATTTCATAACTTCAGTTCAGGGTATGTTTGACAACCTCAATTTCAAGACTTGGATTTGGAATTGGAAGAACAATATGAATTCGGTGGAACTAATTTAACCCTTTCAATTCCAATTCAATGGATTGGAATCGAGTTGCCAAACATACTGTCAGAGAAAATGGAAAACAAATTCTCATGTTCTACTCTACGCTTCACACCTAAAGCCATCCACGACTAGGGAATGCCTAAGATCATAACTAGAAACATAAATCCTAGCATCCTACGGAGTACTATTCGACACGCTTTCGAAATTGAACAAGGTGAAGATAACATCAAATGATAACTGTTAACGACAATAAAAAATATGTGAATTCCACAGATCAAACATGGGCTAATGCTATATAGACAGAGAACAAAACATGTGTGAAAATCATAAACCTGAAAACATTAAGGATCGCAACATCACTAAAATAAATGAACAGATCAACAAACCTTGACATTGCCAGCCTCCTTAATCGCATCGATAATCTTTGTTTGATCTGTTAATTGCATGTGTCCTGCAGTCGAGATCACCACATCAACTTGCTTGATCGCCTTCACCAAACTCGCATGGTCATTCAAATCCCCCTGTTCCATTCATCACCACAACCTTCAATTCAAAAATTTCACTACCTAACATACAAAACCCTAGCCATCAACCATTAATTACGAAAAAAAATAAACACGATTCCCTTCTCAACACATTAACCACCAAAAATTCAATTAAACTATTCCACCTAAAAATCGCTACAAAAATCATTCTCTAATGCATTTCTACCCTCACAATCAATTATATAAATTCGAGAGAAAGAGAGATTCAGAGAGAGAGAGAGAGAGAGAGAGTGTGTGTACGTACGTGAAGGATAGTGACGCCGGAGCTTTTGAAGCTCTCAATGAGCTTTCCCTTAACAGGATCGGAGACGGTGCTTTCTCTTACGAGCGCGAACGTCGGGTGTCCGGCCTTAGCGCTAGCTTCAACGATGAACTTTCCGATGTAACCAGTCCCTCCGATGATAAGAATCTTGCTTTTCTCGGCCATCTTAGTAAGCAGATTTTTTCAACTTTACGGCGACACAACACAATCGTTCCGATGATCAGTGAGAGTAGTGAAGAACGTACTAGATCTATTTAATGCAAAACTCGTGGGCAGTCCATTTGCTGAAATGACCTTATTGTCTTACTAACAACCATGAGTACGTCGGCCTTCCAGAAACTTCTGAGGACAGTATAGTAAAATATTGTTTCTTTTGGGATGGTGGATGAATTGAATGGTTCGCCCGCATTCCGGGTTGATGAATATAGACGGGATAGCAGTAACATGCGTGCTTGTGTCAACTCAATCGAACATTTTCGAAAAATATTTTCCTTATTAAACAGTCGAAAACACGTTTATCATATTTTTCGAAAAATATATTCATTTTCTGAAAAAACATTTTTACAAGAAATAATTTTTCGAAAAATATTTTACGCTAAACAAACGAAGCATTATTAGAAGAAAGTGTGACTAATTTAAAAAAATAAAAGAAAAAGAAAAGGAAAATACTCATTTTCCGCCCATTCGAAAATGAAAAAAAATTTATTTTAAGTTTTCCATTTAAAAATTTAAAAAGACATACTTTCGAAATAGAAAGTTTTTAATATTATTTTATTCATTTAACTCAGTTATAATATTCACAATAACTGTTCACTTAAAATTCCGTACCCCGCATTCTTTCTCCTAGCTTACTTTTCTTATACATAACACTTAACACTTGATTCACTATACATTTTTCTTGATTTTTGTGTAAGATTCATTTTATTTCATTTCAAATGGGATATATTTATATACAGGGATCTTAAATACAGGGATCTAATTTGTTCCATCGCTGCCCCTGTCCGTCTCGTGTAAGTCTACCCGAGATGTCCTCTTACATCTCGGGTAGACTTACACGACATATCTCGGGTACATTTACACGAGATTTATGTCGTGTAAGTCTACCCGAGATACAAGAGGACATCTCGGGTAGACTGGCACGAGATATGCATCAGAGGCTAATGTTTCACTTCAAAGAACAGGAAAAGCTAACAAGAGACTGAACTTGGAATAAAATTTGATTGTGAATGTGATAGGACATCTCCACAAAAACCATGGGAGGGATGAATATACCATTACACGTATAGTATCAGTCAGTTTCCAGGATCCAGCATGTATCTCGGGTATATCCACTCGAGACACATCTCGAGTAATATTACACGAGACACATCTCGAGTAAACTCACTCGAGATGCATCTCGAGTGTATTTACCCGAGATGTCCCCCTATCTGATTTAAAAAAACAAGATGGGATTTTTAAAACAAGATGGGATTTTTATTTTTATTTTGATCACAATTTTTTAGTGGTTTTAAGGAATATGTCCCGAGCATCCGAAAGTGGTACACGTATAGGTTTTTATTTTTTTAAATTTTTTTATAAGATCTAGATGACATTTTAAGACTTTTTCATGCTTATGACATTGGTCAAAATATTAAAGGAAGTGGAGTTACAAAAATGTCCCATTTTTGTGGTTTTAAGGAATATGTCCCGAGCATCCGAAAGTGGTACACGTATAGGTTTTTTATTTTTTTAAATTTTTTATAAGATCTAGATGACATTTTAAGACTTTTTCATGCTTATGACATTGGTCAAAATATTAAAGGAAGTGGAGTTACAAAAATGTCCCATTTTTGTGGTTTTAAGGAATATGTCCCGAGCATCCGAAAGTGGTACACGTATAGGTTTTTTATTTTTTTAAATTTTTTCTAAGATCTAGATGACATTTTAAGACTTTTTCATGCTTATGACATTGGTCAAAATATTAAAGGAAGTGGAGTTACAAAAATGTCCCATTTTTTAGTGGTTTTAAGGAATATGTCCCGAGCATCCGAAAGTGGTACACGTATAGGTTTTTTATTTTTTTAAATTTTTTATAAGATCTAGATGACATTTTAAGACTTTTTCATGCTTATGACATTGGTCAAAATATTAAAGGAAGTGGAGTTACAAAAATGTCCCATTTTTAGTGGTTTTAAGGAATATGTCCCGAGCATCCGAAAGTGGTACACGTATAGGTTTTTTATTTTTTTAAATTTTTTATAAGATCTAGATGACATTTTAAGACTTTTTCATGCTTATGACATTGGTCAAAATATTAAAGGAAGTGGAGTTACAAAAATGTCCCATTTTTTAGGGTTTTAAGGAATATGTCCCGAGCATCCGAAAGTGGTACACGTATAGGTTTTTTATTTTTTTAAATTTTTTCTAAGATCTAGATGACATTTTAAGACTTTTTCATGCTTATGACATTGGTCAAAATATTAAAGGAAGTGGAGTTACAAAAATGTCCCATTTTTTAGGGTTTTAAGGAATATGTCCCGAGCATCCGAAAGTGGTACACGTATAGGTTTTTTATTTTTTTTTAAATTTTTTCTAAGATCTAGATGACATTTTAAGACTTTTTCATGCTTATGACATTGGTCAAAATATTAAAGGAAGTGGAGTTACAAAAATGTCCCATTTTTTAGGGTTTTAAGGAATATGTCCCGAGCATCCGAAAGTGGTACACGTATAGGTTTTTTATTTTTTTAAATTTTTCTAAGATCTAGATGACATTTTAAGACTTTTTCATGCTTATGACATTGGTCAAAATATTAAAGGAAGTGGAGTTACAAAAATGTCCCATTTTTTAGGGTTTTAAGGAATATGTCCCGAGCATCCGAAAGTGGTACACGTATAGGTTTTTTATTTTTTTAAATTTTTTCTAAGATCTAGATGACATTTTAAGACTTTTTCATGCTTATGACATTGGTCAAAATATTAAAGGAAGTGGAGTTACAACACAACATCAACAACAAAACTAAAACAATCTAAAAGGTGTCCACTACAAGTTCAAACTCAAGCAAACAAATAAATCCTAAGTGGGACCTCCTAACATCTCGTAGATCTCTCTAAGAGTAGCTCTGCCGTCCTCCTGGGAACCTCTCAGTCGGCTGATAGCGTGCTTTAGCTCGTGCTCTCTGCAACCATAGGGCTGCGGTGGAACATCGGCAGGGAGGTGGGGGAGGTGGAATGTCACCGGGGGATCGTGTATCGGATTAGCTATCCGAATATGACTCCTCGCACGAAACCAAGCCATATAATCCGGAGTCACGTGAGGAACAGCGCGGGATGATCTCCCGTAAATAGTGGCCTCCTCCTCCTCCCGCTCATCATCACCGTGGCTCCTCGTCGGCCTTCCTCCGGTTTTCTTCTCTCTCCAAACGCTTATCGGCCTTCCTCTTTCTAGCCGAAACGGTCATAGGTTCACGTGCCTACAAAAACACAAATAAGAGAGACAATACATTAGAGACATCTCGTGTGAAACCACTCGAGATGCATCTCGAGTGGGTTTATACGAGACATCTCGTATAAACCCACTCGAGATGCATCTCGAGTGGTTTCACTCGAGATGTCCCATTAAAACCCGATTCATTGCATCTCGTGTGACACCACTCGAGATGCATCTCGAGCTGGTTTCACTCGAGATGTCTCGTAAAAACCCGTTCATCGCATCTCGTGTGACACCACTCGAGATGCATCTCGAATGGTATATACGAGACATCTCGTATAAACCCACTCGAGATGCATCTCGAGTGGTTTCACTCGAGATGTCCCATTAAAACCCGATCTGATGCTACCCGGTTTATGCCGAAACTTGGAATCAATTTTAAACCATCTAACACAAATTAAAATTGACAATTTTAGTAATGTACAATTAGGTCAAAATTAGGTTTAAGTTATTACCTTCTTTACGGGAACGGTGCGAGATGATGCTCGGCGGCGGCGATGGAAGTGGTGGTAGAGGCGGCGCGGGCACGGCGGCGACCTTGGGAATTTTTACTCTGGCCATGCTCGTCTTCTTCGTCTTCGTCTTCGTCGTTTATAGCAGTCGCCAAATTGAATTTGAAATGAAGGAGTGAAAACGAGGGGAGTGAAATCAATTGGTATATAAAGGGGCAAATGAGTAATTTCCCTTAATCCCTGTATTTAACACTCCCTGTATTTAGAATTTGCCTTTCAAATGGGAACAAAAGGAATAATTGTAGTACTAGGAAAAGGAATCTAGTCACATTTAAAGGTGTTCCCTTTGGAATATCCAATATTAGAGGCTAGTGGTCCGTGTATTTTATTTTAGTGGAGGCAAGAGTGGGGGGACGACTGACTATTTATTTATCTCGGCCACTATATAGTATATGCCGGCTCCCCCACACCTAACTCCCGTATTAAGAACTTAAGATAGATGTAGTGTATACTTCCTCCGTTCCTCCCGAAAGGACATTTTTGTGTTCTCGCACGAGAATTAAGAAATATAATATAGGAAAAAGAAAAAATATATAATGAAATAAATGTTGTGAGTGAAAGGTGATGTAGGAAAGAGAAAGTGAAATAGGAAATAGTTAGTAGATATTTATTGTGAGAGTATGACAAATGGATCTCACAAATAAAAAAATAATAAAAAAAATTTCATTTTTGAATTATGCCCTTTCAAATGGGACGCCCAAAAAGAAAATTTGTGTCCTTACACAAAAAGTGACAAAAGTGACAAGGCCACTATATGCCGGCTCCCCCATACCTAACTCCCGTATTAAGAAAAGTGACAAGGCCACCTAACCTAATGGGCCTTGGCCTAGTGGTATCATGGTGGGCTTGAAGGGAGGTCGTTGGTTCGAGTCATCAGGATTTTTGAGGCTTAATTCCTACCTTGGTTTTAGGGTCCTTAGGAGTTCTCCGGGGCACATCCGTGCAGTTAAGGAAGCAGCATTGCTGGACTTGTATCCTCAGTGTAGAATTTTTTTTTTTAAGAGTGATGCAAATGCCTCTTTGACGACGGGTAACAAAAAAAAAAAAAAAAGGGACAAGGCCACTATATGCCGGCTCCCCCACACCTAACTCCCGTATTAAGAACTTAAGATAGATAGATGTAGTGTACTCTCTCCGTCCCACGTTAGTTGAGACTTCTTTCCCTTTTGGGCCGTCCCACGTTAATTGAGACTGCCCAAAATGGCAAAGAAATCTTCACTATTTATCCCACTCATTCTCTCTCCTATTTCACTTTTACACTCACAACATTCTCTCTCCTAACTATTCCTCCCACTCATTCTCTCTCCTATTTAATTCTTCATACTCACAACATTTTCTTTCACTTTTTCTCTCACTTACTTTTCCTTAATTGGTGTGCCCAAAAAGTTAGTCTCAACTAACGTGGGACGGAGGGAGTATATGATAATCCAAATTTTTTTGATGTTTTTGGTAACTGCTCTTACCATTTTTCAACATTTATTTCGTTTATTTTTAGGTAATGAACATTTCAAAAAAATAAATAACTAAGGTTCTTATTTTCTTTTTTGTATGTTTCAGTTTAAGGTTATTAGTTCTTTTATTATCTAAAATTGATAATTAAATGCACTTGTCATTTTCACAAAAAAAAAACTCCCTACCCGCTTTCTCTCTCCTACATTATTTTTCATTATGCAAAAAACGTTCGGATCATCCCAAATCTAGCGGCAGGTTGCATCTTTAATAATTGAATAGCCTGAAAAATAATAACAAACATGCACGTAAACTAAGACGGGGCTTCACCGGCGAATGCCCTTCGGCGTGAGAGTAAATATTTGTGTTTAAAAAGAAAAATCAATTAACAAAAGTTTAGAATTAAAAGATGTGTTATCAAAATAATGTGAATTATGACTTGTATATATAGGAATACCATTGTATAATACATGTTGAATAAGAATTCGTATAAGAGCTGGTTATAATACTAGTGGAATTATAATTGTTCACATTATTTATTCGTAAAATCTAGGGAGAAACGCGTTTCTCCATAAGTTATGGAGAAACGGGTTACGGGTATCCAGAACCTTTTGAAAGGATATCCAGAAACTTTTTGTATTGGCCATGACCTTGTCCCATGGTTGCTTACGGATATCGGTCTCAAAGGTTCTGGATATCGAAGAACCCTTTGAAAGGATATCCGAAGCTTATGAAAGTGATATCCAGAAACCTTCAAAATGATATCCGAGAAACTTTCAAAATGTTTACGGATATTCATTTGTTGGTTTTACGGATATACATTTGAAGGTTCACGGATATCCGAAAACACTTCAATAAGCAATTTCTGATCTTGGCCTTGAATTTGGCTTCAAATCTATTTTTTCTGGATATCCACCCAAAGGCTTCTGGATATCCGTTCCAAAGCTTCTGGATATCCAGAACCCTTTGAGACTGATATCCAAAAAATTTCTTCTGGTTATCAAACGTATAGCTTCTGGCTATTAAAAACGCGTTTCTCCATAGTTATGGAGAAACGCGTTTCTCAGCAGACCTACTCTTATTTATTTGATTAGGATTAGATAATGTATTCTTCACGTGTGCCTTGTAGGTGATCTTCTCGGCATATGTTGCTTGGTCGGCTTGGGTTGGCGCCGAAGAAGTGGGAAGTAAGGATAGGAAAGCCTATTTCCTTGCTCTATTGATGACCGAGGAGGGAGCTCCTCGTCCTTTTAAAAGACCTTGATCGGTATTGTTGAATGCCTTGCTCGTAATATGAGATGATGCCTGGTCGGCATGTATAATTGATGTGTCTTAGTTATTACTCCCTCCGACCCATATTATCTTACCCATTTTGCTATTTTGGGCGTCCCACTTTAAAGTCACACTTTCCTAAAATGAAAACTTTTTAATACTTCTTTATTCATGAGACCCACTTGTCATACTCACAACACTTTTCAAATTTACTATTTTCTCCACTCATTCTCTCCCTACCCACTCACAACTCCTACTTTAATAACATTATTTCTTATTTTTCGTTCTCAACAATAAATGAGTAGGCTATTATGGGACGGAGTGAGTATTCGCTATGCTATTTCTAGGTCGACATATTGAGAATGACAAGAAATCATAACGAGTAAAGGTAGGAAAAGTCCACTCTGTTTGTCGTACTTGGGACTTGTATTAATTATATTTTAGTCCCAATCTATTGAGATTTGCTCGGCCTGATCCACGTTCGTATCTCGATTTATACCGCTCACTTTTCATACTTACAGTATTTACTTTTTCTTATTTTTCGTGTCAAATCAAACTAAAATAGTAACTCGAAAAGGAGTGAGTAATATTTTTTTGTCAAAAAGAAACCGATTTTATGTGGCAATTAGAGGCCTATAACCGAAACTACAAACATCGTTTATGTGATATTAACACGATAATATAATTTTGTTGAAATAAATATTTTCAAAACATTTCTTGAATTTTATTTGTTTTTCATATTATTTTTTGTTTATCAAATTTATTTATTAATTCATTAATGGACGGATACCACACTAGTTTATTAATGCCAAGTGTACGTTGTTTATTAATTTAGTTAAAAGAATAGAAAAGAATAATGAGTTAATTCGGTAGGACAGGTCAGTGTTGACTGATTGAGGTTAACGGGTTGATGAATATAGACGGGATATGCAGTAAGGGCAACTCCGACATACTTTATCAAATACTCCCTCCTTCCCGGCCGAAACTTCCCATTTTATCATTTTGGATATTTTGTTAAAAGTTTTCACCTTCACTACAAGGAAAATCAGATTTAGAGACGGACGAAATCTATAGCTAATTTGGCGACAGATTAAAGACAAAATCAAAAATCAGAGACGGATTCGGATTCCGTCTCTAAATTAGAGAAGGATTCAGATTCCGTCTCTAATTCAGAGACGGAATATGAATCCGTCTCTAATTTAGAGACGAAATCTGAATCCGTCTCTAATATAGAGACGGAATCCGAATCCGTCTCTAATTTAGAGACGAAATCTGATTCCGTCTCTAATTTAGAGACGGATTCAGATTCCGTCTCTAAATTTTAGAGACGGGTTTTGTATCTGTCTCTAAAATAGAGACAAATTCAGAAGACAGATTCAGAATCCGTCTCTAAATTAGAGACAAATTCAGAAGACAGATTCAGAATCCGTCTCTAAATTAGAGACAGATTCAGAATCCGTATCTAAATTTAGAGACAGATTTTAACCCGTCTCTAATTTAGAGACAGATTTTTGAATCCGTCTCTAATTTAGTGACAGATTCAACATCTGTCTCTAAAATTTAGAGACAGATTTAGTATTCGTCTTTGAATTTGACTTTTCTTCTATACACTTTCATTTGTTTAGTTTTTTTCTATCTTTTTTTATATAATTTTTTTCTAAAAAAAATCACTACTTAACAAAGGCTAAAATATTATTTTCTAGTCAATTAAAATTTTTTAAAAAATAAAAAATAAATATAGGGTAGTCCGTCACTCTTTTGACTTTTCTTCTATATACTTTCATTTGTTTAGTTTTTTTCTATCTTTTTTTTATATAACTTTTTCTAAAAAAAAACACTGATTAACAAAGGCAAAAATATTGTTTTCTAGTCAATAAATTTTTTTTTAAAAAAATAAAAAATAAATATAGGGTAGTCCGTCCCTCTTTTGACTTTTCTTCTATATACTTTCATTTGTTTAGTTTTTTTCTATCTTTTTTTATATAACTTTTTCTAAAAAAACAACTGATTAACAAAGGCTAAAATATTGTTTTCTAGTCAATAAAAAATTTTTAAAAAATAAAAAATGAATATAGGGTAGTCCGTCACTCTTTTGACTTTTCTTCTATATATTTCATTTGTTTAGTTTTTTTCTATCTTTTTTTATATAACTTTTTCTAAAAAAAACCACTAATTAACAAAGGCTAAAATATTGTTTTCTAATCAATAATTTTTTTTTTAAAAAATAAAAATAAATATAGGGTAGTCCGTCCCTCTTTTGACTTTTCTTCTATATACTTTCATTTGTTTAGTTTTTTCTATCTTTTTTTATATAACTTTTTCTAAAAAAAACCAATGATTAACAAAGGCTAAAATATTATTTTCTAGTCAATAAAAAATTTAAATAAAAAATAAAAATATAGGGTATTCCGTCCCTCTTTTGACTTTTCTTCTTTATACTTTCATTTGTTTAGTTTTTTTCTATCTTTTTTTATATAACTTTTTATAAAAAAACCACTGATTAAAAAAGGCTAAAATATTGTTTTCTAGTCAATAAATTTTTTTAAAAAAAATAAAAAATAAATATAGGGTAGTCCGTTCCTCTTTTGACTTTTCTTCTATATACTTTCATTTGTTTAGTTTTTTTCTATCTTATTTTCTATAACTTTTTTTTTAAAAAAATACACTGATTAACAAAGGATAAAATATTGTTTTGTAGTCAATAAATTTTTTTAAAAAAAATAAAAAATAAATATAGGGTAGTCCGTCCCTCTTTTGACTTTTCTTCTATATACTTTCTTTTGTTAAGTTTTTTTCTATCTTTTTTTCTATAACTTTTTCTAAAAAAACCACTGATTAACAAAGGCTAAAATATTTTTTTCTAGTCAATAAAATTTTTTTAAAAAAATAAAAATTAAATATAGGATAGTCCGTCCCTCTTTTGACTTTTCTTCTATATACTTTCATTTTTTTAGTTTTTTTCTATCTTTTCTATAACTTTTTCTAAAAAACCCACTGATTAACAAAGGCTAAAATATTGTTTTCTAGTCAATATTTTTTTTAAAAAAATAAAAAATAAATATAGGATAGTCCGTCCCTCTTTTGACTTTTCTTCTATATACTTTCATTTGTTTAGTTTTTTTCTATCTTTTTTTCTATAACTTTTTCTTAAAAAAACCACTGATTAACAAAGGCTAAAATATTGTTTTCTAGCCAATAGAAAAATTTTTTAAAAAAATAAAAAATAAATATAGGGTAGTCCATCCCTCTTTTGACTTTTCTTCTATATACTTTCATTTGTTTAGTTTTTTCTATCTTTTTTTCTAAAAAAACCACTGATTAACAAACGCTAAAATATTATTTTCTAGTCAATAATTTTTTTTAAAAAATAAAAAATAAATATAGGGTAGTCCGTCCCTCTTTTGACTTTTCTTCTATATACTTTCATTTGTTTAGTTTTTTTCTATAACTTTTTCTAAAAAAATCACTGATTAACAAAGGCTAAAATATTGTTTTTTAGCCAATAGAAAAATTTTTACAAAATAAAAAATAAATATAGGGTAGTCCATCCCTCTTTTGACTTTTCTTCTATATACTTTCATTTGTTTAGTTTTTTTCTATCTTTTTTTCTATAACTTTTTCTAAAAAAAACCACTGATTAACAAAGGCTAAAATATTGTTTTCTAGTCAATAATTTTTTTTTAAAAAAATAAAAAATAAATATAGGGTAGTCCGTCCCTCTTTTGACTTTTCTTCTATATACTTTTATTTGTTTAGTTTTTTTTCTATCTTTTTTTTCTATAACTTTTTCTAAAAAAAAACCACTGATTAACAAAGGCTAAAATATTGTTTTCTAGTCAATAATTTTTTTTTAAAAAATAAAAAATAAATATAGGGTATTCCGTCCCTCTTTTGACTTTTCTTCTATATACTTTCATTTGTTTAGTTTTTTTCTATCTTTTTTTATATAACTTTTTCTAAAAAAAACCACTAATTAACAAAGGCTAAAATATGGTATAGGAATTAGGGTTTAGGGTTTAGGATTTAGGGTATAGGGTTTAGGGTTTAGGGTTTAGGGGTTAGGGTTTAGGGTTTAGGATATAGGGTTTACTAGTTATTATTAATATTATTATTAATTATATAAAAAATAATTATTAATATATTCAATTATATAATTGAATAATTAACAATAACATCATTATTAGTCTTATTATTAAGTATTATTACTAATTAAATGATAATGTTATTATTCTTTATATTAGGCATATTACTCTAAATAAAATTTTGGGTAAATCAAATAAAAGCATGTAAATATTTTAGATAACTTTTTTGAAATTTCAGTAATAATTTTTTTTAAAATATTTTTTCCTATTCAATAACAAATAATAAAAATTTCTAATTATTATTAATACTATTATTAATATTATTACTGATTATATAAATAATATTAATATTAATTAATTAATTAATTATATAATTAATAATTTATTAATAAATATTATTAATAATAAATATTATTATTCAAAATATTAGACATAAATATTTTAGTTAGTGTATAATTTAGTGTGAAATAAATATAAGTACGTGATGTGGCATTGTTTGATTGGATTTTAAAATTTCACGCGAATTATGGGCCAAGGCAAAATCCGACCATTCAATACATTAAATCAAACGGCCCACAACATTCCAAACAAACACAATCCCTCCCTCTCCCTATTTCTCTCTCTCTCTCTCCTCTCTTCAATTTCATTTACAACGCTCAATATTTCCCAGCTCCCTCACCGTCCCAGCTCCCTCATTTCCCATCTCCCTCACCGTCCCTTCAGCCCTACCGTCGCCGTTGCCGGAGCAGCTACTATACCTTCGCCCTCCGTCACTCTCTCTATTTCTCTATTTATCTCTTCCGTCACTCTCTCCCTTCAACAAACAGGCGCCACCACTACCGACCTCTCCGTCGTAGAGCTTGAAGGGTTGCTGTCGGACTTGTGCTGGAGATTGAAGACCCTTACGTTGGCAGTGTCTGGCTGAAGTGCGTTGTTGCTGATTTTGGATTCAGCTTCGAAATCGAAGCCGTAACTTTCTTTGAAAGAGTCATTGAAAAAACTGTAGGTCCGGCGATAATTTTTGAGCTTTGTAGCTCCGGCGACTACGGCAGCGGAGACAGAAAGGAGGATTAAAATGAACTCTGCCGGTGAACGAAGAGTTGTTTCTGTTTTTCGATTGAAAAAACTTGGGTTTGGTTTTTTAGTTTCTGATTTTCGATTTTTCGATTTGATTGATTTTCGATTTGTTTCTTTGTTTGATCTGTTTTCCAATTTGTTTTCCATTGTTGGGTTTGGTTTTTTGGTGGTGAATCTGGTGATGGTGGCGCCGGTGATTGAGACAGTGGTAGGGTTGCTGGTGGTTAGACGGTGGTGTGTTTTTGGTGGTTAGACGGCGCCGGTGAGGTTGCTGTTGGTGGAAGTTTGTGAGGACTGTTTGAGTATAAAAGAAGTTTAGGGATCGAAGTGTAATTATGAAATATCAAGGACTTATTTGAGATTAATAAAAATTTAGGGACTGATTTGAGAATAAGAAAAATTAATGGACTGATTTAATATATATTTAAAAATATATATTAATATATTTTAAATATATATATACTCCCTCCGTCCCACCCGAAGCGTCACTTTTTATCCAAAAGGGTGTCCCGTTTAAAGCGTCACCCTTTCCTAAAAAGGAAATATTTTATTAATATTCTATTACCCATCCACTATTCCCTCCACTAATTCTCTCTCCTCTACACTCACAACACTTTTTAAATTCACTATTTCCTCCACTAATTCTCTCTCCTATTTTCAAATTACACTCACAACATTTTTTCTTCCCACACTTTTCCTTAATTTGCGTGCCACCCCTAAAATGGCGACGCTTCTACCGGAACGGAGGGAGTATATATTTAAAATATATTAATATATATTTTTAAATATATATATAATTTTTTTTTTAAAAAATATCAATTTAGCGACGGAAATATCCGTCGCTAAAATGGTTCGAAAATAAAACGAGAATTTAAATAGAGACGAAAAATCTGTCGCTAATCCGTAGACGGTCATATCTGTAGCTAATTTAGACACGGACATATCTGTCTCTAATTTAGAGACAGACATATCTGTCTATAATTTAGAGACGGCCATATCTGTCTCTAAATTAGAGACGGACACATCCGTCTCTAAATTAGCTGCAAAACAGCGACGCCCAATTTAGCGACGAACCTGCACCCACGGAATAGCTACGGAACAAATCCGTAGCTAAACACGATTTAGCTACGGAATCTTCATTTTAGCTACGGAATTTGCCGTAGCTAAATCCGTTTTTCCTTGTAGTGCTTTTTTTTTTTGGCAAAGAATCTTTACTATTTTTTTCACTCATTCTCTTTCCTAATTCAATATTACACTCACACCACTTTTCAAATTTACTACTATTTCCTCCACTAATTCTCTCTCCTAATTCACTATTACACTCACAATATTTTTCTTCCCACCCATTTCCTTAATTTGCGTGATTTGAAAAAAGTGGGAAGCTTCGCCTGGGACGGAGGGAGTACTCCTTTCGTCCCACTTCAATTCAAGTGAGCCACTTTTCTTTTTGGTCCGTCCCACTTTAAGTAAGTCATTCCATAAATAGAAATATGTGAACAGTGTTTCGGCCATTTATACCCTCATAATGTTTATATATTTACAAAAAAATTATTCATTTTACCCTTATAATTTTAACATATTTACAAAAAAACCAATCATTAACTTACTATTTCTCTCACTCATTCTCCCTCCTATTAAATGTTTTTAACTTTTACATTCTCACTCCTCTAATCTTCTACCAACTTTCAATTATTTATTCATTTTTTTAAAAAAAATCTTAAGAATCGTGAAATAATCCCGTGGCTCATTTGAAGTGGGACGGAGGGAGTACAAATTTTGATACCCATCGAGAAGTATTAGCAACTCCAACAATAAAAATGAATGGTATCAAATTTTGGTGTAGTATTAGTAAAGGTAGCAAATTTGCTACCTTTGCTAATACTACACCAAATTTTTCAAAACTCAATTACTTTTTCTCTTTCTCAATAAATGTTCAAATTAAAAAATAATCATCTCAAAATAAATGTTATTTTGTAATATATATAAATATCCAAAATTTAAAAATAAATTAAATATAAAATAATTATTTTAATATTAATTTTAAATTTATTTGACTTTTTATATAATAATAAAATAATGATTATATTTTTTAATTAAAAAATAATTAATTAAAGCATAGTCATAGTTTAAAATAATTGATAATGTTGAAAACATTCATAAACTTAACAAATACTCCCTCCGTCCCAAAATGTTTGTCCCATTTGACTTTTTTGTTGAACTTTGACCACAAATTTATGAGAGATTAATCATGTTCATGAAATTCTAAAAGTTGTTGTTGATAATATTATTAATGGTAAATCAATAGGAATTTTTAGAATTTCATGAGCATAATTAAATTGTCATATATTTGTGGTCAAAGTTCAACAAAAAAGTCAAATGGGACAAATATTTTGGAACGGAGGGATTATAAAAATATACTTTGATACCATGAATTTTATACCTATTGTCGAAGATGATATTTTTGATACTATGAATAGTGATAAGTAGGGATCAAATTTTGAATTTGATCCCTATCGAGCTAATACCATTGTTGGAGTTGCCCTAACATGCATGTGTTGTGTTTTAGAGGTGTGCCTAATTTAAAAAAGTAAAAGTAAAAGTAAAAGAAAATACTCATTTCCTCCCATTCGAAATACGTATGTAATACTGATTCCTTTGTTTTTAAATAAATATTGAAAAAAAAACAAAAATTTTAATGGGTTATTCATGTTTGAACGAAATATATATTACTCAGATCGTGGATAATCTAGAATTAGTAGTGATAGATTTAGAAAACATCTGGCTCACTTCTGGAGTATCAATTTTCAACTCCCTCTTATTTTTGAATTGATGTAATCCTGTTACTCTCTAGCCGTGCGCCCAACATAGTGGGGAACTTGACCCTTTGTTGAGGGATTGAGGGCACCATTCATACAACGACATGTACATGTATACTCAGTATAGCATGTTAATCACTTATAACGTCAATAACTATAAATGTTACCTTAGTTGTTGTTCTCAAAGGATGTTGTCCAATATCGACCTCCAGCTCTATTTTTCCCTTGGCGTCAACCTTGTGATTGGTGAAGCCCTCCAGTCGACCTGAGTAAGGTGACAACCTGGCATATGTCAATCCCATATCCAGGAAGGTTTTGTAGTAAAGAATATCCTTACAAGCCCCCGTGTCGACCAAAATCCTACTGGACGTGCAATTATCAATGAGCCCTGTAATCACCAAAATCTGCTCTCTTGCAGTCATGCTGGCTGCCAGCTCGTAGGGGTAGAAACTGATCACCTCATCTTGAACACAGCTTCTGGGAGGCACGTAAGGAGCTTTGCTTAATTGGAAGATCTTATTTTTAAGAGCAGTGTTGCTTGTCTCCTCAGCAATTACCCCCAAAGTCAATCTAGGTTGTCTTGGCTCTGGCATACCTCTTGTAGGTCGATCTCCTCCTGCACGGTGTCTCCCTTCACAAACATGTCCAACCTTCCTTCATTTACCCATTTTGGATGATCCTCTTCAACCTCATACATTCTTCCGTGATGTGACTGGTGTCCTTGTGATACTCACAGTACCTACCATTATACTTTTTGAATTTATTTTGAGTATTCATTGGGGCAGGGGACCTAGGTCGACCGTGTTTATGATCTCAGTTCGACTAAATGTGAGAGGGTTGAAGCTTTCAGGGACTATTTCAGTCGCCCTAGTTCTGTTTTTCCCCTTGCTGTCGTTATTTTTTACCTGTCCCCCCTTTGTCGACTCACCAGTTTCTGAATGCTTTGAGACTTTGTCTTTATTTCTCTCCTTCTGTTCCTCAGCCACGACCACATCATAGGCCCTCTCAAACAACTCTTTCCGCGTGGTCGCCCTTCTAACCTAGAGTTCGTAATCCAGACCGGGAGAGGATACTCCATTTATAAAACAGTTGATGACCTCCCTATCTATGAGGTCTTCCTCAATTTGATCGACCAATTCTTTAAACATGGTAAAGTAACTCATGGTACTCTCCGTCTTACCCTGAGTCAAGTTGTTTAGGTCGCTCACTGTCTTCTTACGGGCCCCTGTGGTAGAGAACCTTTCTAGGAACTTTTTCCTCATGTAACTCCACGAGATAAGCCGGTGGTTAGACCACAGAACCAAGTCAATGTTGCACCTGTGAAGGTGTTGGTTAATGCCACATCATCCTCAGAAGAGACCAAACACATAGTGGCCTCAAAGTGTTGCATATTATTTAAGGCATTGGTCGCGCCTGAATATTTTTCTAACATGGGCAGCTTAAACCCTGCAGGAGGCCTTCTGTCGAGCATATCCTTGGCCAATGGTCGAAGTGTACTGTCATTTCGTTAGACCTTCCCATTGGTTGCTTCCCGATCTACCTCCATGTTATCTAATCTTCGTTTAAAGTTGAGAAGTTCCCTAACATATAGGTTGCTTCTTTGATGGGAGACAGAGTTAGACATTTGTCTCTCCTCATGGTGGGGTTCCCTCATAGAGAGGTTCCTCTGTCACTCATTACTTGGGGGAGTTACTAAAGGACCTCTCTCAACGGATAAAGGACCTCTTTCCCCTTTATGGCGACTTACGCGAAACCCTATCAGCTTCAAGCTACCTCCTATGAGCTGAGTCGACCTCTTGTTCCCTTTGCTGATTGAGCCTATCCCTTAGGTTGACAGTTCTGCCTATGGTGATATGGGTGGGGGGAGGCCTTTCACTCCTCCTTTCTTGATGGAGCTACCATTTGCGATCTTCTGTCGTCCTTTTTAGGAGACTCATGTAGCTCGAGTAATTCGTTCTGCACTTCGAGCAAGCTCTGCAGCAACCTAGCTCGCTCTAGCAAAATTCCTTTTCTACTAAGGTGAGAAGCTGAGGGACCTGCAATGTCGCCCGCATCTGTTTGACCTGTTTGGACCAGCTTTGGTTGCTGGCTTACCCCTTAGTTAGGCATAGGCCTTTACTGCCTTCTCCCATCTCGCAAACCCGCACCATCAACCACACTGTTGGAGCGAGTTGCCCTCCTAGTGGGATGTCCCTGCGGGGGAGGAGGCAAGTTTGCAGTGCGATTTTCGGCAACTGCATCTGTGTTTCTCCCCGCATTCTCGAGTATTGGCTCACTGGAGGAAGTAGAATTACGTCAATAGGATACCATGCTAATGATTGTGTGATGTTTCGAGGTTTAGCGTTGTCGTTTTCCGGTAATAGAACCAAACTGATGACGCAGAAAATGATCCAGATCAGCCTTAGTCCAGCAATAGGTTGATTCCTAGCAAATGTGACCTGAAACCACAAACAAACGACTAGCCGGGTTGGTCTCCGGCTAAGACCCTCCGGCGTGATGATGAGATGTTGTGTTATGAGTTTATATAAAATTATATTGAACGACATAATCTCAAAATAGCCAAGAAGACATTACCTTTTATCGTAGGAAATTGTTAGGTATATATAGTGGCGTTATGAGATCATTATGAATCTCTAAAATCATGGAGATGTTGTTGGCATAACTGTTTTCGAGAATGTAGAAGGTGGTTACATATAACGACGTGGATAAACGCACGTGTTAGTTGGTCGAGTTCGCCTTATTATTCGAGGTCATCCTGACTTTGTGCATTAGCCAGATAGAAATTGTACAAGTAGATGATCATATGTCGGACGAATCTAGGTCGGGACCAAGGATGGTCGGACAATGAGCTAAGTCGACTGATCTTTGTCCTTGGGCCGTTGGTGTTTTAGCAATTAGATTGGCCCATTCCATGATATTGTCTTTGTAACATCTGAATGTTGGGCTTCATTCGTTGGGCTTGACCCGTGACTTTTATTCCGTTCAATGATCAACTCCTGGGATCACCAACTGGGATCACCAACTCCGGCGATCAAATAAGTAAAAGCTTATCAGTAATTTCTCAATTGTCAACTAATAACACCACAAATGGGATAGTATTTTGAGGGATTTACGCATCTGTGACAAGTTACAATAATGAAAAAAATAATGCTAACAGAGCAACAATTCCTTCTTACATGAACACAACGGAATGAAAAAAATTAGCTTTATACCAATCAAAAGTATCAAGGGAGTATTATTTGGAAATGTGTACATCCAACTTTGAGCCACAAAAGTGACATTAAATATGAGGGTATATATGGAGGAGAAACAAACCCAATAATATATAGTGTTGGATATCAAAGAGTCGTTAACCCTTGCGCATCCACTCAACAAATGTTTAGCAAATCTGTTTTTGTTTTCGTTTTCTTTTTCTTTTTGAAAGACGATTTTGTTGCTCTTATTTAGCTGGTGCTAAATCTTTCATTTATTATTTCACAACACCAAAAAGATATCAACGACGATAATTTTAAACGAAGATCGTTACACGAGAGTTGCAACTGGTGATTAGAATGGATTGGCAGCTTTCAAGAGATGTAGCAGTTTTGTTCTGGCCTGGAGATTTGTTGATTTGTATTTACTTTCGCCTGAATCTGGCCAGAAATCAATGGATTCAGCCAAAGATGACAAGGAGTGAGAACGCCATAGAACAAGATGGACTTCGCCGGAGGAAAAGATGTTGGAGAAGATAACTTAGCTGGTGGAAGGAGGGACGACGCTGGAGACCGTTAGCCAGCCGTTAGTGGTTTTTAGAGGGAGAAAGGTGCGGAGGGGTGATCTTAGAGAGAGAAAGTATGAGAGAGTGTGTGTGGGTGTACGGGGAGGGGTGTAGTTATCTATATAATATATTAAAAGACAAATATTTAGAGCCCTTACATTAAGCCATGTTACTATTATGACATGACATTATGTAATTTTCTCATTGGTCAATTATTTCAAGTCAAACTCATTTAAGGATAAGATTATAATTTTAATAGTTGATTTAAATTTAAAATTATTTGAAATTTGAATTCAGTCTAAAATTAGAAGAATTTGACTTTTTTGATTGACAGATTAGATAAGTATGAGTTTTATCGACAAATCATTTCAAATCTCAATTTGTTTTTAAACAAAAAGAGATCTTCGCAATCATGAAAATCTCCATTCAATTATCTTATGAATCTAATATTTATTCTCAACTAATTTCTATTTCCTAAGTAACTACATTAGCGCTACTAATAACGTTAACTTCTTTTGTGATTCAGCGGGGTTGTGTGAAGACAAAAACTTAGGTGAGAACAGGGATACCCGTCTCATCCATGAGACGGGTCGGATCCGACCCGCGCCAAGGTGTATCAGCGCCCGCCCAAGGTGTATCAGCGCCCGCCCATGTCATTCCATGCCTTGGTCCAGCCCAGCCAACAGCCTTGGCCCCAAATTGCTCCATCCTTGGCCCCAATTGGCCCCAAGCAGTCTCGGCCATGGCCATGCAGTGGCCAGCCATGCCTTGGCCTAGTTTGGACCAATTTGGTATTCGTTCCGTCTCGCAATTGTACCATCGCACTTTGGCCACTATAAAAAAATCTTTTGCACCTCGCTCTTTGAGATTTTATTTTTCACTTTAGCCCATAAATTTTTATAAATCAAATTCGTCCAAAATTTCCATATTTCCAATTTAGTCCCTGAATTTCTTGTTTTTTTCGGTTTGTGAAAAGTAATAGTTACTATAACATAATGTAATAATTGTATGCATATAAAGTAATAGTTTGTATACATTAAAGTAATACATATATACAGAAAGTAATAGTGTTTTTTCCTATGTTTTCTTCGTTTGGCAAAAGTAATACTTATTATAATTAAAATGTAACAAACATGTTATTTATATGTAATAGTATTTGTACATAATTGTAACACGTATGTACATATATCTATATGTTTTCAAATAATAAGTTACTATGAGTTCAAATTTATCATGATACATGTAAAAGTATTACATTATCTATAGAAATATGTTACAATTTCATCTATCAAAGTGTTACATTTACTTGTATAAACTATTTCATTCATATGCATAAGTTATTACATTTCAAATGTAATACATATAGTTTGTATTACATTTGAAAAAATGGGTGAAAACGAGCTTTTGTTTTTTTAAAACAGGTATTACGTTTACTTATGAACAATGTTACTTTATATGTATACAGTCATTACATTAAGAGATGGTAACTATTACTTTTTCTAAAAAAAATAATATTAAAAAAAAAAAATTGGCCTATAAGAGGCTGCCACGTGGCGGGTCATGTCCCATGGGTCATGGGTCGACCCGTCTCATGCATGAGACGGATCCCCTTGTTCTCATGGGAGACCACCTCTTGTGTGAATAGTCCAAATGACTATTTTGATCGATACTTCTCCTCCGTCCCAAAATAAATGTTCAAATTTCAGATTTACTTTTGATTAAAAGCAAATTTAATTTTTTTTTAAAACATTATTCTTGACACAAAGGAAGTACTAAATTTCATTTATTAATTTCTATTTCGAATCGAGTGAGTTCTTTAGTAGATAAATTTATTCAGTTGGTGTGCATCATATTTTTTTTTCTTGAAGGGTTTGTTGTTTGTATTGCTTATTTCAATTTATTTTTATTTTATTCTACATATAGGCCCAACACACAGAGTGGTAAATCAATTTTCATGAAAAATAGATTTGATATTAGCTCTCTTTTTATAACAAAATTTTAATTCTCTAAAATAATGCTCCATTTTTCAGATTTACTTTTAATTAAAAGCAAATTTGATTTTTTTAAAAATATTATTCTTGACACAAAGGAAGTACTAAATTTCATTCATTAATTTCTATTCCGAATCGAGTGAGTTCTTTAGTAGATAAATTTATTCAATTGGTGTGAATCTTAGGCTCCGTTTGTTTTCACCATCCATGTTTGGTTACTTTGAGTTGTTCTTAAAAGTTGTACAAATTCGAAATATTATTTCAACGGAATTATAAGAACAAACATTAGAGTTATATACAAGAAAAAAAATTCATAAATTAGAAATCAATTAAAACATTAAGTTTTTTTTTTTTTGAAAAAAACATTAAGATTGAGTTCTTATATTCATTATTTTCCTTTTCTTCTCAAATATTAACTATCACAAGTGGAATGATACCATGATTAAAATTATAATAAATCAAATCAAATTAAAAACTAAAAGTATTAACTAATTTTAAATGCTCAATAATGTATACTTCAAACTGAATAAAATATCAATCTAAAAATTTTACTTTCATATTTGTTTAGTTTGAATTGATTCAAAATTTTATGACAAATAGTATATTTTTACCTTGAAATAAGTTATCTAAAACATATTATATCGTAAAAAAAAGTTATCTAAACATATTAAATCATAAAAAAAATGTTATTATTGTATATTTATATTCAAATTTGCATATCTACAAAGATGTACCTTTAAAGTTTTAAATTTGAAGTAAAAATTATTCTTACTATTCGTATTAATATATCACCTAAGGCTAACCACTATCATCTATTTTATCTGTTGCAAATTGAATGATCTAATTTTTTTTCCAAAATAAATAATCTTTTAAAACATTAAAAAAATGTTCATGAATAATTTATTTTAATAATAAATAAATCATATTTCATTGTATATTTTGCAAAACTAAAAGTTCGAAAGTGAACAGCAACTAACAAGAATATTTATGATTTTATTTATTAAAAATTATCATTTTCAAAATAAATCTTAAATTAAAAAATGTCATCTATTTTGGGACTGAGAGAGTATAATACCATAACAAAATATTTTATATTCTTACGAAGAATAGCAACATAATTGTAATCTATATAATATATTAAAAGACAAATATTTAGAGCCCTCACATTAAGTCATGTCACTATTATGACATGACATTATGTAATTTTCCCATTGGCCAATTATTTTAAGTCAAACTCAATTAAGGACAAAATTATAATTTTAATAGTTGATTTAAATTTAAAATTATTTGAAATTTGAATTCAATCTAAAATTAGAAGAATTGGACTTTTTTGATTGACATATTAGATAAGTATGAGTTTTATCAGCAAATCATTTCAAATCTCAATTTGTTTTTAAACGAAAAGAGATCCCCGCAATCATGAAAATCTCCCTTCAATTAACTTATGAATCTAATATTTATTCTCAACTATCTATATAATATATTAAAAGACAAACATTTAGAGCCCTCACATTAAGCCATGTCACTATTATGACATGGCATTATGTAATTTTTCCATTGGTCAATTATTTCAAGTCAAACTCATTTAAGGACAAGATTATAATTCTAATAGTTGATTTAAATTTAAAATTATTTGAAATTTGAATTCAATCTAAAATTAGAAGAAGTTGACTTTTTTGATTGACAGATTAGATAAGTATGAGTTTTAACGGCAAATCATTTCAAATCTCAATTTGTTTTTAAACAAAAAGAGATCTTCGCAATCATGAAAATCTCCATTCAATTATCTTATGAATCTAATATTTATTCTCAACTAATTTCTATTTCCTAAGTAACTACATTAGCGCTACTAATAACGTTAACTTCTTTTGTGATTCAGCGGGGTTGTGTGAATAGTCCAAATGGCTATTTTGATCGATACTTCTCCTCCGTCCCAATATAAATGTTCAAATTTCAGATTTACTTTTGATTAAAAGCAAATTTAATTTTTTTAAAACATTATTCTTGACACAAAGGAAGTACTAAATTTCATTTATTAATTTCTATTTCGAATCGAGTGAGTTCTTTAGTAGATAAATTTATTCAGTTGGTGTGCATCATATTTTTTTTCTTGAAGGGTTTGTTGTTTGTATTGCTTATTTCTATTTGTTTTTATTTTATTCTACATATAGGCCCAACACAAAGAGTGGTAAATCAAT
This sequence comes from Adenophora triphylla var. japonica, assembly GCA_022495995.1. Lineage (NCBI taxonomy): Eukaryota > Viridiplantae > Streptophyta > Magnoliopsida > Asterales > Campanulaceae > Adenophora > Adenophora triphylla. The sequence goes on from JAFEMH010000372.1 coordinate 360,638, forward strand.
TTTCATGAAAAATAGATTTGATATTAGCTCTCTTTTTATAACGAAATTTTAATTCTCTAAAATAATGCTCCATTTTTCAGATATCAGATTTCAGATTTACTTTTGATTAAAAGCAAATTTGATTTTTTTTAAAACATTATTCTTGACACAAAGGAAGTACTAAATTTCATTCATTAATTTCTATTTCGAATCGAGTGAGTTCTTTAGTAGATAAATTTATTCAGTTGGTATGCATCTTAGGCTCCGTTTGTTTTGACCATCCATGTTTGGTTACTTTGAGTTGTTCTTAAAAGTTGTACAAATTCGAAATATTATTTCAACTGAATTATAAGAACAAACATTAGAGTTATATACAAGAAAAAAAATTCATAAATTAGAAATCAGTTAAAACATTAGGCTTTTTTTTAAGAAAACATTAAGATTGAGTTCTTATATTCATTATTTTCCTTTTCTTCTCAAATATTAACTACCACAAGTGGAATGATACCATGATTAAAATTATAATAAATCAAATCAAATTAAAAACTAAAAGTATTAACTAATTTTAAATGCTCAATAATGTATGCTTCAAACTGAATAAAATATCAATCTAAAAATTTTACTTTCATATTTGTTTAGTTTGAATTGATTCAAAATTTTATGACAAATAGTATATTTTTACCTTGAAATAAGTTATCTAAAACATATTATATCATAAAAAAAAGTTATTTAAATATATTATATCATAAAAAATGTTATTATTGTATCTTTCTATTCAAATTTGCATATCTTCAAAGATGTAGCTTTAAAGTTTCAAATTTGAAGTAAAAAAGATTCTTACTATTCGTATTAATATATCACCTAACGCTAACCACTATTATCTATTTACTCTGTTGCAAATTGAAAATTCTAATTTTTTTTTCAAAATAAATAATCTTTTAAAACATTAAAAAAAACGTTCATGAATAATTTATTTTAATAATAAATAAATCATATTTCATTGTATTTTTTTGCAAAACTAAAAGTTCGAAAGTGAACAGCAACTAACAAGAATATTTATGATTTTATTTTTTAAAAATTATCATTTTAAAAATAAATCTTAAATTAAAAAATATTATCTATTTTGGGACCGAGAGAGTATAATATCGTAACAAAATATTTTATATTCTTACGAAGCATAGCAACATAATTGTAATCTATATAATATATTAAAAGACAAACATTTAGAGCCCTCACATTAAGCCATGTCACTATTATGACATGACATTATGTAATTTTTCCATTGATCAATTAATTCAAGTCAAAATCATTTAAGGACAAGATTATAATTTTAATAGTTGATTTAAATTTAAAATTATTTGAAATTTGAATTCAATCTAAAATTAGAAGAATTGAACTTTTTTGATTGACAGATTAGATAAGTATAAGTATTATCAGCAAATCATTTCAAATCTCAATTTGTTTTTAAACGAAAAGAGATCTTCGCAATCATGAAAATCTCCATTCAATTATCTTATGAATCTAATATTTATTCTCAACTATCTATATAATATATTAAAAGACAAACATTTAGAGCCCTCACATTAAGCCATGTCACTATTATGACATGTCAATATGTAATTTTTCCATTGGTCAATTATTTCAAGTCAAACTCATTTAAGGACAAGATTATAATTTTATTAGTTGATTTAAATTTAAAATTATTTGAAATTTGAATTCGATCCAAAATTAAAAGAATTGGACTTTTTTGATTGACAGATTAGATAAGTATGAGTTTTATCAGCAAATCATTTCAAATCTCAATTTGTTTTTTTAAAAAAAAGAGATATTCGCAATCATGATCTCCATTCAATTATCTTATGAATCTAATATTTATTCTCAACTAATTTCTATTTCCTAAGTAACTACATTAGCGCTACTAATAACGTTAACTTCTTTTGTGATTCAGCGGGGTTGTGTGAATATTTCAAATGGCTATTTTGATCGATACTTCTCCTCCATCCCAAAATAAATGTTCAAATTTCAGATTTACTTTTGATTAAAAGCAAATTTCATTTTTTTAAAACATTATTCTTGACACAAAGGAAGTACTAAATTTCATTCATTAATTTCTATTTCGAATCGAGTGAGTTCTTTAGTAGATAAATTTATTCAGTTGGTGTGCATCATATTTTTTTTCTTGAAGGGTTTGTTGTTTGTATTGCTTATTTCTATTTGTTTTTATTTTATTCTACATATAGGCCCAACACAAAGAGTGGTAAATCAATTTTCATGAAAAATAGATTTGATATTAGCTCTCTTTTTATAACAAAATTTTAATTCTCTAAAATAATGCTCCATTTTTCAGATTTCAGATCTCGGATTTACTTTTGATTAAAAGCAAATTTGATTTTTTTTTTAAAACATTATTCCTAACACAAAGGATGTACTAAATTTCATTCATTAATTTCTATTTCGAATCTAGTGAGTTTTTTTGTAGATAAATTTATTCAGTTGGTGTGCATCTTAGGCTCCGTTTGTTTTGACCATCCATGTTTAGTTACTTTGAGTTGTTCTTAAAAGTTGTTCAAATTCGAAATATTATTTCAACTGTATTATAAGAACAAACATTAGAGTTATATACAAGAAAAAAAACATAAATTAGAAATCAGTTAAAACATTAAGTTTTTTTTTAAGAAAACATTAAGATTGAGTCCTTATATTCATTATTTTCCTTTTCTTCTCAAATATTAACTACCACAAGTGGAATGATACCATGATTAAAATTATAATAAATCAAATCAAATTAAAAACTAAAAGTATTAACTAATTTTAAATGCTCAATAATGTATGCTTCAAACTGAATAAAATATCAATCTAAAAATTTTACTTTCAAATTTTTTAGTTTGAATTGATTCAAAACTTTATGACAAATAGTATATTTTTACCTTGAAATAAGTTATCTAAAACATATTATATCGTAAAAAAAAGTTATCTAAACATATTATATCAAAAAAAGTGTTATTATTGTATCTTTCTATTCAAATTTGTATATCTACAAAGATGTAACTTTAAAGTTTCAAATTTAAAGTAAAAAAGATTCTTACTATTCGTATTAATATATCACCTAAGGCTAACCACTATTATCTATTTCCTCTGTTGCAAATTGAATGATCTAATTTTTTTTTTCAAAATAAATAATCTTTTAAAACATTATAAAAAAACGTTCATGAATAATTTATTTTAATAATAAATAAATCATATTTCATTGTATTTTTTGCAAAACTAAAAGTTCGAAAGTGAACAGCAACTAACAAGAATATTTATGATTTTATTTATTAAAAAATATCATTTTCAAAATAAATCTTAAATTAAAAAATGTGATCTATTTTGGGACCGAGAGAGTATAATATCGTAACAAAATATTTTATATTCTTACGAAGCATAGCAACATAATTGTAAGATTTCATCTTTTGATAGACTATAATAAAGATGTAAAATAATAATAAGGATAACAAGAAATTGATTACGGACATATTATCTTTTAATTTTCTTTTGTCGAGTGATATTTCTCCCGTCCCAAATTAAAAATTTTATATTAACATTTTAGTCAACTTAATTTAATGTTGACTAATATTTGATAATAATAACTTAAATAGGGAGAGGCTATTGGCACTATATTTTTACTTATCCATTGCGCATTTAAATTGACATCACTATTCTTTGACATTTTGAAGAGTTAACAATAGGCACTATATACAATAAAACTTTCACTAATCCACCATGATTACTAATTATAAATTTAATTAATTATGACCATGACATAATTTGCTTTTGAAATACTTACCTTATTGAATTATAAATTAACATTTTAGAGTAATATTTCTTTTTCTTTTTTTAATTTAAGAGAAAGACTATTGTCGCTACAAAATTTTCACTACATTCGTTAAATAATTGAAGCTTTAATAAAAAAATTGACACGACTGCCCATAAATAAATCTTTGTACACTACGTAAAGAATTTTGCAATGTTGACTATTTATTTTATTTTCCATTGTTTTTTTATGGTTTGCCAAATCAATATATAGGATAATTCTTAAAGAAATAATTTTATGCATATGTTTTGTAAAACATATGCCTAAACCTATCAGTTCTGTCATTTGTGATGGGGAAAATATGCTAATATTAGATGAAATGTCATATGATGTAGATGAGATGAAGGCTGAATACTCTAGATTATATGCATGTTTGATCGAAGAGCAAAAAATGGTTTATGATAAGATTATGACTGCAGTTGATAATGGCAATGGTGGTGTGTTCTTTTTGTATGGGTATGGAGGTACGGGAAAGACTTTCATATGGAAGATATTGTGCTCGGCCATAAGAAGCAGGAAGGATATAGTTCTTCCGGTGGCTTCTAGCGGTATAGCTTCTTTGCTTCTTCCTAGGGGCAGAACTGCTCACTCTAGATTCGGTATACCCATCCAGGTCCATGAAAGCTCAACTTGCAGCAAGATCAAGCTGGATTCTGAAGTGTGTCTTCTAAAGAAAACAAAGCTAATAATTTGGGATGAGGCTCCAATGACCCACAAGCACTGCTTCGAGGCTCTTGATAGGAGCTTGAGGGACATTATGCGTACTTCTGATGGTCGATGCTCTGATAAGCCCTTCGATGGATTAGTTGTTTTGTTAGGAGGTGATTTCAGGCAAATATTGCCGGTTGTTCCTAAAGAAAGCTGACATGATATTGTGCATGCTACCATCAGTTCATCTAAACTTCTACTCATGTAGTTAATGTCAAGTATTGGATTCAAAATTTCTACTATGAAAGACTTGCTGCTATGCTACAAAGGTAAGACACTCTCTCTCTCTCTCTCCCATTTCCTATGAGTTACAATTTTACTGTATACTTTACATAAGTGGTTTTGGTTTGAAAATGATATAAAGTGTATTTGCATAAAAGATAGTTTTTGAGCTTCCTCGCACTAACATACAATCTAAAACTAGCATGTAATACCATGCATGACATTGGAGCATTTAATGAGTTAGGAAAATGACAAGGAGTATGAAATGATAATGGCATATCTGAATACTTTACATGAGTGGTTTTGGTTTGAAAATGATACAAAGTGTATGTGCATATTTATGCTGCTATTAACTAATTTGTTTCATAATTTATTTCGACGATTGTATTTATTTTCCCAATTGTCTTGCTGATGTTTCAAATTGGATGGTCACAATTTTCATCTCCCTTTCTTTTCTCTTTTGCTTCCTTGTAGACACCCAATTCTGAACCAATAATTCATGATTACACTACTCTTCGTCTCGCTTTTATGTTTTGATGAAAGCATATCAGTTTCGTCATGTTTCGTTAAGTTTCTAACTAACCTCGCTAGTTTTGGACCTAACTGACTAACAAAATAAACTGAAGAGAACAAAATAGTCAACCGACTAGTTGTCTCGCACGAGACATACGTGTCTCGCACGAGACAACCTGAAATTGTCACGGCCAGAATCACAAGTGATATCCAAGGTGATAACAGCACCAACGATAGCACTTGGGATAACACACACACACTTCGAAAATAAAACAATTTTGTAAAAGAGTTTGCAGCGGAATAAAAACACCAAAATTGTTTTTCTCAAGTTATATAAATATAACTTGAGAGTGCCTCTTAGGCAAGACTTTATAATCACTATAAATGAATTTACAAAGTCGAAAATGTTCCCTATAGCTATAACTATTTTGAGCTCTATGGAACAAGAGATAAAGAACGGAATCATATCATAGCCTTCACACAACTTGATACCAATGTAATCAAGTGCGAAATTACAAGGGAGGAAGAATTAAAAGAACCAAACAAAGAACTCTATCTCTAAGCTTTCGAAGGTGTGTATAAAATGACTTTTCTTGGCACGAGTTGGTATGTCTTCAAATGAAACCTTCCAAGCTTATTTATAGTCTTCAAATACTTGAAGGCTACTCAATTAACAGCCTTGGGGCTGGTCTTGCACGTTGAGGAAGTGTAGGGAGAGTGGTTGAGGTTGTTCCTTAATTTTAGCTCCTACTTCCTCAATTTAGCAACCAAGTTGATTTATCTTCAAGTCAAGCTTCCACGCCTTGTACTCCCAAGCTTTATCAACCTTGTACTCTTCTATAACTCAGCAACAACTCTTTGACCAAGTCTTCACATGTTTTGATTGTTGTTGTCAAAGTTACGATTTTATGCATAAAATGCATAAATCATTTCCTTCTAAATTCCACACGTGTCTAGCTCCTTCTTTGATGCTATTGCACTCTGAAATATAAACATAAATCATAGACTATATAGATTATATTAGCACATTAGTCCATTAAATAATAATCAAGAAATATACAACTATATAATTTTCAGTACAGGAAATCATCTGCGATATCACCTGGACTTTTGGGAAATCATCTACGATATCACCTGCAGTTTACACTAACAATCTCCCCCTTAGTTGGATATTTCTTTCCAAACCTAATGTGCTGCTGTCCTGCAAGGTTAGTCTACGAACAAATATACAGAGCATAGAAACATAGTATAATATCTCCAAGAAAATTAACTCCCCCTTAATCAAGGAGCTAATCCTAAACAATGATTTATCATAATAAACTAATTTATTTTAAACTTTAAAAAGTTTTCGAAATAAACTAAGTTAACATAAAAAACCATAAACCATTGTAGCAAAATATCATCTAAATCTAGCAAAACATCCTAGCAGTTAAAGTTTTTAAACAAACCAACTAAAGTGTTTAGCAAATATAAACAAAATAAAAGAAAATTATTTAGAGAACCACATCATATCACCAAAATAAAAGAAATCGTTTTAGGACCACCACAAAAACAGTCACCCACAAGATAGTGGCAACATCAACCTTCAGGTTTCAGCTTTCTTCTTCTTCAAACTCCTCTTCTTCTTCATCTTCCTCCTGATCTCCTTCCCTATCACTTCCACCATCACTTGGGCCAGCACTGGTGATAGCACCTGCAGTAGCACCACCTCCAGAAGTTGCAACAGCAGCAGATCCTCCCCCTAGTTGGGAAAAAATTTCATCAATAAAAGCATCTGTAACCTGTTTAAGCTTAGCCCATCCCTCAGCAAGTTCTCCCATTGCACTTGATTGTTTGTGCAAGAAGTTAATCACTGTTGCCTTTGGGATTGATGGACCAGAGTTGCCCAGAAGATTTATCATGTTGGTCAGAATACTTGCAGCATCAGTTCCTACAAAAGTATTAGAGGCAACACCTGGGGAAGCACTTGGGATATCACGTGAGATAGCACTGGGAAGAACAAGGGCTGTTTCATCAGATTTGTTCCAAGGGAGATCTTTTGTATACCTTTTACCATTTTTCAGTTGTTGATCAATGGTATAATATTCAGGTTCAGTGGTGAAAACATCAGAGGCTTCAATGACTAAGGATTGAAATACCAAAACCTTGAAGATTAGAGAAGGATAGGGAAAAAATAATGTTCACTTCTTTCTTTCTACCCCATGAAGCTAAGTGTTTGAACACTAATCTTTCAAAGTTAATCCTTAAGTTCTTACCCAATCTATACAACACATTCGCATGCTCCAATGTCACAATAGGTTTATTAGTTGTAGGGAGCCAATTGAAGATGCACAATTTGTGAAGCACAGAATATATAAAGGTAAGCCTAGAAGCATGAAGTTTCTCTTTCAACGGCCAGGACTGCAGTTTGTTGTGAGTAAGCAATTTTACCATTTCATCTCTATTAACCCTAATGCTCTCATCATCTACATTTGGGAGGCCTAAAACTTTGTTAATTAGGGCTGGAGTAAAGGAATAGACTTTTCCCCTAACAAACACCTTCCCAAATTTTTCAGACCCTTCATCATCCAAATGAGCATGCATGTTAGCAAAGAAATTGCGTACAACACTCTCAACAAACACAGAAGCATGATTATTAGCATTAAAAAAATTCTTGTCCTTCAAAAACTGAACCATTCCTTCCTTTTCCAACTGACCCTCATCAATGTGCTTTTCTTTTAACAATCTCTTACTTGAATTATTCAACCAAAATTCCATATTTTCTTTCTTATAAAATTCCAAAGTAAGAAAAGGTTTTGAAAAAGCCTTATCCTCTTCAATTCGAATAACCTCATCACCAGAATTATCACTAGAGGAACGATTAGGAACAGAGGAGGGGGCAAGTGTTACCTCAGATGATATCTTCTTCTTGGTAGCACCTTTGGTAGCACTCACAGTAGCTTTGCCCTTGGCCTTCTTCTTCTGAAAATCAGAAAGAGTTTCCTCCTCATCACCATCTACCCAAGCATGAAAGGAATCCACAGAAGGCTCCTTCTCCTTGTTGACATCAAAGTTCTCGTCACTCACATGGGGTGAGGACACATCTAGAGAGCTTTCTGAGACTTCAACTGGATCAGAAGTGGTATTTGAAGTTGCCTTGGACCTGATTAACCTAATGTGGTTGGAAGACCTCCTCTTTGCCACTTGAGGAGATAGCTTGGAAGATGGGGCTTTCCTCTTCCTCTTTTCTTTTGATTCAGCCGGAATGAGAGTCACTTTGGGTTTGCCACGTTCGAATGAGGTAATGGGGGCAGAGGATGGAACAATAGCCATTGTAGGAGGAAAGAACTTGGAGTGATCATTGGAGAAGTTTTCATGGCCACACGAGAAGCCACAGATGGAGCAAGGCTTGGTGAAATGTCCATTTGGTCTGTTTGAGATGGTTCGATATTGGCTTTGGATGGAGAAGCCATGGAGAATTTTGGAAATTTTTGGAACGTATTTTTGACCTAGGCTGAGAAAGGGACGAAGACGCTGGAGGGTTTAAGAAAGGGAAGAGAAGGTAACCGATAGAGAGAGAAAATAGGAAGAGGGAGAGTGAAAATAGGAGAGAGAGGTTAGATAGGGAACATAAAATTAATTTGATTTGACATTTAAAGTCCTATCTAAACTAAAACCCTATTAATACTCTAAGTAATCCCTATCCACATCTTTTATAAACTTAACCCTAACCACACCTTTTTCATTAAACCCCAACCAACTTAAAAATAAAACACGGTTGAAACAAAATAAAATGAATTTTTTTTTTTAAGTAAAACGTAAAAAATAAAAATAAGTAAACTAAATATTTTGCAACTAGGCCCAAAACATTATAAGCACAAATCAAAATAAATATGGGTTAGTTACCTAATTAAGTTTACCAAAAATAAAGGAAACTTGTTGAAGACGTTTTCAAAATAGTAAACTCTTTAATTAAAAAGACTTTCAGATTTTGAGAAATTAATCAACAATATTTTGAAAATAAGAAATAAAAAAACTAATATAGCACACACTAATGTGTTAAGGCAATGATGATAACACGTAGGGTAACACATGTGATATAAATCCCCTTTGATAAATATTTTTATTTTTAAACACTGCAAGCATAACAAGCTGAGTATTTTTTCAAGCACTTCAGGCATAACAAGCTGAGCATTTTTCATGCACTTTAGGAATTACAAGCCTATATTCTTTTTAAGTACATTGCTTGTTATAAAGGATCAATACACTTCTTTAAACAAGAAAGCATCGTAGTAACGAGCTCCGAGCTTCGAGTTATATTTCAAGTGTAAAGATATAGTGAGTTTATGTCTTTCAAGTATGGTACACTGTAGTAGCGAACTCCATGTCCCTAATACTTAGCATAAATCACCTCATACATTCTCATTGGCAAGAGTACATCATTGCAGCGAACACCGTGCCCCGAGCTCGAGAGAATAGTATGGATAAAATGCCTTTGCCTTTTATTATCAAAAAGAAAAGATTAGTGACTTTGTCACTTTAAGCATATGAAGGGGAATGATATCAAACATGATATCCTAAGAAATAACCTACCATAACAAAAAGGTCAGTATGTGCCACGGTTAGAACTAAGCTAACCAGATCAAAAGAGAATGAAATTATTTTTTTTTTTTAAATAAACAGAAAAAATTACACTAATATACAAGTGTAACCCTGAGTGATAACATCACCTGGGGTAGCACAGACGAACAGACTCAGAGATTACAAAGACCAAGAGATCTTTTCAAACTAGAAAATCTCTCGTGGTCTAAGGCCTTGATAAAGATATCAGCCAGTTGATACTTAGTACTCCCTCTGTCCCAGCCCACTTAAGAAAACTTTTCATTTTGGGCGTCCCATCAATTTTAAGAATTCCCAAAATGAAAAGTTTTTACTACTATTCTCTCCACCCATTCTCTCTCCTACATTATTTTAATACTCACAACACCATTATAATTTACTATTCCCTCCACTCATTCTCTCTTCTATTTTACTATTACACTCACGATATTTACTTTTTCCTTAATCCCCATGTCATTTCAAAATTTCCTAAGTGAGCTGGGACGGAGGGAGTATCAATTTGATTAATGTTAATTAGGCCTTTATCTACCATATCTCTAAGAAAATGATGACGTATGTCTATGTGCTTAGTACGGGAATGTTGAACAGGGTTTTTTGAAATGTTTTGATAAGACTCGCGTACATAGTCAAAGAATTACTCTCTAGACCATAGCCATCTAGCATATGTTTTAGTCAAATAAGTTGTGAGCAACAACTACCACTACCACCGTAACTTCAGTTGTGGAAAGAGAGACACAATTTTGTTTACGACTATACCATGAAACTAAATTGTTACCGAAGTAAAAACACCCCCACTAGTACTCTTCCTATCATCCATATCCCCTCCCAATCCGAGTCACTAAAGCCTACCAAATTGGTATTAGTATCCTTACTAAACCAAATCCCTAATTCACTTGTTCCTGAAACATATTTAATTATCTTTTTGACAGAATTAAGGTGTGAGACTTTAGGATTGGCTTGATAACGTGCATAAACACACACGCTGAACATGATATCAGGACGACTAGAAGTGAGATAGAGAAGGCTACCTATCATAGAACGATATAGAGTAAGATCAACATCCTCACCTACTTGGTCTCTACCAAGTTTGAGAGAAGAACACATAGGGATTTTTGAACTTTTTGCTCCTTTCAACCCAAACCTTTTTACTAGGCTCTTTGCATACTTGCTTTGTGAAATGAATATTTCTTCATTTGATTGTTTCACCTGCAAGTCTAGAAAGAATGTTAACTCACCAATCATGCTCATTTCAAATGTTGATGTCATAGCCTCTACAAAATCTTTTAAACACGTTTGAGAAGTAGAGCCATAGACTATGTCATCAACATAGATTTGAACAATGAATGTCTCTTTGTCATGCCTTAGGATAAATAAGGTCCTATCTGCTTCACCTCTTGTAAAACCATATTCAAGTAAGAAAGAGGTTAAGCGACCATACCATGCACTTGAAGCTTGTTTCAAGCCATATAAGGCTTTATCAAGTCTATACACATGGTTTGGTAGATGAGGATCTTCAAATCCTTTTGGTTGTTCAAAAAACACTTGTTCTTTTAAATAACAATTTAAAAAGGCAGCTTTAACATCCATTTCAAACAAGGTAATTTTTAGAAAACAAGCTATAGCCAAGAGGAGTCTTATGGATTCTATTCTAGCAACAGGAGCAAAGGTCTCATCAAAGTCAATACCTTCAATTTGGGTGTAACCTTGAGCTACGAGACGAGCTTTGTTCCTAACAATATTTCCTTGCTCATCTGATTTATTCTTGAAAATCCATTTTGTACCAATTACATTTGTATTAATGGGACGTGGTACTAAACACCAAACTTCATTACGAGCAAATTGTTCAAGTTCCTCTTGCATGGCAAGTATCCAAAAATTATCTTTTAAAGCTTCAGAAATATTTTTGGGTTCTAAAGAAGAAACAAAACAGGAATATTTTACCTTGTGGTATGTGGTGGACATGCACACATACCTTGCCATTTCACGGTTACTAAAGTGTCCTTTATTCCTTGTTCGTACCCCTTCACTTGCTTCTCCAATGATTTGAGATGAATGATGATCTCTTCTGATCCTAGCTGGTGGATCCCTTCTCAAATCTTCATGCACATGAGCATCATCATCTGACTGTTCCTCCTTTTCAAGTGCTGGACTGGTCTTGGGTGATACCAGAGATGCTATCCCTTCAGTGGCAACACTTGGGCCAGCACCTGGGGTATCAATTACTTGATTTTGATCCTCCAGTTCTTCCAGCAATATCAATGGAGATTCCTGTACTCAATCACCTGTAACACTTGCTAAATCATCAAAAACAACGTTAATTGATTCCTGAATGGTTTTTAACCTAAGGTTATAAACCCTATATGCTCGACTGTCCTGAGCATACCCAAGAAATATAGCCTTATCACTTTTAGAGTCAAATTTAGCTAAGTAATCCCGATCATTTAGAACATAACACACACACCCAAATGTATGAAAATAATGAACCTATGATATCCTACCATTCAAAATTTCATAAGGTGTCATTCTAGTACCAGGTCTTAGAAAAACTCTATTGACCGTGTGACAAGCTGTGTTTAAGGCCTCAGCCCAAAATCTTTTTAAAATTCTTTTTGAAAACAACATCACACGTGCCATCTCAAGTAAGGTCCTATTTTTCCTTTCAGCCACCCCATTTTGTTGAGGTGTTTTAGGAGCAGAAAACTCATGCTTAATTCCTTTTAATTCACAAAAAGTAAAGAACAATGAATTATCAAACTCCGTTCCATGATCAGACCTTATTCGCATGATAAGAGCAGAAAACATGTTTTTGATTTTAGTATGTAAGATCTTAAACTTTTCAAAAGTTTCTGATTTTTCTTTCAAAAAATATACCCAAGTAAATCTAGAAAAATTATCAACTATTACAAAAGTATATCTCTTACCTCCTAAACTGTCTACCTCCACTGGACCCATTAAATCCATATGCATCAATTGAAAACAGTGAGTTGTCCCAGAATACTCCTCATTATGTTGGGTAGCATTATGGGTAGCACGTGTTTATTTACCCTTGAGACAATCTTCACATATGATTTTCGTACTTATGTCCAGACTAGGTATACCTCTTATAGCTTCAGCATTAATGAGTTTCACAATGTTTCGAAAATAGACATGACCCAACTTTTGATGCCACAAGGTAGCATCATCAACCCTCACAGAATGACACACTTGTTTATCCTCAACAAGATAACAGTTGTTACTTGATCTAGTACCAGTCATAACACAGTTATTGGTACAATAAAAAACTTCACAAGTATTTTTATTGAATTTCACTTCAAGGTTGTCATCACAAAGTTGGCTAATACTAATTAAATTTGTTACAAGTCCATCAACATGCAAAACATTTTTCAAAGCAGGAAATCCAGGTACATTTAATATGCCTTTTCCTACTATATTACTCTTGCCACCACCACCATATGTTACACTACCACCTTGAATAGGTTCATATTCCTTTAAAAATATTTTTGTTCCAATCATATGACGAGAACAACCACTATCAAAATACCATGAACCTTCAACATTGGTTTTTAAGGCAGTGTACACAACATCACATATCAGGTTAGACTTAGGTTTTCACACTTTCCTACTTTGATAATTTTTCTTCTGACTGTCAGTGATATCTGACGTGCTAGGCAACACTTCAGGTATCACACGAGAGCTGAATTTGTTTCTTTAAGAGAGTTTTACAATCATTTTTTAAATGTCCAGTAGAGTAACAGTAGTTACATATTTTTACCTTGTCAGAAGACTTATCAGAAGATATTAGTTCAACATGGTCTATTTCTTTAACAAAAACTAACTTATCTTCCTTATTAGACAAAGTAGATGTAATAGCATTTAAAGACTCTTGAAAACCCATACCTGCCTTGAGTGGTTTGGCCAACCCAAGAATTACATCTAACTTGGAAGAACTCGTGTTGAGTTTCTTGAATGTTGCCTCGACAAGAGTAAGTTTGGCCTTGACTTTGTCCAGCTCCACATCCTTCTTTGTGAGTTGAACTTCCAATCTAGCCAAGCCATCAGTCAGGTCTTGAACCTCTTTGGACAGAGAGATCACCTTCTTGTTATCTTTCTTCCATTCGTCCACCAATTCTTTGCAAAGGTTCTTAAGACCACAAATGAGTTCATCCTTGCTGAACTCCTTACTTTGTTCACCCTCTTGTGAACTACCTGCATCCATGTTAACATAATCCACAAAAAAACAGCATTTATCAAATTTAAATCTGTATACCTGTTGGATGATATCTCAGGTGCTATCCCACTTTGGATATCACATGGGGTATCACTGACAGAATCTGAGTCACAATTTGTGACCACCATTGCTTTTTTATCTGAATCTTCAGATTGATTGGTCTCCTCATTCTCATTGTCACTGAGTGAAACCCATAGGTTCTTTTTCATCTTCCTTAGAGTGTTGGCACACTCGTTTGAGTAATGACCCCATCCAGAGCAAGCATGACATTGGATTGATTCAAGGTATTTTGGATTAGATCTGGATTGATCTGATGATGCTCTCCTTATGGGACCACCTTTCTGAGTAGACGGAAATGTCCTCTTTGGCATTGAATTGTACACCTTGATTTGTTGCTCTTTAGCCTTCACCAGCACATTTTCTTTGTTAAATATTCTCACCACTGAGTTATACTTCCTAGCAAGTAAGGCAACACTGGCATCTTCACCTAATTCCTCAAAAATTTTGTCATCCTCATTAGTTGAACCACTAGAGGATTGAACTTTTAAAGCAACACTCTTGCCTTTAGAAGCTTCACTTTGCTCAGCAATGTTTGACTCAATTTTTTTTAAAATGCTCATTAAGGAATTGATGTCCATAGTAGAAAGGTTGTGAGCCTCTTCTATAGATGAAACCTTTATATTAAACGCTCAGGGAGAATTCTAATAGCTTTTGAAACCAATTGTTTGTTTGTAAAAGGTTCACCTAAAAGTTGACACTCATTAGCAATGTCAAACAATTTTACAAAATAAGAGGAAATGGTATCACTTTCACCCATTCTCAACCTTTCAAATTTGCCAGTAAGACCTCTAAGTTTGTTTTCACGCACACTAGAATCACCTTCACAAAACCTTTGTAAAATATCCCAAGCTTCTTGAGCTGTGGAACTATTTTGAATAAGTTTAAAAATATGCATGTCAACCCACTCAAAGATAGCATTAAGAGATTTCTCATTATAGTTAGCTAGGGTGATCTCTTCATTAGTCCACTCGCCTTCAGGTTTAACCTGAATATCACCATCCTCATCAGGAGGTAACAGTGGAAGAGGGTACCCATGAACTATAGATCGCCATGCTCAAAGATCAATTGATTTGATATGCGAGCGAAGACGAATTTTCCAATATGCATAATTCGAACCATCTAAAACAGGAAGACGTTTTTTGTTTGGATTTGCAGGATCAAAAGCCATGATACCTAGACCAAGCACTTAGTAACGTCAAGTGACCGGCTCTGATACCAATTGAAATTGTCACGGCCAGAATCACAAGTGATATCCAAGGTGATAACAGCACCAACGATAGCACTTGGGATAGCACACACACACTTCGAAAATAAAACAATTTTGTAAAAGAGTTTGCAGCGGAATAAAAACACCAAAATTGTTTTTCTCAAGTTATATAAATATAACTTGAGAGTGCCTCTTAGGAAAGATTTTATAATCACTATAAATGAATTTACAAAGTCGAAAATGTTCCCTATAGCTATAACTATTTTGAGCTCTATGGAACAAGAGATAAAGAACGGAATCATATTCTAGCCTTCACACAACTTGATACCAATGTAATCAAATGCGAAATTACAAGGAAGGAAGAATTAAAAGAACCAAACAAATAACTCTATCTCTAAGCTTTCGAAGGTGTGTATAAAATGACTTTTCTTGGCACGAGTTGGTATGTCTTCAAATGAAACCTTCCAAGCTTATTTATATTCTTCAAATACTTGAAGGCTACTCAATTAACAGCCTTGAGGATGGTCTTGCACGTTGAGGAAGTGTAGGGAGAGTGGTTGAGGTTGTTCCTTAATTTTAGCTCCTACTTTCTCAATTTTAGCAACCAAGTTGATTTATCTTCAAGTCAAGCTTCCACGCCTTGTACTCCCAAGCTTTATCAACCTTGTACTCTTCTATATCTCAGCAACAACTCCTTGACCAAGTCTTCACACGTTTTGATTGTTGTTGCCAAAGTTACGGTTTTATGCATAAAATGCATAAATCATTTCCTTCTAAATTCCACACGTGTCTAGCTCCTTCTTTGATGCTATTGCACTCTGAAATATAAACATAAACCATAGACTATACAGATTATATTAGCACATTATTCCATTAAATAATAATCAAGAAATATACAACTATATAATTTTCAGTACAGAAAATCATCTGCGATATCACCTGGACTTTTGGGAAAAAATCTACGATATCACCTGCAGTTTACACTAACACAACCCCTCTGCAGGATATGCAGAATCACAATCCTTCTCCGTTTCAAACTCTTTTCTTGATAAAACCTTATCCCATTCGATTCTCCAATCACATCTGAGTTCTGGAACCTTCCTAGGAGTGTTTTACCTCTCCACCTCTACCTTTTAAACTCCTATAAATACCTGATGACTTTCAGTATTTCAGAGGTCCCCGATCCACGATCGAAAACACACAACACACATATTTTGTTGGTTTTTCTCCCTGAAAGATTCCTAAAAATCACCCTAAAATCACCTAAAGTTTGTTTATCAACCTTGTTGATCAACAAACATCAAAGCCCGAATCAAGGATTGAGACGAAGCTCTGTCCGCATCAAGATTTGACTCTCATATTGAGTCGAAACTCTGTCCGAATCAATTCTCGACCGGGAAGACATCTTAGAACCACATTTTAAACCAAATACTTTTCAAACGCTAGGTAAATTCCTATACTTTTACTCTCTTCTTCTCAATCTCTCTCTATTGACTTTTAGAGTGGTGTAATCCCATCAAAAGGATTAGCCTAGAGTCCCTTCAATCCATGGAGGCGATCTCAAAGCATACAATCCGACATTCCTAATCAAGAAATTGATTAGGGTTTTCTTGTTCCTTTATTTTATTGTTAAATTAAAAAGATTGATAATACTCAATTGGCAAGACCGATTTCCGGATTGGGTGGAATGGGTGCTCCTCGACCTTTCCACTCCATAACTTAACCCCCGAACCCTCAAATCTCTTTTAAATCAAAAAAAGTTTTTCTTATTGTTTTCCTAAATAAATAATAAGTGGCGACTTCGAGATGTTAAAAATTCACGCATCGCTACAGTGGCGACTTCGCTGAGGACAATTAATTAAGAGGGTTGGACTTGCGTACAATTGAGAATTATCAATCTTTTTATTTTTCTGTAAAAAATTGACTTTTCTGGATTTTTCGAAATTTTTCTGCACTGTTTTTGTCAAAAAAATTACTGTGCGACTGTTTGTCTAGCGCGGGACAAAGTAATCCCGCGCGAGATTATTATTCGGCAAGAATGACCTATTTTTGGCGGTGGCTTAAACAAAAAAAAGGGGTTTAAGCATTTGATTGTTGACTCTTCCCCTCACAGTTGACCGCATAAATAAACAAAAAAAAATTCCTTGGCTCAGTCAACCTTTCATTAAGGTTTGACTATATAAAAAAAAAAAAACAAACGAAAACTTACAGAAAAGTTTTAAAATAAATCCAGAAAAGTCAAAATAAATTATTATTTTACTTGTGCTAACTCTATTTTGCAGGGTAGAGTAATTAATTTATTACTTGAACTTATATACTTGCGTGAGATCAAATTATTTTAATTATTTACCGGTCATCGGCTGACTCGGGCTTTGTAATAAATTAGTTTATTTATTCTCTCGCTCTCTCTCTCTCTTTAAGTGGAACTACGACGGCCTGAATCTTCCTAATTTGCGAGAAACGTAGGCAACCACTTGGTGCGGCCATTGCTTGTTTTTCTTTAGTTTTCAAAAAAAAAAAAACACTTTCTATTTTCTCTATCACCTAGATTGACTCTCACACACGCGCACTCATGATATATCTGTTATTGCACTACATACCCCGATTAACCCGGGACCCACACTAAGGACGGATGACGATAACCACCTAGTCGCCGGTCTCTCCAAAGCTGGACCATCCCACTCCGCGTATTCAATCCATCTAGATTGTCATATCGCGGGGAGCCTAGCCTTCCAGCCCTGCATCGCCACATATCATGTAGATTGACTTTTTAAGACACTCCGTGACCGGTCGGTTTGATCTTGGAGTCCTTGTAATCCCTTGTCAAGATCTTGTTTTGTGCAATAATTCATGGAAAAGAAATAAAAAAAAATTGTCGCTTCGGAATTGTCGCTTCGGAAATGTCCCTATGATTGTCCCTACGGATTTGCCCCTAAAAGAGAAAAATTTCTCACCAAATTTATTGCACAAAACTCGATGTTACTTGAGAGTACTTCGACCCCTAGGTCCTTAGGTTTGGTTCTGAATGTTAGAAACCCCCAAAACGGATTTTCCGTCCGACCAAATTAGGAATAAAATCAGAAATTGTGACTCCCCGTGGTGTTGTCTCGCGCGAGACTGCTTGTCCCGTGCGAGATAAGCGTTCGGTCTTTTCGTGTTTTGGCCAAAACCTTCAAACCTTCAAGCCTTCATTCACCCTATTCAGCCGACTTGTTGGGACTCGATCATGATTTAACACGGTTGCTACACGTCTAGGTTCTTAACCAAAGCTCGATACGATGTCTACTTCTCCTCCTACCACCGAGGCCGAAATCAACGAAGCTAAGGACCAATTCATCCAAGCCTTGCTTAAGATGGATGAACAAAGTAAGTAAATTGATGAGAAAAACGCCCAAATGGCCGCCCTCATGAAAGAACTCAACGATTTGAAAGTCAAGAAAGGCAGAAAGCAAAAGCAGAAAGAGGAATCCTTCTATGATGAAGAGGAATCCTACACCAAACATAATAAGAAACCCAAGAAGTCAAGCAAGAAAAGGGAAGAATCCGACTCCTCTTCTTCCTCATCTTCCTCCGATGATGAGGAACACATCTCCAAAAGTACTAAAACCAAGAAAGAAGGCAGTGGTGAAACTACTAAACTTGGTGACCATGTTACTAAGAACTACCTCGAGAAGAAACTTGCGACTCTTGACACTTCAAAAGGGTCATTCGTTCCATTTGATCCCGATGCTCTTCAACAATCCATCACCAAGTTTCCTCGCAAGTACAAGATACCCAACATTGCCAAGTTTAATGGTACTACTTGTCCTCGAGCTCATGTTGAAACCTACACTTTGGCTATGCTTCCAATGGGCGTTGATAACACAATCTTGGCCCAATGCTTTCCTCAAACCTTGAAGGGTGCTGCAAGGGATTGGTACATGTCTCTTCCTATGACTACAAGGCTTGATTGGTTGTTTGCATGTTTAATCTTCCAAAGACAGTTTGAAGACAACTCCACTTACCGTCCTACTAGGAGGGATCTTGAACAAACCAAGCAACATGCAAATGAGTCCTTTGCTGAATTTGCTAGAAGATGGAGACTCAAACTTACTGAAATTGTCGAAAGGCCTACTCTCAAAGAGCAAATCCACATCTTCCTTCAATGTCTCCATGATGAATTTCAAGAGAAGCTCGCCGGCAATTACTTTTCTAGTTTCAATGAACGCAACGAGTCCGGAATTAGGATTGATGACTTCCTGAAAAGTAAAAAGAGGGAAAGTACTTTCCGCTACAAAAAACCGACCACAAGTAAGGATGCTTCAGTCAATGCTATTGCATTCAACCGCCCCAACACCGGCAAGTATTCTGTTGTTCCTCCTCCTGAAAAGAAAAAGAGGCACTACGACAAAATTGAAGGAATCACTCAAGTAGAACTCTTCGATGTGCTTGTCAAGAATGAAAATATCAAACCAAGGAAAGGTGGTCCTCCTAAGGATATGGGTCCTAATCATGCTCATCACTTATTCTGCACGTACCACAACTTCACCGGCCACGACACCAACACTTGCCATCACTTGAAGGACATCATACAAGACCTCTTTGACAATGGAGAGTTGGAGCGTCCCAACGTCATCACCAATCCTCTCCCTCGCAATCCATGAAGAAGATGAAGCTCCAAGAAGAAATCTACACTTATCACTTTGGGGCTACAACTATCCTCTCCCTTTCTCCTTTGATAGAAGTAGATTAGGTTTTAAATTTGCAAGTATGAACTCGAAGAGTCGTTCTGTCTTTCTAGTACTTCTCACCTCCTCTAGTTTGTGTCCTCTAAACTATCGAGTCTGTTCTTAAATTTCTCAATTAATCAAAGTTATTTTTCTAAACATTTTCCCTAAGGTTGTTCTACCTCATGATTCTCATTTAATTCATGCAAAATAATGGACCCTCCATTCCCTAAATCATCACAAAAAAATAGAGACTTCTAAGTGAATTTAAGAAGAAAGTTATCCTTAGGAGGCTTAAGGGCTAAACATTACCCCTACTGAAAGTCAAAGGTCAACAAACGAAGAAAGCCAAAGGCGCTGCTGTCAACCCTCATTCAAGAAGAGTGGGGCTACTCAATTCAAAGCTTTGAGAGTACAAAAAAAAAAAAGAACTCTCAAGCTTTCATCACCCCCACAACAAATGTGAAACCTCAATTGAACGAAAGACTCTCCCACAAAGAAGAGGAGTCAAGTGATACCAACAAAAGAAAAGAGGATTCCTCAATATCCTCCTACATCAAGTGAAGAAGACTTTCAGTATCAAGAAAAATGTTTACCCTTAAGTCATACTAATGATTGGCTTTCTTCTCAAACTTATTTAGAAACTTCTAGATGATGCACGGTTCATTAAAAGGTAGAACAACTTTTCTAGATCTTTGAGCCAAGTAGCATTCCTTGTTGAGTCTAGGGGCTTCTTGTTAGCCACTCTCATACACACTCTTGAAATCCAAGCATCAAAACTGGGGCTTCCTAACCTTTTCTCCCCCAGTCAATCTCTACTTCAACTCTTCAAAATAATTAAATCTGCATTAAGAGCTTTCCTCTTTGCTTCTCACTCTCATCATTAGAGAATACACTTCTTCAAAGAGTCAATACTTGGATCACCTTTCAAAGAATAGAGTCCGTCTCTCCTCAACTAACTTGAGATCTCATCTCTCTCTCCTTAATGAGATTCTTCCAACTGAGTCCTCTTCGAGTACACACACTTTTCAAAAAAAAAAAGGCTCGCTAGGTTGAAAACTCGTAAAGAGCAGCCTAGGCAAAAGTTAGAGCACAAACAAAGAAAGATGCAAAAGAGATGCCCGCTAGATTGAAAACCCGAAAGGGCGGTCTAGGCAAAAACCAGGGTGCGTCACTAAGAAAAAAAATCAAAGGACAAAGGGAGACTATCCTTCAACCTTCTTCATCGAACATCATTCGATCTTCTTCAAATCAAAATCAACAACAAGGAGAGTCTTCTTCGATCATCTTCAAATCAATAAAGCAGACTCACAAGCTTGTTCACTAAGTCATCTACCACTTGCTAGTAATTTGGGGCTTGAGACAGCAAAAGGCCTTAGACACAAAGCCATTACGACAGTCGACAGATTTGTAGTCGTTTGCCTCCTAGACACGACTCAAGGGAGAACTAAGAATGAAGATTCGCAACAGGCCTAGATGTGTTCACACATGGTTACTCATTAAAATTCTACAACAATGAAGAAACAGTACAGCCTTGCTGACTAGCAACAGATTCTGCAAAACCTGATTTGGTCCCAACTTGTCAAACACAAGTTCACTCATACAGTTCACCCATCTCAAATACAAATCCATACAAATGTCCCTACATGTCCATATACCATATACTCATACATAAACTCACCACCAAAATGACCAACCGGCCATTTACACGAACAGACGTGGACACCACCATGTAAGTCCAGTCAAACAACTAAAATTTGAAAAAAATCTACTTGGAATCTTTATGTGCTGACAGGTGCAGAAAGGTAAAATTCGTTTCGGGTCCATCCGAGACCATTATGCATATATCCTTGCATTACAGGAGCCGACAGAACCTCCACCTCAACCGACAACTTCAAGTACGTGACCTCGACAACAACTTCAAAGTCTGTGACGACAACAAACTTCAAGTCCGTGACCTCGGCAACATCAACAAAGTCTGTGACGGCAGCAAACTTCAAGTCCGTGACCTCGACAACAACTTAAAAAGTCTGTGACCGCAGCAAACTTCAAAGTCCGTGACCTCGGCAACGACAACCTCGGCAACAACAGCTACGTCAGTAACCTCGAGCGGCACACTTCAACAACTTCATCAGCAAACCAGGTATCATCAGAATTGGGTCAAGTCTTTGATTCCTCTGTATGATTTTACCTTTTCAAAAAAAAAAATTCCTCTTCGATTTTCAAAAATGCTTTTCAAAATATCTATAATAACCTTTTTAGTGTTTTGGAGTCGAACTACGTTTGGTCTGATTCTCTCTTAGAGATACGTAGGCAGCCGTGCGGCACGACCATCCCAATGTTCAGAATGATGTCTTTCTATCGACGACATGACTTCTTCCATAAGTCTTGTCGCCAAGTGGCTCTGTAGACACTCCATTATGAACCAATAATTCATGATTACACTACTCTTCGTCTCGCTTTTATGTTTTGATGAAAGCTTATCAGTTTCGTCATGTTTCATTAAGTTTCTAACTAACCTCGTTAGTTTTGGACCTAACTGACTAACGGAATAAACTGAAGAGAACAAAATAGTCAACCGACTAGTTGTCTCGCACGAGACATACGTGTCTCGCACGAGACAACCCCTCTGCAGGATATGCAGAATCACAATCCTTCTCCGTTTCAAACTCTTTTCTTGATAAAATCTCTCTCTATTGACTTTTAGAGTGGCGTAAACCAAATACTTTCCAAACGCTAGGTAAATTCCTATACTTTTACTCTCTTCTTCTCAATCTCTCTCTATTGACTTTTAGAGTGGCGTAATCCCATCAAAAGGATTAGCCTAGAGTCCCTTCAATCCATGTAGGCGATCTCGAAGCATACAATCCGACATTCCTAATCAAGAAATTGATTAGGATTTTCTTGTTCCTTTATTTTATTGTTAAATTAAAAATATTGATAATACTCAATTGGCAAGACCGATCTCCGGATTGGGTGGAATGGGTGCTCCTCGACCTTTCCATTCCATAACTTAACCCCCGAACCCTCAAATCTCTTTTAAATCAAAAAAGGTTTTTTTTTTATTGTTTTCCTAAATAAATAATAAGTGGCGACTCCGAGATGTTAAAAATTCACGCATCGCTACATTCCTGCTTTAAGATCACCCATTCTTTTGTGCGAGCATCCCTTTCTCATTAATAGACACTCATAACAATGTGTATAATCATGCATCCAGATTCTAAAAAAAAATCAACTTTAAATTCTTAGAAGAAAAAAAAAGCTTCTTGAAAAAGAGACTCCATGTTTGAACAAGAGAAGAATTGGGAGGCCTAAAACTCCAGCCACATATGTGGTGTATAATCAACAAAATACATGAAATCTTGAATCAATCCCACATTAGTTAACCCCTTACAGACGTTAAGTGTTTGAAAAAAAATGTCTTGAATAACTCAACTGTATTACTACATCCATCCCAAAATAAATGTTTATTGTGTTCTTTTCCTTAAAATTAAAAGTGTCACTTGGAACGGAGGTAGTATGCTACTTTGTTTTCTTTACAAATTCTGCATCAAACTTTTGGGATTTTGGGTCAATTGAAGTTTGTATAAAGAGTAAAGATGAAGAAAATAATGAAACTTTTGTCATTTGCATAGAACTACAGGATATTACTACGTAATAACTCCAAAAGGTAATGCAAAACTTCAAAATTCGAATTTCAAAAGCTGTGCTGAAGTTTTGTACAGTCAGCAAAGCGCGCCTTGACCAAAACTGCAATAACTCCGTGCCCAAATACTATTTTTGCAAACAGATTTTTTCGTTAGAAAATAGACTCACATATCTTTCCAACCATGTACTTCACCCCTTTTAGATCCTTTCGAGTAGATACAGTTTATTCAGCCAAGTTGACTCAAATTCCAGCACTGCAGATTCTGAAATCAGCTTTTGTGATCAAATTTCTTAATCTTTTTGCAACATAATAGATTGGGCATATTATGTAAATTTACCATGCCATACTCCGGTATCACCAAGTTTCTAACTTCAACTTCATGATATAATCAACGATTTTCCTTCTGTAAATGCATCTTATTATGGAAGTATAAATGCTCTAATTCTCCTTTTTTTTATTAATATACAAAAGTTTAAAATATTAACAAAATATTTTCACTGCAAAATTAGAGTATTTATAAACATCAACTTTTAACTTCGATAGTGTGTTTGTACTGACTTGTCATCAGTATTGGAATTCATCATGCTAAACACAACTATTTTTATGGGGAGTGTTTGGTAATCTGATGCTAAAAATCATCAAAAGCTTTCTAATATTTTTTTTAATTATTTTTTATAACTGCTCCCTGTATTCTCTATTTGTCCCAAAATAAATATTATTTATTTTTTAATTTGTTTCTAATCAATAGCAAATTTATATTATCTGAATATTCTTTTTGAGGCGGAGGGAGGGAGCGATACTTTATTCAACTGATCTATCTTCCTTTACTCTCCTTAATTAAGAAATTTGACTGGATATACCATTAGAGATTCTGAAACTATCATGTAAATATATTTAAAGATAATTAATGAAGTATTTTAAGTACATTTTTTACGTCTACTTACAAATTTTTGTAAGTAGACATAAAAATTAATTAATTAAAAATTAAATATCACCATTTGCTTTAAAATAGTTACATTATTTGAAAAGGAATTAATTTTAGGTAAAATCGTTGCTTATTTATAATTTATCTTTTTATCTTTCTTCGTCAGTAATAAAATAACCAAAACATATAAAAATGTAATGTAATATTAAAATTACTAATCGAAGTTAAAAGTTTGCCTTTATTTATTATTTTAATCTATTATAAGAAAAAAAAAATCATAGTGTATTCACCACTTTGTTCAATAACTTGGTTAAAAAAAAAAGGTCAGACGTTATATTTTTTATGGGAGTAGATCACACCTAACGATTTCTAAAAAACCCTACCTACGTTTTGTCCTTCGTCTCTCTGCCTCTTATCTCCCTCTTCTTCTTCTTACTCTATTTTATAAATTACCCATTATTTTTTTGGACCTCTCTAAACCCTAATATCAAATTAAATTTTTTCAACATACGGATTCATGACCTTCCATGGCAATCGAAGATGAAGACAAAGTGGAACAGCGATACTCCGACAAGAAAAGCAAGCGCAAACGTTCTCCACAAATGTGCTACTTACCCATTGAAATCATCATCGAATTTCTCTCAAGTTTACAAGTTAAGTCACTCTTAAAATTCAGGTCAGTCTCCAAATCATGGTGTTCTATAATTTCAGACCCCAAATTTGTCAAAACTCACCTCAATATTTGTTCAAAGAGTGATTATAATGCCCACCGTCTCATGCTTATTTAAAAAACTTATGGCCAAATCATTGTTAGAAAAAGTAACCTTTCCCCTGTCTTAAATTTTGTTTCTCGCTACCCTACTTAACTTCACTATCCTAAGAACTATTCTGTGTTTTTTGAGATGATTTTGATTATCGGCTCAGTTCATGGGTTAATTTTAATTTCTTTTGAAACACATGATTTACTTTTATGGAACCCTGCTACTTGAATCTCAAGGAAATTACTCAATCTGGATTTAAATCACGCACTGAATATTTGATTTTTGTTTATGGGCTCGGTTTTGATGAGTTGAATGATGACTATAAAATTGTTGGACTTTTTGCTACTCTTGGTAATGAGTCAGTTGAAGCCATGGTATACTCATTAAGAACAAATTTTTGGAGAAATATTGGCTATTTTCCTTCGGGTTTTAGTCTTTTCCCAAATCAGAAGGGAAGGTTTTTAAGGGGGCAATTCATTGGCTTAATTATTTAAAAGATCCAGTTAATGATTCAAATTTGTCTCCTCCTAATCGAATTTTTTGTCTTGAGTTAACTAAGGAGACATATAGTGAAGTTCCACAACCTAAATATCATGAACGTGAGCATTAGTTGAGTTTTAATATTCTTGAAAAATGTCTTTTCCTACTGTCTGGATGCCATCAATCTCATATGGATGTATGGATAATGAAAGTTTATGGTGTGAGTGAGTCTTAGACTAAACTGGCTAGCTTTCCTTATCTTGATAGTTCGTGGAAATTCATGTATCCGACACTATTATATATGTCAACAGAGGATGAAATTTTATTGGAATTCAACCACCGCATTTTGTTGTTTGATCTCAAAAGTAAATCATTCAAGATTCCATATATTCATCCCTCTCAAGGCTATGTTGATCAACTTGATGCTAATACTTACATTGAGAGTTTAGTTTCACCCTTTATACATGAAAGGTCACGAAAGACATGAATAGAGATGCGAAGGCAAGTCACAAAATTTGACGTTTTCTTTTTTTTTCTTTTTTCGTTTACTTATTTTTTGTTTTAAATTTTAGACAGTTTTTTACTTTGATGTAAGTTATTTTAGCGATAAACAACATTAGGCTTTTGTGTTTTGACAAAAGTTAGTATTCTTTTTAACATTCATTTTGGAACGGGGGGAGTATTACTTATTTCTTTATAGCCATTTTTACATATATTTCATCAAACTCATAATGCTTCAAGAGATCTATGTACCTTCTTCTCTGATAATTTATTGGGATTTGTATCCTATTTAGACAGTTTTTTATCATGATGTAAGCTATTTTAGCTATATACATCATTAGGCTTTTGTGTTATTCAAGCACTAGAAGTTTCTGAGTAAATAAAGGGAATGTTATGGCCTACCGCAGGCAATCCTTCCACCAGCATATTCAGTACTTTTGCTGATTTCATGGCCTCCTGAAGAAGAAGTGAATATTATTAAGAAACTTAAGTACTATTGGGCAAAATAAGAAAAGCATATTCTGAATACTCCTTCAGTTGCAAAAAGAAAATTTATGTGATTGCTTTCGAATCTGTTGATCGGTTAACTGAAACTATCATCACTAATTAGCAAAAATGCTCCCAAAACAACTATTGAATTTGAATCAATGTAGACGGAAATGAAATTGATTTTATCATGAAGAAGATGAAACTCACCCTTTCTAAGGTTATCAGGATCAGCATGGACAACTAAATTCATGATCCTACTTAACATTTTTATTTTTTAGTGGATTTATGAAATCAAAAAATTTGATCTCAAAATTGTTTTACCAAAGAATAGATGAAATTTCTCATTGTTAAGCTATAACTTGAGAACTCATTATACATTATATTTATGCATTTGAATGCGTACTTGATTTGCTAAACAATGTTACGCTCTCCTGACAAATAAAATTTATGCATACAATAATGGAAAATACTCCCTCCGTCCCATAATGGATGTCCAAAAAAAAATTCAAATTTGCTCTTGATCAAGAGCAAATTTCAAAATTTTTTGGACATTCATTTCAAATATGCTCTTGACTAATTTGATAATTGAATTGTTATCCTACTGTAAATTGATTAATATTTGATTCATTTAATTAATGACTATATAATTGACAGATAAAATAGCCTACCAAACTACTGTTTGTTAAAGATAATTTTGTGAGCAAGTTTGTGTAAATTTTATAAGCTCAAATCATTAAGCAAGTTTGTGTAAATTATATCTTCTCCATCTCTTAAAAAATCGGTGATCAAGTGTACACACATTTTTATTTTTATAATAAAAATATATTTCTGTGATCAAAATATGTTTGACCATCCCAACACATATAGGCTAAATGGAGTTAGTTTGAATGTAGTAATGTAATTTTCTGTGTGTACAGGATATTTCATTTGTCCCAAATTGATCGTCTCAATTTTTTATTGTTGTTTATAAACCTAACATATTGTTTTCGTTTATTTAAATGAAATTACATATTATAACAATAAGTATAATAAGCCTTAATAATATGCCCGTCGAATCTCGACGGGTTACTCACTAGTTTCATTTAAAATGGCGAAAAACTATACTCCTATATTAGATAAAATGTTTCGTAAAACTAGTACGTAAATTAAATAATATATTATCCTAGGACGTATATTCAGTTTTACCCAAGATAATTTTCTCTATCTTCATTCTTTTATTATTATTAGTGATAGATAAAAAGCTGTTTTGAGCTATTATATCAATTGGCGAATACGTATCTGATGCTACCATAAAAAATGGTGCATAGGAAACTCACCGGGGTAGCGGCGGCTGCCGGACCGGAAAAACATGCTCCGACGGATCCGATCTCAAATGGGACCTACAACACAAAACACCGTTAGGGGTGGGGGGTTTTCCCCCCACAAACCCTCCGGCGTGAGAATCATCAATCCGATTCATAAAATTTATCATATATTTCTAGAGAGAGAGAGAGAGGAGAGAGAAAGCTTGAATTTGAGACATACCTTTGAAAATGAAGGGAGGGAGTATTTATATGACCCATAACTCATCATTATCATCTTACCTTACTTTACACGTGTCAACCATTCAATGGGGGGAAAATCTATCAAAAGATTTCATTTGGATAAAGTCAAGGCCAAAATCTTGACACGTGGCACGCTCCGTACTTGGAGACATCAACTTGCTGCAAGACTCAACATCAGACATGCGGGAAGACATGCGGGAAGACATGCGGAAAGACCATACAAGGCACATACGGGACATGCGGGAAGGCATGCGGGAAGACATGCGGGAAGGCCATACAAGGCACATTCATGAATATTATACACATGAGAGTCAAGCCATAATTATCAAATGCGGGAATGTCAACATAGGCGGGAATATCAACATTCATGCGACAATTCATGGGACAATCCACTTCCTGTCATGCGACAAGCCACTTGCTGCATGACGACAAGCCACTTCCTGTCATGCGACAAGCAACTTGCTGCATGACGACAAGCCACTTCCTGTCATGCGACAAGCAACTTGCTGCATGACGACAAGCCACGCGGGAATACAGCCATAACCATATAACAACAACATGACTAGACCAATCATACGATAACCAAACTTAGACGGGACCCTTACGACATACGGGCCCATATAGACCATATTTGGTCTTGGGTCGGGTCAACATTATAGGGCACAATATTTTGTCATGGTGTATCAGAACTCCCTTCAAAAAAGTGAGGCTTGTCTTTAGGCAGCCTCACTCCCAAGTTAAGATTCTTGCCAAAATTTCATTTTTCAAAAACTTTTCGAAACATGGCATCTCGCCAGACTTTAACTTTTCAAACATGCGGCATCCCTCCAAACTTTAACTTTTCAAAAACTTTTGAGACATGCGGCATCCCGCCAATCTTTAACTTTCAAACATGCGGCATCCCTCCAAACTTTAACTTTTCAAAAACTTTTGAGACATGCGGCATCCCGCCAAACTTTAACTTTCAAACATGCGGCATCCCTCCAAACTTTAACTTTTCAAAAACTTTTGAGACATGCGGCATCCCGCCAATCTTTAACTTTCAAACATGCGGCATCCCTCCAAACTTTAACTTTTCAAAAACTTTTGAGACATGCGGCATCCCGCCAAACTTTAACTTTCAAACATGCGGCATCCCTCCAAACTTTAACTTTTCAAAAACTTTTGAGACATGCGGCATCCCGCCAAACTTTAACTTTCAAACATGCGGCATCCCTCCAAACTTTAACTTTTCAAAAACTTTTGAGACATGCGGCATCCCGCCAATCTTTAACTTTCAAACATGCGGCATCCCTCCAAACTTTAACTTTTCAAAAACTTTTGAGACATGCGGCATCCCGCCAAACTTTAACTTTCGAACATGCGGCATCCCGCCAAACTTTACCTTGGTCTCTAACCAAGACGCCACATCCCTTTTGGGCGACTTGGTCTCTAACCAAGACGCCGCATCCATTTTGGGCGACTTGGTCTCTAACCAAGACGCCGCATCCCTTTTGGAAGAAATGGTAAAGAGAAAGAAAAAAGAAGAGTAAACAGCTGAACCGTTTAGAAGAGTGAGATGGACAATTTTTGATCAGAGAAAAACATCGGAACAGTAATTGGAAGAGGGGGCTCGTCAGAGCAGAAATCTGGAGAGAAGTTTGAATCTGGGAGGATGAAGCGGTATTAAACAGAGGGAGAGGTAGAGAGAGCGTGAAAAATAAAATAATCATAAAAACAGGTAATCTCGCTTCTCGCGTAGTTCAGTTCGGCGCGATTGTGTTCGCAAAGTTACAGGAATCGCAATCAAAAGGAAATAATAAGGTGTTATCGCAAGAAATGTCGCAATATTGAGTTGCAAAGGGAAAATTGGAAAGTGAAATCATAAGTCCGTGTTTCAAAAATCAAAGTGAGAAACTTTTCCATACCATCCAAAATAGCGAGAATTGATGTCTCAAAAAACCAAGTCACAGTGAGAGAAATCGAAAGTAAATAAGGACATTCAGATAAAAGAAAAAATCGAAGATTGGTCAAGGGAGATCGAGGTTGGAGTGGTTCTGATTGTCGCCGTAGTGGGGCAGCGGCCATATGGATTGTTGCCGGTAGTGGCGGGGGCGTTGGACGTCGCCGGCTTGTGAAGCCAATAAGGAAAATTGCAAGAGTGAGTCGCCTGGGGAGAGTGTCGAAGTAACCGCCGGTGGAAGAAATTGAAGGAGTAAGTCGCCCCCAAAATAATTGATATCGCTGTGAGTTTTCTCGACCTATGTGGTCGCTGTTTTCTGTTCTGAGCTGAAAGGTTGCCGGATGTGATGGGTGTCGTCGGAAATGGAGGTTGCCCGCAGTTATGTCGCCGGGCGGCGAGATTTCTTGCCGCGAAAAGTTGATAAGTTGCTTGGGAACCAGGTTGTTGTCAAAAGGTGGTTGTCACTCGGGAAGGATCTCGCCGTCGAAGTTGCCGTTTAGGGAGGGTCACCGTGGGGTGGTTGTCGCTGGTGGTTTGCTGAGTAGAGCAAACAGAAAGTGAAGGGAATTTGAAAGGGAAATGAAAAATGATTGAAAGCTGAGAAGAAAATGAAAAGAAAGGGAAAGGAAATAGAGTGGAATTGTTTATTGGAAACGTGTGGTGATAGAGAAAGTCATAGTCATTTGGGCAAATAAAATTGTGTGAATGGAGAGGAAGCACGTGGGCTTTTCTTGGATGATAGTCTCGTCAGTTTGGGAGGATCTGTCAACGGATGGTCGTTAAAGTCTCCGTTAAATTTTTAACGGAATTCATCAAAAGTATCGTTAACCTCCATCAGGTACTGACAAAGTCGGCCAAGTTATTTTACCGGATGATAAAGCTCGAGTTGCTGGCATGATGGGCTGACATCCCGAACTGTTGGGCTGACATCCCATGCTGTCAGGGATATGGGCTGACATCCCGAACTGTTGGGCTGACATCCCATGCCGTGTGATATGGCCGACATCCCGAATGGCCGACATCCCATCTTTGTCGTGATATGGGCCGACATCCCGAATCGTTGGCCGACATCCTACGCCGTCGTGGATATGGGCCGACATCCCGAACCGCTGGGCTCGCATCCCTAACTGCCGAGATATGCGGTGTCTTGGTTAGAGACCAAGGCACCAAATGGATGCGGCGTCTTGGTTAGAGACCAAGCCGCCCAAAAGGGATGCGGTGTCTTGGTTAGAGACCAAGGCACCAAATGGATGCGGTGTCTTGGTTAGAGACCAAGGCACCAAAGGGATGCGGCGTCTTGGTTAGAGACCAAGCCGCCCAAAAGGGATGCGGTGTCTTGGTTAGAGACCAAGGCACCAAATGGATGCGGCGTCTTGGTTAGAGACCAAGTCGCCCAAAAGGGATGCGGTGTCTTGGTTAGAGACCAAGGCACCAAATGGATGCGGCGTCTTGGTTAGAGACCAAGTCGCCCAAAAGGGATGCGGTGTCTTGGTTAGAGACCAAGGCACCAAATGGATGCGGCGTCTTGGTTAGAGACCAAGTCGCCCAAAAGGGATGCGGTGTCTTGGTTAGAGACCAAGGCACCAAATGGATGCGGCGTCTTGGTTAGAGACCAAGTCGCCCAAAAGGGATGCGGTGTCTTGGTTAGAGACCAAGGCACCAAATGGATGCGGCGTCTTGGTTAGAGACCAAGTCGCCCAAAAGGGATGCGGTGTCTTGGTTAGAGACCAAGGCACCAAAGGGATGCGGTGTCTTGGTTAGAGACCAAGGCATCAAATGGATGTGGTGACATGGGGAGAGACCCAAGCGACAAGTGGATGCGGCGTCTTGGGAGGGACCCAGGATTCGTAGAAAAAATTGAAAGTCGAAAAGTCGTGAAATGAAATGAGAAGGAGAAAATGCAAAAGTTAAAGTAAAATGAGAAGTCAGTAAATGAAAGTGATGGAGAGAGATCAAGAAGCGAACCTATGTTTTGTATCAGGAAAGTTGACTCGATGAGATAAGCTATATTTTGTTATGTATGCTAGTTTACTCCTCAGCTCGATCATGAATAATCGAGCTAAGGAGTCGGGGGCTTTTGATGTGCCATAACAAAATATGCCCGATAAATGCTTACCCGGCCCAAGTCCAAATATGGACTATAGGGGCCCATATGTCGTGAGGATATCGTCAAAGTTGATTATTATATGATTGGTCTAAGTCATGTTTTTAGTTATGGTTAAGGCCTGATTCCCGCCTAAGGCTGGTTTGTCGTCATGCAGCAAGTGGCTTGTCGCATGACAGGAAATGGCCTTCCAGCATGTCCCGAGTATGCCTTGCATGGCCTTCCCGCATGTTTTCCCGCATGACTTCCAGCATGTCCCGAGTATGCCTTGCATGGCCTTCCCGCATGTTTTCCCGCATGATTTCCCGCATGTCCCGAGTGTGCCTTGCATGGCCTTCCCGCATGTCTTCCCGCATGTCCCGTATGTGCCTTGTATGGTCTTCCCGCATGTCTTCCCGCATGTCTTCCCGCATGTCTGATGTTGAGTCTTGCAGCAAGTTGATGTCTCCAAGTACGGAGCGTGCCACGTGTCAAGATTTTGGCCTTGACTTTATCCAAATGAAATCTTTTGATAGATTTTCCCCCCATTGAATGGTTGACACGTGTAAAGTAAGGTAAGATGATAATGATGAGTTATGGGTCATATAAATACTCCCTCCCTTCATTTTCAAAGGTATGTCTCAAATTCAAGCTTTCTCTCTCCTCTCTCTCTCTCTCTAGAAATATATGATAAATTTTATGAATCGGATTGATGATTCTCACGCCGGAGGGTTTGTGGGGGGAAAACCCCCCACCCCTAACGGTGTTTTGTGTTGTAGGTCCCATTTGAGATCGGATCCGTCGGAGCATGTTTTTCCGGTCCGACAGCCGCCGCTACCCCGGTGAGTTTCCTATGCACCATTTTTTATGGTAGCATCAGTATCATTAACAAGATTCGAACTCGCTACTATCACTATTAAAGCTAATATCAGATATCACTAAAACTAAAGTTAGTTAGTTAAAAAAAAACTAAAATACAAGAAGTTAAAAGCCTCAAATCCCATCAAAAGACAACATAATGAAACTTGGAATAGAAAATGATTAATTTTAAAATAATTTGAAATCAATTAACTCGTTAATAAAAGAAACTATTATACTACATAATTGTAAATTTTACGGAGCATAAACACAAAAACTCTCCATATTATACAACTTTATCGCCAACAACATTCACTATATTCACACATATATCACAAACAAAAACAAACAAAATAAAAATAATAATTACAAACAACATAGTTGTTTCGTTTAATTGCTGGTGGAACCAAAGTTGGAGCTGTTGTTGTTGTGGGCCCGGGTTGATACATGATATTGTGAGGCATACTTGTAAGTAGGTGCTTCTGAGATAACCGGTGGCTCATTCAAAAATGCCCAATTGCTACTAATCCACCTATATATATATACACACATGTTATATACTTCAAATTATGTATCACTCGCTTGTAAAGTTGTACTTCTTCCGTCCGCCGTGATTAATCTCACAGATTCTAGTAGTGTACTCTCTCCGTTCCACAATTATATAGACTTTTTGGTTCGGCACGAAAATTAAGGTAAAAAGTGATAAAGGTAATGTATTGTGAGTGTAAAAGTAAAATAGGAGAGAATGAGTGAAGAGAATAGTAAATTTAAAAAGTGTTGTGAGTAGAGAGAAGTGGGTCCCATTTCCATTTTGGAAAAATATACTCCCTCCGTCCCATTACAACCCGCACAGTTTGATTTTTTTATGAAGTTTGACCATACAATAACGAGAAATTAGAACATTTTGATGAAATTTTAAAAGTTGTTATTGATTTATTACTAACAACACTAACAATTAAAAGTTTTAAAATTTAATTATAATATGTCAATTTCTCGTAGTTATATGGTCAAACTTCATAAAAAAATCAAACCGTGCGAATTGTAATGGGACGG
Organism: Adenophora triphylla var. japonica; assembly: GCA_022495995.1. NCBI lineage: Eukaryota > Viridiplantae > Streptophyta > Magnoliopsida > Asterales > Campanulaceae > Adenophora > Adenophora triphylla. The sequence goes on from JAFEMH010000372.1 coordinate 394,998, forward strand.
AGGGTAGTAGATTATTGTGGGACACTCAAAAGGGAATTTTTTTTGTATATTTGTGGGACGGAGGGAGTATTCAGTTTTAAAAATTGTTATTGTTTCACTGCTAGGAATACTATCAACAACAATTTTTAAAACTAAAATAAAGAGATCTAGATTTTTATTAAACTATAATCAAAATTCAATTGAGTTAACTGTGAAGGTGAAAGGATATACTGTTCGGGACGGAGGGAGTATTATTTATTGATAAAGATTGGAAGCAATATATACCAGCCATTTTTCTTGGGTAGTTTCTCCATTCTTTCTTCATGAGCATCAACAAGATTTTCCATTGTGTTAGAAGCCGGTGGGAAGGAGATTGATCTCTTATACTTTTTCTCACTTTCCTCCCCTCCTCTATTTTCCTGCATGCATCCCAGCCACAATATATAATTAATTAAACCACTTAAGAGATCGGCTAAATTTACACTTAGCAGCCTCAAACTATTCACTTTTAGCACTAAAGATCTCCTAATTATTGCTAGACATTGATAAACAAAGGATTTGAAACAAAACCTGATCTTTGTGTGATAATTTGGGACCGGCTAACATCAATTCCTCTTCTGATTTCTTATGAGATTTCCAATATGTTTCAATCCCTTCATTCGTCAACGACCGATTCCTTTGAAGTGTTACTAAAAAAACCAGACACACACCAACTTAATCAAATTTGCTCTTCATTTATACCAAATTTAAAAAAAAAACTGAAATTAAACATTCATTTTGAGACGGAGAGAATTATATATCATAGTTAAATAAATAAAAAGACTAAGAAAATTAATTACCAGTTTTAGGATCTTGGACTGGTGCGTCCCAACCTGCCATAAGCGAACCCATAATTGCTAACCGAGTGAGATCTCTAGTAGTAGTACTGTATGCACTTCAGTTGTATATGTTCTTAATGCAGACAAAGTTTTTAATGATGTTACATAAAAAAGAAAGTTGTTATATAAGCCGACAAATTTAAATGGGGATATTGATCTTATCCCAACTAATATATTTTACGCCGACATAAAGTAGATATATACTCACTCCGTTCCTCCGATCCATCCGAAAATGTATAAAGTTGATATTATTTGGAAATTAAGGGAAATATATAGTAAAATAAGTGTTGTAAGTATGAAAAGTGAGATACGAGAGATAAAGTGGTATATGAAATAGTAAGTAAAAACTTATTGTGAATATGAAAAGTTGGTCCTATAAATAAAGAAGTGCACTTAAAAGATTTTCATTTTGGGTGTGTGTATGTCTTTTTAAATGTAACATCTAAAATAGAAATTTGTGTGTTTTTGAATGAGACGGATGGGGTATACTCCCTCCGTCCCGGTAGAAATCACTCACTTACTGTATTCACGTAAATTAAGGAAAAAAATAATGGAAAAAATGTTGTGAGTATGAAAAGTGAGGTTGGAGAGAGAAAGTGAGGTAGAAAATAGTGATTTGATTGGCGTTGTGAGTATAAAAGTAAAGTATGAGAGATAATTAGTGGGTAGAATAGTAAAGATTTTTTGCCATTTTAGAAAATGTAATTTATAGCGGGACATTCAATGAGAAAAATGTGTGATTTATAGCGGAAACAGAGGGAGTACTTTAATTATTGATTCAGATAAACTTGGACTTTAGATGTGCACAAACTAATATAATAATATTTTCTATTTTTAGTGTGATTTCAAAACCATGTCCTGGCTGGGCAGCCCACAGACTTGCATGTGGCGGTTCATGTACAATGTTCTCGGCCATTCCTAATAGTATAGGAGTAAATTTTTTTCTATGGTAAATGAATGATTTTTTTGTCGAAATGTATCCGTAAATACTTTTTTATCATTTTATATATGCAAAACTTTGAAGATTTTTTACTATTAAAAATAATTTTTTTAAAAAATATTTCTAAAATATAAAAAGATCATTCATTTCATTTAAGAATGACGGAAATATTTAGTTTCAATATTCGCTTTGATCATCAATCCATGAGTCACCAAAACTATCTTACACATGATGTGTAAGTATAGTGAGACGTGGGGTCGCATGTGGGATCGCATGTGTATAAGTATACTCTAATACTATGTTAAGTTATGATTTGAACTAAAAGATTAAACTATTAGATAGGAACTCAACAATAAATATCAAATTTGCTGATGACGTCAAGCTTTTCAGGGTCAAGAGCGGTTCAAGGATATTTGGCAGGATATTTTTAGTGATTTGAGGTACCTATAACACAACACAAATGAAGCACCATTAAGATCAAAATTGGATGTTACTCCAACTCAGGCCCTCGGGTGTGAGAGTAAGAATACTGAGTAAAAAAGGCTTTGAATATTTTGAGTGTGTGTGAGTGTTTAGGGTTTGAGAATAATATGACTTACTCAATATATTTGGAACTTACCTTGCCCAAGGGGACAAAGGTCTTCTATTTATAGGCAATGGAGAGGTGCTTGTTAATATAAGCAATGAGATCAGCCCTAGAGGGTACATTGGTATTTGACCGCTTACACGTGTCCGCAACTAATTGGCCCTGTCAGGGAGGGAACATTGACTGTAGAGGGGGCATGGCTGAAAGGGACATGAGCCGTGTATATGGCTTGGCGCGTTAAATGAAATAGTAGGCGCCTGTCTGAGCCGCATTGAATGCGTGATGGGGGAGCCGGCAACTTGCATGTCAGAGTCAGTAAGCTAACTTGCTCAGTAAGGCTTGACATTAACCGGGAGAGGCGGTATGAGCCACGCCAACATGCTGGGCGCGATCAAAGGTATTTGACGCGGGCACGGATGGAGCGGTCATACCTCCTGCGGGCACCAATCCAGCGGTAAGGATCCCTCCGGTCTTTGAGAAGGATGATGCGGGGAGGAACGCGGTCTTGACCTCAGGGGTCTATCTGTCCGCGATCTTTACTCCCGCGGTCAAGGGAATGCCACGTCACCGGTTCCTCGGGACTGCACCGAGCGTGGGTCTTGGCCCAGCAGGTACGAGCACTTCAATGGCCCCTAGCTCCAAGTGTGATTATTTATGGTCTGAGCGAGGAGCTACTAGTTAAGCTCGGTTTACCCAGATCGCTTCTCGATCGGGCACCAGTGTTAGCGCTTTTCGTTGGTTGCTGCTCTGCCTCCCATGCATATAGGCACGTTCGGGAGGCACGGATGGGAGACACGTGGCCCCTTGAATGCTCTGCCTCCCGGTTGGCAAGTGGGCCCCTGGGCATATGAAAAGACAGCGCGTGACACTTACGGAGGGTACGTGTCAGCCATCCAAGAGGCGCCATAAATGCCAACTGGGGAATTTTTTGAATTTTCAAACGTTTGGAGGCGGTTTTGGGTTCGAGGAACGGTTTGTGGGCTATTTAATACGGGTAAAACGGGTTTAACCCGTATTGGTAGGCCTTATAAATATCAAACCCTTCTTCCTCAAACCCTTTTACCACCCTCAAGCCTTCAATTGTTTTTAGAGAGAGAAATTTCTGCTGCGTACTTGCGTCTCCTTGCTTCGAATCTACCTTCGATCCTTTCTTTCGTAAGTAATTTTGATTTTTCTTCTTCTTCATCTCTTTCTACTTTTCTGGGTTTCAAAATGACTACCTGTGAATTTGGACCCCGACGTCCCTTAGAGTTAGGAGATGGGAGCACTCCAGATACCTTTGTCGTCTGTAAACGGACAGGGGGGATATTTAGGAAGGTAGGCCATGGCTGGATTAGGCTATCCCTGGATTGCTTCCAGTACTTTTGGGAGAAATCCCAATGGGGGCCTTTTGTCCCACCCCGGTTGTGGGAGGCCAAAAGAAAGATGATAAAACGGAACGGTAATGTTTTGGTGTTGGGGAATACAAGTAGGTTAAGAAATTTTGTGATGGGGGGTTTTGTGCAGGTTTTCCCGCGAGAGAGATCAGGCTCTAAACGCCCTTGAACTTGTGAGGAGAGCGATTCGCGTCCTCGAAGTAGTAGTTGACTGGGAAAAGTGTGAACTGATGGACCCTGATCAAACAAGTGAGATGCGGGCACCGAGCACCGGGGATCTGAGCGATCCTTTGGATGTTCTCCCCTTGAGGACAATTTTTCCTGATGTTGTACCCGGGGCCCCTGGTGCGGACACGATTGAACTGAGTAGCAGTGAGGAGCTTGAGCCTCTGAATTTTGAGGTGACCGGAGGCGGGGAGAATGAACCTGAGGCGGCCCACTCCCGGGGTTCATCCACTGGTCTCTTTGGCTCCCTGAGCTCGGAGACCGAGGAGGATGACCGCTAGGAGGAAGATCGAATGGCTGCGGGTACCGCCCAGAAGGCCACAGAAATTGTTGACGCCTTCGAGGAGGACTCCAAGGAGGTGATCCCTGCCCGAGGTAGGGGCAAGCGGCCAGCTGTTGAGGCGAACCCTGGCCGAGGCCGCAAGAGGAAAGCCAAGGAAATGGAGACCATAGATTGGGAGGAGGAAATATATACCCTCTACAATGTGGACCCCAAAGAATTCCGTGTCCGCACTCTTGGCCACGTTCAGATAAAGAACAAGGAGAAGCTGCGGCCAAAAACTATAGCAGATGTCCGCGAGGACAATAGGGCCTGCATTTTCTATGGGGCTCAGTTCGAGAACGGCCTCAGGCTTCCCTTGGACCCCTTCTTCTATTTCTTTCTTTGCTTCAACAATTGTCTTCCAATGCACCTGACTCCTAATGCCGTGAGGGCCTTGGTCTCCTTCATAACCGTTTGTAGGGTCTTGGTCCACGAACCCACCCTTTCTGGGCTTTATTCCTATTACCAGAACCAGATCTCCAATGGCAACCTGAGCCTGAAGGCCAAAAACTATTCTGCCCGGACCTTTTCTCCCCCATCAAACAAATTTGACCAATGGAACCAGAGGGATATTTTGGTCATAGAATCCAGGTTTGGTTGGCCCTTCCCTAAACCTTCTAGTCCTGTTCCGATAAAGGTGTCCGCCAGAAATTACCTTGACCCTTCTCTGTCTGATAACCTGCGAATTGCCTTGGAGACCTATCTGGCCAAGTACAACAGTGATGGGGTGGAATGACATGGGTGCCATTGTTGAATTTGAGCCCCTGCTCGTCTACTCAGGGGTGGCTCCTCGAAGGGAGGGAGCCCCTTATGCCCCTAGAGTAGATATAGAGCCCCAGCCTCGTGACCCTGACTGGAGGGTGCATGAGTTCTATCAATTTGAGGCTGAGTGCAAAACTTGCATGTTGGGTGCTGAATGCGAGCCTCCCGAACTGATTGGTCTCTACTCTTTTTGAGAACTGCTGTATACTTTTCTTTTTTCATTTTTCGAACTGTCCTTAACCAATTCTGTTTTCTTTCAGAGTAGACCCCGAAGAATATAACTTCTAATGGCTCCCCTGAGCGCCAAAGAACTGAAGGCCAGAAACATGAAGGCCCAGAAAGAAGCCACTGCGAAGAGGCAAGCTGCCTTGGGAACGACCCCGGGCAAGGAAGCCAATCTGCATGTAGCTAACAGGAAGGATGGCAATACTTTAACTGGGCCCAAAGTGGTCCCCACCAAGGATCTGCCTCCACCCCCAAAGGGTCCTCCTCCTGCCCACGCTGTCCGTGCCTCTTCCTCTCCTGGCCGCACCATTTCCTCTGGGCATAACCAAGAGCCCAGGAAGAGGAATGAGAGAGACGGGGACTTGGGGCACAAAGAGAGGGGCTCTAAGTTCCAGAAAGTTGGGGATGCACCCCTCTGGACTACCACTGCCTCCGCGGCAATCTCCTCCACCGCTCCTCTAGAAGGGAGGACTCTCTGCTCGGCCTCCTACCCAGTGGCCTCCCTCAGCACTCGCGAGGAGACACTGGCCGTTAGGAAGAGGCTATCTGATGTGCCCGCCATTACTGGGGTGGACATCTATACAAGGAATGCCAACAACTCTGTCGTTAGGATCGGCCTTATCAACCGGCTCTTTTCCCCGGACTTCTACAAGAACGTAGTGGTCAAGGAGAATCCGTCTGCCCTGATGGGGGACATTGGCCTTGCCCTCACTGAGGTTGGGACCATTCTGTCTGTTTTATTTCCCTCAGGATTTCTGATTTTTGCTCAAAATTTTTTATCTTTCTCCTCGCAGGCGGGCAACAAGGCTATGAGGCTCCGGGAATGCTACGATAGTTTGTTCGCGGAGGTTGATAACAACACCAAGATCTTGGCGGATAAGCTCCGCGAGCTGGCCCAGGCGGAGGAGAGGGTTCAGATCTTGAACTCCGCTCTTGATGCCAAGGGGAAAGCTCTCTCCGATAAGGAGAATGATTTGAAGGAATTCTCTGACCGCCTGGCGGTGGTGGAGAAGGACCTTGAAAAAGAAAAGGGGGAGCGGAATGAGCTCCGCGGGCACAAGGCCGAGTGGGAGCCCCGCAATGCTGAACTGTCCAAGAGATTGGAGGCCTCCAAATCTCAGGTCCTCATTCAGGAGGCCAAGGTGGATGAGCTCTCCGACCAGCTACTCCCCTATAAGCAGTTTGAGTTGGAGAGGGAAAAAACACTGGAGGCTGCCGGCAAGGAAGCGGTGGAGCAATTTAAGAACTCCGAGGAGTTCAAGAACCTTCTTGCCGCCGAAGGCGGCGCCCAGTACGAGGCTGCCTGTAGGACGCAGATACGCAACTTTGCTGCCACGGGCAGATATTCAGCTCAGCAGTTGGCCATAATAGGCTCATTGGTAGCTACTGATGCTGTGTGTCTTCCCGGGCACGCACTAGTTCCTTTATCCGAGGAGGAGATCAAGGGTTTGGATATGGCCGCAGCGGCCTCCTTACCTCCTATAGCTGAAGTCACGGCTACAGACCTGATTGACGAAGTAGATGCCCTCAGATTTGGGGATGAGGAGATGCCCTACGAGGATGCCATTGCCCGCGTCTTTCCCAATGGACCGGCAATAGGTGATCTTTTCTCTACGCGGGCAGCTCCCCCTCCAGTCTCCACTGAGCCCCCCTTTGATCCTATCACTGATTTGCTCGTGACAAGCCTTCCTTCTCCAACCCCGGCCTCCGAAGTGGCCAAGGAAGCAGCTTCTGAAGATCCCAAGGAGCAAGCTCCTCTAGCTTAGGATTTTTATTTTCCTTTGTTGTAATAGATTGTAGTATTTTGTAACCATTTTTCTATCATTAATAGAAGTATTTTTCTTAATTGCTTTCTGGATTGCTATCTTAATTGCTTGTCCTTGTAGGCTGTTTTGAGTGTTGGCAATATTCGAGTACCTTAGTACTTGCATTCTTGCTTTTTCTTTTTCCAGCGTTTTTTGACTGCACAATTAAATTTTATACTCTCCTTCCCCGGTTAAAGGCTTAGTAGGCCTTGTGCCCGCGTTTTTTGAGTTTTCCTAACTCTGTATTCAAAATCACTTGGATTTTTTGTGAGAGTCAGCCCTATTTCTCTGTGACCGCGTTTGTTTGGCCTTGTGGCAAACTTTGAGGTCTTAGCCCCGTTTGTCTGTTTGACTTTGTTAAACTCTTTTGATCACTCCCATCCATTTACACTTATTCCCAGCCTTGCGAGCCGTGGTGTAAGTCAAAAGCAACCAAGGCAAGCTACTTTCATAGGGCATGTAGAGTGTGGCCGTGAGGCGATAGTCTACGCAACAGTAGGTAGGAGCATATTAGCCCTTTAATCTACCGGCATCTGTATCCACTATTGGTGGTTCACGCGGTTTGACCCTTTATTCAAAACTTCTTGAGTTTTTTGTGAGGGTCTTGTGGCGATCATGTGAGCGGGCTCATATGTTGGCCTTTGTCACATACAGGCATGCGAGTAGCGGCCCTAGAAAAGGCCTTCGCGCATTTAGTGGGTCCGGGCTTTGGCCTTTGTCCCCACTTGCATCTATATCCACTTTTTCTTGGTGGTATCACGCGGGCAGGAAAGGGTGTCGTGTCCGCGATCAAGTACGGGCGTAATGGCCTTTGTACCCATATAGGCGTGCGAATCGTAATGGATCTTTGTGCATCAGTAGGTAGGAGCTCATATATTGGCCCTTTAACCTACTGGCATCCGCTTGCAGGCATCCACTCTAGCTTTTGAGGCTGGTGGGAATAGTGTCACAACAGCTTTTGCACAAAAATTTAGTGATAACTTCATATTCATACATGTAGTACCCTATACTCCCTCAAAAAATTACAAAGATTTCAAAAGAAGTACTTTCTAAGGTGATCGCTATTCCAAGCGTGCTTGAGCTCTTTTCCTTCCTTTGTTCACAACATGTAGGTTCCCTTCTTGATTATTTTGGTAACCTCATATGGACCCTCCCATTTCGGGGAGAGTTTGTTGAAACCAGGTTGAGTTCCTTGGACCTCCACATTTCTGAGTACCCAATCTCCAACTGAAAAACTTCTCTTATTTACTCTTTTGTCATGGTGCCTCTTCGCCTTTTGCTTGTAGTTAACCATTTTCTCATTTGCTCGCATTCTCTTTCCTTCGAGATTGTCCAGGTCACACCTTCTGTTTGCCTCGTTTTGAGAATCATCGAAGGATGTAACTCTGTACGAGGGTAGGGCAACCTCGACTGGAGCCATTGCCTCTGACCCATACGTGAGCGAGAAAGGAGTCTCCCTGGTTGAGTTCCTGATTGTTGTGCGGACAACCCATAATGCGGTCTGGAGCTCGTCCAAACATCGTCCTCCTCGCTCCTCCAAGTTTTTCTTTAGGGCGGTCAGGACTAGCTTGTTCGCGGCCTCAGCTTGGCCATTTCCCTTGGGATAAGCAACTGCAGACTGACGATGCTGCACCTTCATTCTCACACATTCAGCAGTGAATTTTGCGGAGAACTGAGTGCCATTGTCCGAAATTATTGCTCGTGGAACCCCAAATCGGCAATAGATGTGATCGTGGACAAAATTGATAGTATTCTCCTCGGAGATAGTGGCTAAGACCTTGGCTTCTGTCCACTTGGTGAAATAATCCACGGCCACAACGGCATACTTAATGCTTCCTCGAGTAGTTGGGAATGGTCCAATGAGATCAATCCCCCACGTATCAAACGGCCACGATGGTACAACCAAAGTTTGCTCTGTTGATGGTAGTCTAGGGATGTCCGCAAATCTCTGGCATTTATCACACTTCCTCACGTACTCCTGCGCATCTCTTCTCATTTTAGGCCAAAAGAATCCCTGGAATTTGATCTTGTCTGAGAGAGTGCGAGCACCGGAATGTCCGCCACAAACTCCTTCATGAACCTCATAGAGTAAGTTGGTGACCATGTGAGTTTTGACACATCTTAGCAAAGGCTTGATGAATGATCGTCGAAAAAGTACCCCATCGAGGATGAGGTATTTCGCGGACACCGTTCTAATGGCTCTAGCCCTTGCTGGATTTTGAGGGAGGGTCTGCTTCTTGATGTAATCCTTGATCTCATCTACCCAGTCCCTCACTTGATCCTTAATATTGCTTATCTGAATCCGATCTATAGCAGGTCTTTCTGTGAACTCTATCTGGCAATCTGTCTCTAAGTCTATGATTTATTGATCGGATATTCTGGAGAGGAGGTCAGCTTCCGTATTATTCTCTCTCATGACTTGGTTCAGCTCATAGTAGGTGAAATTTTTGATGAGGGTTTTTGTAAGACCGCAGTACTGAGTTAGCACTGGGTTGATTGTATCATACTCCCCCCTAATTTGATTTACTATGAGCTGAGAGTCACTATTGATTTCTATATTCTGAACTCCCAAGTCTCTTGCCAATTCCATGCCCGCTATAATCGCCTCATACTCATCTTGGTTGTTTGATGCCTCGAACTTGAATCTCAAGGCTCTTTTGAATTTCTCCCCGCAGGGCGCGATCAGGAGTATGCCCGCTCCACTTATCAACTTGCTCGCAGAGCCGTCCACGAATAAAGTCCACACTTCTTCTGGACGCTCTTTGGGCTGTATGATCTCAGTGTTCGAGCTATCTTGGGCTTCTTCTGACTCTGCTCGCTTTCTCTTACCCAGGTCGCTGTCCGCTAGTTTAAATGATGATTCCGCTACAAAATCAGCTAAGGCCTGCGCTTTGATCGTCCTTCTCGGGGAGTAGGTGATCTGGAACTTAGTGAGTTCGATAGACCAAGCAAGTATTCTCCCCGAGGACTCTGGTTTATGCAAAACCTTTCTAAGCGGGGCCTCAGTGAGTACAGTTATAGGATGTGCATAAAAGTAGGCTCTTAATTTTCGAGCAGATACAAGCAAGGCGTAAGCTAACTTTTCTATATTAAGATAACGCCCTTCTACGGCGGACAATGCCTTAGATACATAATAAACTGGTTTTTGGGAGTTATTATCCTCCCTTACAAGAACAGCAGCTACGCTGATCAAGAATCGCTAAAAATGTAAAAGCTCTTCCCCGGGCACCGGGCTGCTGAGTAGAGGTGGCTGCCCGAGGTATGTCTTGACTTCTTCAAAATCTTGATGGCATTCATGATTCCATGCAAATTCGTCAGCTCTCTTCCCCCCTTTTAGAGTTTTGAAGAAGGGGAGGCATCTCTCTGCTGATCGCGAGATGAAGCGGCCAAGTGCGGTGATGCGGCCATTGAGTTTCTGTACATCCTTCACGCAAGCAGGAGGTTTCATGTCCAACAGCGCTTGAATTTTCTCGGGATTAGCCTCTATTCCCCGCTGGTTGACCATGAATCTAAGGAACTTGCCCGCCTTCACCCCAAAGGCACATTTTAGGGGGTTTAGCTTCATGTTATTGCGGCGCAAGTTTTTGAAGGTTTCCTCCACGTCGAGCTCGTGGGGGTTTTCCTTTGTTTTTATAACCATGTCATCAATGTAGGCCTCAAGATTTTTGCCTAGTTGATTTTTGAAGACAAGATTGACCATTCGTTGATAGGTGGCTCCTGCATTTTTTAGCCCAAAGGGCATCATAATGTAACAATAGGTCTTGCCCGCAGCGATGAAAACTACGGAGCGGACATCTTCAGGAGCCATCTGGATCTGATGGTAGCCGGAGTATGCATCAAAGAAGCTCAAAACTCTATGATCGGCTATTGAATCCACCAATCTGTCTATGCGAGGAAGAGGGAAGCAGTCTTTGGGGCATGCCTTGTTGAGATCGGTGAAATCAACACACATCCTCCACTTGTCGTTGGATTTTTTGACCATTACCACATTTGCTAGCCATTTGGGGTAGGAAATCTCCTTTATTATCCCCGCTTTGAGCAATTTCTCTACCTCTTCCTTGATCGCGATCTCCTTCTCCGGGGAGAAGTACCTCGATTTTTGATGAATGTTCTTGAAGGATGGGTCATCATTGATTTTATGGAGGATCACGTCCTCGCTGATTTCCTGCATATCCTCCAGGCGAACACATCATAGTTTGCTCGAAGAAACTCAATGAGGATCCTTCTCTACCCGGTGTGAATTTCCAGCCCGACCTTAACAGTTTGCTTGGGGAAGTGGAGGTTGATGACCACCTCCTCGAGCTCGTCGTTAGGTCGAAAGTCGCTGATTTCACGATTATGCAAGGATTCAATGACAATAGTTGGGGGGTTGACCTGGGTTCCGGTCAGCGCTGCCATGGAATATATGACCTCGCGGTCAATCTTTCCCTCAATTCCCCTATCAATATAACCTCCCTCAATAGGGGCCAACTGTTTCGACTTTCTGCTCGCCCTAAGCTCCACCTTAGTGGTATGAAAAGAAAGCATGCCAATAGAAATGGGAGCCGGAACAACTTCAATGGCTTTCCCTTTTCTCGCTTTGTCCTCGCCCTCTTTCTGCGGGCAGGATGTCTGGCCTTTACTAGATTTTCTCTTCTCCTCTATTGCTCGGAGGAATCTCCCGAGCTGGTTTTGATGGTGGCAACCCCGCCCGGGGTGTTAAATTTCACCCTTTGGTGGGGGACGGAAGCAACTATTCCCAATTCGGCCTGAGCAGTTATGCCAAGGATGGCATTGTATTGGGAAGGAAGGTCGATCACCATGAAAGTAATTTTGGCCGTCTTCTGCATGGGTTTTTCCCCAATAGTTATTTCGAACACAATCGTCCCCTTTACCCCCATTGCGTGATTGGTGAACCCCTCTAGCATGCCCGCATACAGAGTTAGGTTAGCCTCGGTCATCCTCATTCCTATCAAAGTATGGTAGTAGAGTATATCCCTGGCCGCACCCGTATCAATTAAAACTCGATGTATGTTGGCTCGGTTAATTTTCATGTGGAGAGTTAGGGGCTGAGTAGAGTGGAATAGGGAGGAGGCAAGTTCACTCTTTTTGAACCCTATTTCTTGCTCTTCCTCAGGAGCCATTGAGGGGATTAAGAAAACCTTCTCCAATGTTCGAATCTGAATGGAGAGCTGTTTGTTGGATGGAGGCTCTTCGCCAATAAAATTAATGTCATAGTCCCCCAAATCGTCATCGTAATTATCTCTTTCGCTCCTTTCGGGGCCACGCGTGCCTCGTGCTCGCTGTTGATTATTGTTATTGGGGGCATTGTTGTGGCCCTTGACCCACTTTGTTAGCTCCCCGTCATTGATTTTTTGCTGAATAATTCGCTTCAACTAGAAGCAGTCTTCAGTGCCATGACCGTGGTCATTGTGATATTCGCAGAACTTGGCCCTACTCCTTTCGTTTGGCTTCCGGATCATTGGGGGAGGAGGGGGAAACTCGGAGGCTCTCATAATTACTGCTCGCGATTCGGTTAGGGGGTATAAACTGTTTCATCTACCACCTTTCGTAGCTTGTCTGACACACGGCCTCTGTTTTTGCCTTGATTATTAACGCGGGCAGGCTCCGGGGTGGTATCCTGGACTTGGCTGATTCTTTCTTTAACGGGCGTGCGGGCAGGAGTCACGGTGGGTTCCTCGGCTGAAGCTATGGCAGAGGCTCTCTCATACATCTCCTCCACGCTTTTAGGTCGGTTGGAGGCGAAATTCATTTTGAGGAACGAGGAGGCAAGACCGCCCTCAAAGCAGAGTCGGATGTCTCCTTCCTCCAGATCCACGATCTCCTCGCTCACTTTCTGGAACCGAGAGATGTAATTTTTTGTGCTCTCGTTTGCGGCCTGCTTGACACGGACAAGATCTGTCTTTTGTCGAGCGGGCTCACTGGCCCCAGCAAAGGCATTTAGAAAGAGGCTTCTAAACTGACTGAATGATTTGATGGATCGGGGTTTGAGAGCCAGCATCCAAGAGAGGGCCTTGCCCGTGAAAGTTGCTGCTAAGGCCTTACACATCACTGATTCGTCCGACGAGAATAGGGCCATTTGTCCCTCGAATCGTCCCATATGGCTCTTGGCATTTTTGGAGCCATCATATGTATCCATCTGGGGGGCTTGCCACTCTGAATAGGTGCCCGGGCGATCTTATCGCTGAAGGCATCCATTGTGCGGCCACACCTCTTGGCTGCCTTTTGGTGGGTCTCCCACATCTCATGCATAAATTTGACAAATTTCGGGCTCTGATTATCCACCTTCTGTTTTTTGGCTCGTGGAGTCACGGCCTTCTCCTTGGCCGGAGCCAAGGGTCTAGCTTTGGACTTCGCACGGCGATTTGATTGTGCCTCTTCTCCAGCCTCCTCGCTATCTTCCACATGTACCACATCAAGGCCCCGGCCGCCCAAGGTCCGCGATCAAGGGTTGGTTCAACCTGTTTTGCCCCTCTAGCTTGACTAGCAAGCGAGTTAGCGGGAGCTTGTTGGGAGAACCTTTGTGACCCTTGTGGGAACTGCAGTCCGCCGTTTGCCTCTATCTCAAACATCTCCATTTGAGCGTCATTGATGGCCATGGCCTCAGCGACCAGCTTGGATTTGGCGGCGAGGATCTCCTGCCTCTTCAGAATCTGGTCCGGGTAGAGGGGAGTGTTTAAGGCGGTGTTTTTTATAGGAGCTTGGGGAGTTTTTGGGGTGTTGTTGAGGAGAGCTTGGGCTTTTTCAGCTCTGGCTTCATCCGTTAACCTATGTAAAACCCTTTGAACGGGGGAAAGGCTTTTTTACGGCTGAGAACGGGCCCCCATCCTATTAAAAACGGAGGTTGTAGCCTTATCTTTATTGACATTGGAAGGTGAGGCCTGGTCATCCACATGCATGGTCAAGTGACCAGCGTTTTCCAAAGTTTTAGACATGCTTTGAAAAGAAGAAAATGACTGAAAAGAAGAGCCTTTTGACAGTCAGCTGTTTAGAACACAAAGTGTGTCTGAAAACAAAGAATTTTAACGAGAAACAAATGACGATTCCCGGCAATGGAACCACTGATGACGCCAGGCTTTTCAGGGTCAAGAGCGGTTCAAGGATATCTGGCAGGATATTTTTAGTGGTTTGAGGTACCTATAACACAACACAAATGAAGCACCGTTAAGGTCAAAGTTGGATGTTACTCCAACTCGCACTTCTAAAAGGAGAGTAAGAATACCGAGTAAAGAAGGCTTTCAATACCTCGAGCCACAAAGTGAGTGTTTAGGGTTTGAGAATAATATGGCTTACTCAATATATTTGGAACTTGTCTTGCCCAAGGGGACAAAGGTCTTCTATTTATAGGCAATGGAGAGGTGCTTGTTGATGTAAGCAATGAGATCAGCCCTAGGGGGTACATTGGTATTTGACCGCCTACACGTGTCCGCTGTTAATTGGCCCTGTCAGGGAGGGAACATTGACTGTAGAGGGGGCATGGCTGAAAGGGACATGAGCCGTGTATATGTCTTGGCGCATTAAATGAAATAGTAGGCGCCTGTCTGAGCCGCATTGAATGCGTGATGGGGGAGCCGGCAACTTGCATGTCAGAGTCAGTAAGCTAACTTGCTCAGTAAGGCTTGACATTAACCGGGAGGCAGGTATGAGCCCACGGTCAACATCTTGGGCGCGATCAAAGGTATTTGACGCGGGCACGGATGGAGCGATCATACCTCCTGCGGGCACCAATCCAGCGGTCAGGATCCCTCCGGTCTTTGAGAAGGATGATGCGGGGAGGAACGCGGTCTTGACCTCAGGGGTCTATCTGTCCGCGGTCTTTACTCCCGCGGTCTAGGGAATGCCACGTCACCGGTTCCTTGGACCAGACCGAGCGTGGGCCCGGTCCAGCAGGTACGGGCTTATCACTTGCACACTACCCCTAACTTGTAACTTGGTTGCAAACGTGGAGATTTTACAAAATTGCCACTTTTTTAGGCATTCAAAATTACAAACATGCCACAATTTCGGTAATGGCAACACAATGCAATTTTTGCACAAATAATTTGGGTAATACTTCAAGTGTGTGGAATCGAAACTGAGACCTTGCAATTCTGTACTATGATAAAATCTGAGATTTCATATCAAATCAATTGGTGATGCGAGAACTGACCCATAATCCAAGCCCGACCCCTTTCCTCAGGCAAGTAAGGTGGTCGCCTACGGCCCCGAAATTTTGATCAATTTTAGGGACCTCAAAATTTTAATTAGTATATAATAAACTCCAATTTCGTAAAAGATAAAACTTTGGTGTCCTAGCGGTTGAGATTGTTGCCTGAAAATCGTTGTATGCGCTTCTTAGCAACCATTGTTTGAGTCTTGTACTTGCAACTAGTTTCGTGTTCTTCTTTTCAAAGCAGTTTTCTCTCTCTCTCTCTCTCTCTTTCCTTCACGTCAGTTTGGTTTCCTAACTTTTCTTTGGCGAAAAACATATTTTTGTCACTAAACGTTGGCCCAAATTACAATATTATCATTAAACTATTATTTTTCCCATGTTCTTATTGAACTTTTTATGTTTTTACATTATTCTCACTCCGTCCACAATTTTGCTAAAAAATTAACAAAAGTTAGTCAGGTAAGGTAGTAAATTAACAAAATTTATTCGCGCGGCGTCACGTTACTATCTTTAGTTAAGTTTTAATTAACTTACGAAAGTCTTTTTGCTAAAAACTTAGCTAAAGTCAGTCACGTGAAAGAAAAACATTATCATTGTTAGAAACATTATTCTGGTTTCTTGAGTAAAAGTTGTACACCAAAAGACTTAACAAAAGTTAGTCATGTGAGGTCATACGTGACTAACTTCCGTTAAGTTTTAATTAACTGATGAATTTTTTTTCACTAAAATCTCAACGAAAGTCAAGTCACGTGAATGAAAAGCATTATCATTGTTTGAATCATTATTTTGGTTTCTTGAGTAAAAGTTATATACTAAAAGACTTCACAAAAGTTAGCTATGTGCGGTCAAGTGACTAGGGATGACAATTTAATTGAACCCGGTCCGTTTCGAAGGATGATTCGATCCGAAATTTTCGGATTTGGTAGGATTTTTCATGATCCGATCGGATTTCGGATAGGATCCGGTTTAGGTATGATCCGATCCGATCCGATTTCCTTCAATTTATTATCTGATCGGATATCCGATCTGATACCCGATCCGCTTTCATTAACCTTGCTGTTTTTCATTTTTACCCCTCATGTTCTTTAAATTTGCATTTATATCTTCCTTATATAAGGATAAATCTAGGGTTTACCCCCCCCCCCCTCTCTCTCTCTCTTGCGCAGCAGCCCTCTCTCTCTCTCTTGGCAGACGGTCTCGGATCGGATCGGATATGGCTTTCTAGTATTCTATTAAATTGATTAAATAAAAAAAAAAAAGTTACAGCTTCGGATCGGATCGGGGCTTGGATCAAGTAAGTTCGGATCGGATCGGATTCGGATCAGGACTGATCCAACCCGATCCGATCCGATGGCCATCCTTACAAGTGACTGATTTTCGTTAAGTTTTTAGTGAAATTATACCCGAAGTGAGAACATTGTAAAAATATGATAAGTTCAATGAAAGCATTGAAAATAATAATAATTCAATGATGACATTGTAAATTGGACTAAAGTTGAATGATGAAAAGATGCTGTTTTCCCTCTTCTTTCTCTCTCTCTCTCTCTCTCTCATTTGATTTCTAACATAATTAATTGGACTATCTGAGCCAGAAATTCTACTGTCCCCAAGGCCCAAACAACTCAATGTCTGGTCTGATGACCCTCCATTAGCTTTTGGCAATTTCTTTGCTCTCCAGATATCACTTATTGGCCCGTTAGTATTCTATTATGCCCAATTGCCCATTAGAAATAAACATTTTTTCAATAGTAACAAGAGGAATAATATTTTTGTTTTGTCACTGTATTTTGGTTAATTGTTACTCCATTTATCATTATTATCTCTGTCTGCAGCTATCTACTTAGTGAAATTAATTCAAGTATCCACTTTGAGAGTTGAAAAATTAGTTGGATTCCGCATTCTTATTCATTTGGTGATTCCGATTAGACATTAAACTACTTGACAATTTATGGTGATATAATACTGGTGTTCAAATCACTACCGGATATATTTGACTTTTCATATTTTTTGTCACTGTTATTGAACTCTATGTTCACCCAATTCCCATTTAGGTATATAATACTGGTGTTCAAGTCACTACCGGATATATTTGCAAGCAAAGCAAATGGAGGCAATTGCACTCATTTAATTAAAAAAAATGTGTAAATATATTAACACAAAATCTAGGGAGAAACGCATTTCTCCATAAGTTATGGAGAAACGGGTCCCGACATGTCGCGCGACAATGAGCTATATAGCCAGAAACCTATGAAAGTGATATCCAGAAACCTTCAAATGAATATCCAGAAACCTTCAAAATGTTTTCTCGATATACATTTGAAGGTTTCTGATATCCAAACCTTCAATAGCAATTTCGGATATGCCCTAACACATTCTCGGATATGCACCTAACAGGTTTTACGGATATGCACCTAACAGCTTTGATATACATTTCACATCCTTCCGGCTATCAATTACAAAGCTTCGGATATCAATGCAAAGCTTCGGCTATCAAATGCAAAGCTTCTGGATATCCAGAAGCTTTTGGTCTTGGCCTTGGGTTTTTTTTTCTGGTTATCAAATGTAAAGCTTCTGGCTATGAAAAACACGTTTCTCCATAGTTATGGAGAAACGCGTTTCTCAGCAGACGCACTCATATATTAATAGACTTTCCCTATTTGATTTACAAAATATATTATTTTTTATTTTTTTTAGGGATTTTGCCAATTTATATAAAGGGCCTGTTTGTTTTAAAAAAATAATTATACTTTGAATTTGAAATGAGTAGAGAGTTGTAGCCGAAAGAAGAGCCCTGCTTTTGTCTAAAATGGCATGCAGGTTGATGATCATGCAATGTAAACACTAGGCATATTTGTAACAAGACAATCAAAATCTTTCGCGTGACAATATCATCATTATTCATAATTATCACCACCTAGCACCAAATAAATAAATAAATATTATCATCACCTTGTATTTCACAATTTTCTTTTTTGTATCGGGTGTTTATTGGACATAGTATTCCTTTTGTCAGAAAATGATTTTTCTGTTAGAAAAATCTTGAAAATATAGAAAGGAAAACAAATTACAACATTGAAAATATAATATACAACAATTCTGAAAAATCATAAAAAGAAAGATACAACCGTATTTGATCTCTTCATTGGGTTTGTCCATCTTTAATCTCTTGTATCCGAGTCGTGTGAGAACACACTCTCCTTAAGACTAATTCGTCCTCCTCTCTACGAGTGCTTGAGGTTTCAACGGGTGTTAGTCTCCCAGGATAAAGCGGATTAACCGGAACCACTTCGCACTTGAGCTTTCCGGCGAAATGAACTAATATGCTTGGACAATATCACCATTCCAATTATTCAAGGAGGGCAAAGGAAGAAGATGAACGAATTGCAAGAGGATAGAAGAAGATTGATGGAAAAAGCTTCTTTTTGTGTGTTTTCCTCTTATCTTTTTCTCTATTTTTTTTTTCTCTCTTCTCTTCAAAGAGTTGTGGGTATTTCTTTTATAGCTCAAAACTCCCCAAGGATTAACTCTCCAATTAATCCACATATTGATGATCATCTTAATTCAACAATTAACATTGCCATCAATTTATTCTTGGAGTTTCATTTGCCAATCATAAATGGACATTAACTTTGAAAGTTATTCTTGAAATTAATCTTGAATTAAAAGAATTATAATTCAATAAAAAATGGCCAAAACTATCAACTAGTTTTTCCATTCTTTTCACATGTGAGACAAACTCACATTTCCAACTTTCATCCATTTATTTAAGCTGTAATATTTTTATCATTCAATCTTCAAATTGAACAAATAAAATATCATTTTCATGTTCTCACGGAGTAGAATATGAACCCACAATAATCTTTGTCCAACGACAAACGATTTTTCCAAGGAAATGTACACAATTTTCTTCACACACAACATACTTTTCCAACAATCCCCCACATGAAGGAAATTGAGGACGAGATTGGTGATAGAGTCCGGCACAAAAACTTGCATACGAAGGTGTGGGGATATTGCCCATTGAACCTCCGCTCGAACTAGCATATTTACTCTACTCGCAAGTCGATAGACGCGATGTCCTTGAATCGATATGCTTTTTGTGTAGCCGATCATATACTAGACACAAGTAATGTCCTAACATACTTCATTTCTCATAGCTATGTTCGTTCATGGCCCTGAACATAATGCACAGTTACGTGAGAGGGTCTAAGAATTGAGCCTCACACAATTCTCCTCGAAGCGGCCCCACTTCTCTCTCACATAGGTGATTTCTTAAAGGTAACCCGTTTTACCCCGCTCGAATTTTCGACGCGTAAGAATCATTAAAAGCCTTAAGCTTATCCTTATCCTTTCGGGATGTCACTAACAGAATGGACTTGGGGTTGGTTCCCCACAGTGACGCCTGCAAGTCTTTTAACAGTTAGGTTGTCCCATTGAATCTAGTTCTTGGGATCTCCAGTCATCTAGATTGAGTTTTCCGCTGTGTTTAACTTTTAAGAGGCTTACGTCTCATTCCCCTCATCGAACTTTCAACTAACTCTCTATTTAACCCTTTGGTTAACGGATCCGTTTATCATTTGACTTCACATTGTCAAATTAGTTGAGAGTAGTTATTTAATGGTATTATGTCTTAGATATAAATGTCTAGACTACCATTACACACATTGATATATGTCATGTCAATCATAAATTGACTTTAGCAATATACCATCTTGCTAACACAAGATTTATCCATTCGATAATTCAGTTAAATCCCGGCTATTCCATATTGATCATTTCAAATAATTCAAGAATATCCACCTAATGACTTGTTTAATCACGAGTCCATTAGTTTTCCTTGAATTTGAATCAACGAATCAAATTGACTAGAATTTTTCTTAGTTAACATATCGTTTTTGGATTTAATAAACAAAGTGACGTAGACACTCTTGTTTAAATCCACACAATCAAACCTTTGATGTCTTTATCTTTGTACTTGTCTCAAGTCATACAATGACTTTACAAACTAGCACATTTTCTTCTAGGTTCCATTTCTTGAACCGTAACACTTTGATCTATTTCATTCAAAGTATCATATATTCATTTTCAAGAATTTGACATCAATACTTGATTTCCAATGATTTTATTTTCTTTTGATTTTTATATATATTCAAACTTATTGAATCATATATAACAAACCAATATCCACAATTGTTATGAACATAACTCTTGAAACATAATCCACCATTTAGTAACCAAATTCAATTTCTTTGGTAATTGGACTTGCTACTTTGCGAAACACCCCACATTAACAAGTGTACGTAGGCCTACATTTCCATATTTCATATGGACATCTCATTGTTTTCTTGGGGAAACCTTTCGAAAAGGTAATTATTTTCCAAAGTATACTCACCCCCACATTTTCAGGATAGTCCTAAAATTAGCAATAATGCCAATTTTCATTATTAACACCATTTGATCATGGTGTACATTGTGGACATTTTGTTTCATTGCTCATATACAACAAACCCCACGGATTGTTCTATGTAAATTTTCTCTTCTAAATCGACATTTAGAAAGGTTATTTACATCCAGTTGATGTATTTCAAATTCTGCTATGCAGCAATTGCAAATACAATATTTATTCTCGTGATGAGAGAATAAGTATCAAAGTAATCAAGTTCTTTATTTTCCTTGTAATCCTCAATTACAAGTATAGTCTTGTACTCATTGATTGTTCTTCCGTCGGTCTTCATTTCCTTTTTGAAAATTCACTTATATGCTAGTGATTTACTACTCGAAGGTAAATCCACTAGTTTTCAAGTGTGATTTTCCAAGATGGAATCAATCTTACTTTTAATGGCCTCTTTCCACAAAGATCCTTCCAAAGAGCTCATTGTCTTTATAACTTTGTGATTCACTTTCTAGCATGGAGGTTAGAAAATTCGGGCCATAGAATTTTCTTATCCTACCTCATTTGCTATGTCAAGGTCATGCCTCTTCTTTATCATTCATCATGATAAGTTTCTTCTTCTTCTATTGAATCTTGAATCCGTTTAAATGAGTTTTCCCCATCTCTTAATTTATACGGAAACATATTCTTAAAGAAAGAAGCACTTCATGATTCCATTATTGAATCTTGAATTCATAAACAAGAATTCTATAATCACAACTATTGTAAGCATACCCAACCATATGCAATCCATAGTATTTAGTGTAACATATACACAAACTATATTTAGTTGTGTTTTATCACTACCTCCTTATTAAGTTGATTTCCAACTTTTTCTTTAAAGAGATAAGATTCAATATTTTGCTTTTTAGCAAGCAATGTTAAAGGTAAAAACTTACATTTTACCATCATCTAGTGAATAACATTCACACCTCAAGCATCAATATGACTTGATTATAGCTTCAAGCATATATTTGATAAGTCTTGTTTGACTATAAAAAAGAGATTCATTCTCATTATTAATCACTTGAATACCCTTTCATTTCATTCATTCAAACATCATGAATTTCATTCTTGATGACATCACAATGCCACTCAAGACACAAGGTATATGCTTGACTTTTTCAAACAAGTTTGGCTTTTTAAACACGTTTGACTTTTCAAATGATTTTGACAATTCAAACAAGTTTGACCCACTTTGTCTTTGTATTAAGCATTTAGGCATGCTTCATCACATTTGCTTTCGCCAAAAGAAATGTTAGACAACTTTTCTCCAAAGTTCTATTCTCTTTTCCAACACAAAGACGAATAGCACACACCTCAACATTCATTTATATGTGAGGTAATTCTTGAAATCTTTTCAAGTGTGAAACAATTTCTCAATTATTGCCGTCACTTGAGAATTTCACTCAACACCATCCATTCGGTATGGTTTTCATGAAAGACCATTTTCAATTCTTTCATTTAACTTTTCATGGTTTATGAAGTCCACTATTTTAAAATCAAGAGCACTTTATAATGAAGTTCATTTCAGCCGCATTCTCAGATTTATTATTTATAGTCCAAAGACTCTCATAATTATTTCACCATTTTCTAGGTACTATATACATTATATAACGAATTCGACAATCCGTTAAGTATATAATTCCAAAAAAAAAAATTCTCATGCTTCAACAGCACTCACGGATTAAACATCCGTCTTATTTTCACCCAACTTTATAGAATCTTCCTTAAGAAACCTCACAAGTTTAAGGGTGGTCAAGTAGAACATATTTTGTTGCCATCACTTAAAGTCAAGGCCAACAAAATTTTCTAACTTCTCACTATGGTGATCCGATATATTTGGAACAACCACATTCTATTAGAGATTTGTCTCTACACAAACCAAACATTGGCTTTAATTTTTAACAATTATAACTTTGTTGTTAAAAATATAACTCTCTAACTTAATTAGAGAATTAACTCCAAGAATAAATTGCTAATTCAATAGGAGAATTAACACAATTTATTTCTTATAACCACTCATATTTATAAACCTCTAAATTCCTTAATGGAATTATAATTGAAGGTTAATTATTCCAAAACTTTAAAGGTCTCATCTTGGAGCACCTCTAAATTAGAGAAAAATCATATTCTCATTTACAAAATACACAATTTCTTTTAGAAGTTCTCATTCTAAATATTTTGTGTTATTTGTCATCATCATCAACAATAAGATTTAACAACTTTCTTCAAGAACTCTTATTGTTTTTATCTTTATGACATTAGTCACATATTCCCCCAATAGGTTTTAACAACTTCTTTCAAGAAGCCCTATGATTTTAGTTCTTGTAACATTTTTCAATGTTCACAACAATAGAATTCAACAACTTCTTTCAAGAAGCTCTATTGTTTTTATCTTTGTGACTTTTGTCACTATTAACAATAATAGGATTTAACAACTTCTTTCATTTTAAGAAGCCCTATTATGTTAACCTTTGTGACCTTTGTCACCAATGCAACTAATAGGTTTTAACAACTTCTCGTAAGAAGACCTATTATCTTTGTCAACTAAACGTTAAAGACTTAATCTTCCAACGTTCTTAGTTTCAATGAACTTTCCAATCTCTTTACATGATGTATAACCACTACATGAGGCTTAGCCACAATTGGTTTATACAATCATTGTAACATAGTTGATGTCACGGAGCATCAATCTTTCCATCTTTATTAATCTCATTAAACAGAAATTAAAAAAAATGTTTTAGTTCACAAAACTGCTCTGGTCCGAAATTTTTATCTTCACTTTCACATTATAGATTCCAATCTCCACCGTTCAGAATCTTCTCCTATGAGTCCTAAACATGCACACCAAATTTCAGCTCGATCCAACGGTTAACGACTCCGAAATTGCAATTTTACCACAGCTGGTCATTGCAAAAAGTTGCTGAAATTTTCTTCCATCCGCCTCTTCCATCGTTTTCTATCTTTTCTCCCGTGGCCGGTGCTCCACCGGATTCTCAAATCTGTAATCCTTTCTCAAATATCGAATTAGTCTTAAGATTGTTAGAAAAATCTTGAAAATATAGAAAGGAAAACAAATTACAACATTGAAAATATAATATACAACATTCTGAAAAACCATAAAAATAAAGATACAACCGTATTTGATCTCTTCATTGGGTTTGTCCATCTTTAATCTCTTGTATCCGAGTCGTGTGAGAACACACTCTCCTTAAGACTAATTCGTCCTCCTCTCTACGAGTGCTTGAGGTTTCAACGGGTGTTAGTCTCCCAGGATAAAGCGGATTAACCGGAACCACTTCGCACTTGAGCTTTCCGGCGAAATGAACTAATATGCTTGGACAATATCACCATTCCAATTATTCAAGGAGGGCAAAGGAAGAAGATGAACGAATTGCAAGAGGATAGAAGAAGATTGATGGAAAAAGCTTCTTTTTGTGTGTTTTCCTCTTATCTTTTTCTCTATTTTTTTTTTCTCTCTTCTCTTCAAAGAGTTGTGGGTATTTCTTTTATAGCTCAAAACTCCCCAAGGATTAACTCTCCAATTAATCCACATATTGATGATCATCTTAATTCAACAATTAACATTGCCATCAATTTATTCTTGGAGTTTCATTTGCCAATCATAAATGGACATTAACTTTGAAAGTTATTCTTGAAATTAATCTTGAATTAAAAGAATTATAATTCAATAAAAAATGGCCAAAACTATCAACTAGTTTTTCCATTCTTTTCACATGTGAGACAAACTCACATTTCCAACTTTCATCCATTTATTTAAGCTGTAATATTTTTATCATTCAATCTTCAAATTGAACAAATAAAATATCATTTTCATGTTCTCACGGAGTAGAATATGAACCCACAATAATCTTTGTCCAACGATAAACGATTTTTCCAAGGAAATGTACACAATTTTCTTCACACACAACATACTTTTCCAACATTTTCAACTCTTTTTAATATTAAGTTATTTTGAGTAATAATTTTAAATTGATTTAATTATTATAATTATAATTTAAAACTTGTTTTCAATGCACCATTTTTAAATACTATTGATAACAATTTTTAGATGTTTATTCGAATAAATAAATTAAACTAAAATTATTACTTGATGTAAACGCAGCGGAATGATATAGGAATTAATCAAGGATGATTAAAACTCTGCAGGAATTAAAGGAATTTTCAAGAACTCAAGAACGAATTCTTTCAATAAAACACGAAGTTTTATTACTAACTTGAAAACCAAAGAAAATAATAATAATGTCAAGACCCCCTAAAACTAAAACTAAAGGGGATTATATATAGATCCTCCTCTCCTAAATCCTTAAGGAAACATGAAACAAATAAAGAAAATCCTAACAGAAAAAGGAAACAAAATACAAACGAAAACAACGAAAATTAAAACTGCTCTCGACTTGCACAAATCCTCCTTTGAGGCGCACGCCTGGGACTCCCTCATGCGCCCGCCTGGAGCCCAGAAACCTTGGTTGTGCTTGGGTCAAGTTGAGGCGTCCGCTTGGACCTTGATGAAGCGCCCGCCCCAATGCCAGAAACTCCGCCTTCGTTGAAACTGTTTGAGGCGTCCGCCTGGTCACTTCTGAAGCGGCCGCCTGAGTCTTCCTCTCCTCCTGCATCAGCTTGATCTCCCAATACTTGTGTTACATCATTCGCCCCCACTTTAAAAGGATTCGTCCCTGAATCCTTATCAACATAAAGAGGCTCATCCGGATGATATTCAACCAAATCAGAAACATTAAACGTAGGGGACATATTCCAACCATCCGGTAAATCCACAATATACGCATTATCGTTGATTTTCTTCACAATCTTGCAAGGTCCAATGCGCTTGGGATGAAGCTTGTGATAAGTACCTTGTGGAACACGTTCTTTTCGCAAATGCACCATCACCAAATCCCCAACATCGAATGTCTTCACACGACGCTTCTTGTCCGCGTGAGCTTTGTACCTAGCATTCGCCTCTTCTATGTTCTTCTTAACTTCACTTTGTACCTCCTCCACCATCTCCGCCAAATGCTCCGCCGCAATACTATAGCCCGAAATTTGTGGCAAAGGAACCAACTCAAGAGTGTGTGTTGGAGGCCTTTGATACACCACCTCAAACAGAGTCTTCTTTGTAGTGCGATTAACCATGTTGTTAAAAGCAAACTCCGCCGTAGACAAAGCAAGATACCATTTTTTTGGAAACTTTCCACACAAACACCGAATCATAGAACCCAATGTCCTATTAACCACCTCCGTTTGTCCATCTGTTTGAGGATGAAAAGAACTACTAAAATTTAGTCCCGTCTCGAATATGTGCCACAAAGTGCGTCAAAAGTGACTAAGGAACTTTGTATCACGATCCGAGGTAATAGACTTAGGAATTCCATGAAGACGAACTACTTCCTTAAAGAACAAACCCGCAATGTGAGCTGCATCATGAGTCTTACGACAAGGGATGAAGTGAGCCATCTTAAAAAAACGATCCACCACTACAAAAACCGAATCACAAGACCTTTGAGTCCTCGGCAAGCCGAGCACAAAATCCATAGAAATATCAACCCAAGGACCCTCCGGAATAGGCAAAGGAGTATATAATCCCGTGTTTTGTGATGTTCCCTTATTCACTTGACAAACCATACATTTCTGAACAACTCTATGAACATCACGACGAAGGCGAGGCCAATAATACTTTCGTGCAACCAACTCCATTGTCTTATCTTGCCCATAGTTTCCATTCTTATGAATTTCAACAATAAGGCTCTCACGAACCGAGCCACATGGAATGCACAATTTATCCTTGTAAAATAAATACCCCTCTTGGAGCAAGAAAAACCCCACAATGTTGCCACCTTGACACTTGGCCCATTCCTCCGCAAAATCATCATCATGCTCATACAAGTCTTTCAAACACTCGAAACCCACCACAATATTAGTCATAGTGACCAACAAGGTAGCTCTTCTACTCAATGCATCCGCAGCCTTATTTATTGCCCACTCTTGTGCTTGATAACAAAAGTAAATTGTTGCAAATACGCAACCCAACGAGCATGCATTCTATTAAGAGGGGTTTTACCATTCATATACTTTAGAGCTTCATGATCGGTGTGAAGAACAAACTCTCTATGCAGCAAATATTGTTCCCAATGCTTGATTGCTTGAACCACCGTGTAAAATTCCAGCTCATAAGTAGTCCACTTTCTCTTCGACTCTTCCAACTTTTGGCTCATAAAAGCCACCGGTTTCTTCCCTTGAAGCAAAACAGCCCCAATACCAACCACACTAGCATCCGTTTCCAGCTCAAAAGGTTTAGAAAAGTCGGGTAAAACTAGCAAAGGAGCACTAGTTAACTTTTCTTTAATTAAAGCAAAACTAGCGGTTGCTTCATCACCCCAATCAAACTTTCCTTTTTTCATACATTCGGTTATAGGAGCCATAATAGTGCTAAATTTTTTAATGAAACGACGATAAAAAGTAGTAAGACCATGAAAGCTTCGTACCTCACTAACCGTTGTAGGCAAAGGCCAATCACGAATAGCACGAACCTTGTCTTCGTCAACTTGAATCCCCTTTGAAGAAACCACATATCCCAAGAAAAGCAATTTATCGAGCATGAAGCTACACCTCTTGAGGTTCACATATAACTCATTGTCCCTCAAAACTTGTAACACTTCTCGCAAATGCCCAAGATGCTCCTCTTCCGATTTGCTATAGACCAAGATGTCATCAAAGTATACAACCAGAAATTTCCCATTAAAAGGCTTCAACACTTGATTCATTAATCTCATGAAAGTACTTGGAGCATTAGATAGCCCAAAAGGCATCACCAACCACTCATACAACCCTTCCTTTGTTTTGAACGCGGTCTTCCACTCATCGCCTTGTCGAACACGAACTTGATGATAACCACTCTTCAAATCAATCTTGGAAAAGATCTTGGACCCACGAAGCATGTCCAACATATCATCCAAGCGAGGAATAGGAAAACGATACTTAACGGTGATTTTGTTGATGGCCCTACTATCAATACACATCCTCCATGTACCATCCTTCTTAGGAACAAGCAATGCCGAAACCGCACAAGGACTCATACTCTCTTGAATATACCCCCTCCTCAACAAGTCCTCCACTTGCTCTTTCAAGATATCATGTTCCGCCGAGCTCATTCTATAATGAGCAAGGTTAGGCAAAGAAGCACCCGGAACCAAGTCAATATTATGTTGTATGTTGCGCAAAGGGGGTAAACCTGGAGGTAACTTATCGGGCATAACATCACGAAACTCTTCCAACAAAGAATCCAAACACTTTGGCACCAAACACACATCTCCCCCAATACCTTGACGAATTACCGCAAGAACATAAGGAGCCTTCGACAAGTCATGATAGAACTCCTTTGATGTGCAAAGAGAAACAAGTGCCTTGGGTTTCTTTGGGCTAGGGGAAATAACATCCTTTAAGGCATGAACATGGAAATGTTTTCCATCTTTCTTAAAGTGAATGCTATTCTCCTTACCATCATACATTACCCCATGTTCAAATTGCCATGGGCGACCCAACAATACATCACAGGCATTCATATCAACAATATCACATACGACTACATCCTTATAACTACCCAAATTAAAAGAAATAGAGCATTGTTCATGTACCTTGATATTGCCGATGTTGCTAATCCAACCAACCGAATAGGGCGTCGGGTGTTGCTGCACTTGAAGTTATAGTTTATTCACAAGATCACGTGACACCAAATTCTCACTACTACCACTATCCACAATAAAGATAGAGGCCACATCCTTTACCTTGCCATTGGTACGAAAAATATTGTGCCTTTGAGGGTGCTCATCTACCGAAGGTGTAGTTAACATCAGCTTGCGAACCACCAAGGATTCATGGTTCTCCTCTTCGTCGTCAAGGTTGGGATCGACATATACATCTTCACACTCTTCTTCATTATCCTCCCAACCAAGATCGTCACGTTCCACCATATGAACACTTTTGCTGCCTGTACAATTACTAGAGATGTGCCCCGGTTTCCCACACTTGAAACATTTATCTCCAAAATTCTTTGCATAAGGATTATGTGCGGGTTGACCACTATTATGCCTCATATTGGTGTTGCGACGGACCGGGTTTGTTCGCACCGGTATTGGTTGCTTTTCACTAACCTCCTTGGACCCACCAACTTTTGCTTTCTCACTTTCATTAATCAAATCAGCCCCAGAAGTTTGTGATTTGCCACCATGAGAAGAAGACTCACCGAACTTCTTGAACGTAGGGCGATATGAGGATGCCAATTGCTTCTCAACTTTCTTGGCTCTAATAATTACATCATTGACTGAAAGTGAAGTAAATAACTCCACTTGATTCTTTATATTCATCCACAGGCCATTGGTGAACCGTGAAATAAGTTGAAATTCCGTCTCATACATACCAACTCGTGCGATTGTGGCGTGAAAATCATACGCATATTCTTCCACCGTTCGATTACCTTGTCGACATGCCAACAGTTTTGAATATAATTCCTGCTCATAATCGAAAGGCAAAAATCGATTTCGTAATTCCCTCTTCATGTCCCTCCATTCCACAATTGGGGGTTGGTTCGTATATGCCCTATGGCGAATCACTTGTTCCCACCATGCGGAGGCACCACCACGTAGTTTGTAGGCCACATAGGGAACTTTTCTATCATCTTCAACCATCATTAATTCGAAAAATTTATCGACCTCTCTAAGCCAATCCAAAAATTCTTCGATTGATAATTCACCCGTAAAATAGGGAATATCGGCCCTAATTTTGGGTCTATGTACTTTCGGAGGAGCTCCCCTGTCCTCGTGCCTACCGTTAGCTCTATTCTCCCGTCCAATCGGACCATCATGGCGGAGGTGTTCCCCATGAGGACCATGTTGATTGTTTGGGTTGACATCGCCACCATCTACTCACAGTCCTGCCAAGGCCGTTAATAATTGGGTGTGTTGCTCTCTTTGGAGGGTTTCTTGTTGCTCTGAACGTTCCCTATATTCGCGATCTTGGATTGCTATGCGCTCAAGGATTGCTGCAAGAGTGGTTTGCGTGTCTCCGTTGGCTCCACCGGAATTGGTCATCTTCCTAGGATCGCTCCTGCTCTGATACCAACTGATGTAAACGCAACGGAATGATATAGGAATTAATCAAGGATGATTAAAACCTCTGCAGAAATTAAAGGAATTCCCAAGAACTCAAGAACGAATTCTTTCAATAAAACATGAAGTTTTATTACTAACTTGAAAACCAAAGAAAATAATAATAATGTCAAGACCCCCTAAAACTAAAACTAGAGGGGATTATATATAGATCCTCCTCTCCTAAATCCTTAAGGAAACATGAAACAAATAAAGAAAATCCTAACAGAAAAAGGAAACAAAATACAAACGAAAACAACGAAAATTAAAACTGCTCTCGACTTGCACAAATCCTCCTTTGAGGCGCACGCCTGGGACTCCCTCATGCGCCCGCCTGGAGCCCAGAAACCTTGGCTGTGCTTGGGTCAAGTTGAGGCGTCCGCTTGGACCTTGATGAAGCGCCCGCCCCAATGCCAGAAACTCCGCCTTCGTTGAAACTGTTTGAGGCGTCCGCCTGGTCACTTCTGAAGCGGCCGCCTGAGTCTTCCTCTCCTCCTACATCAGCTTGATCTCCCAATACTTGTGTTACATCATTACTTAAAATATATTTGCGTTGACGATAAAAAGGGTAGAAAGGTGATTTCGAAACAAAAAAAAAGTATATTAATTACAATATCAAATACCGTATATTAATGTTGATAGTTTATAGTCCACTAATTGGGAGACGGGAACTGCCCATGTTAAGGAGGAGCTCTTGCGCTGTTACAAGTTGGGTGATAGGTGTCACATATCACTTTTTTCAATTAACGACTAATATTATTCAATGACGGGAACTGTCCTTGTTAAGAAGGAGCTCTTGTGCTGTTACAAGTTGGGTGATAGGTGTCACATATCACTTTTTTCAATTAACGACTAATATTATTCAATGACGGAAACTGACCTTGTTAAGGAGGAGCTCTTGCGCTGTTACAAGTTGGGTGATAGGTGTCACATATCATTTTCATCAAATTATTTTGAATGTTCTCCAGATCAGATATCTTATCGGCTTGCAGAAAGGCCGATGATAGCTCAGCAACAATCGTGCCAAATTCACAACCGCAAGTGCAGATTCATTTCCTTTAACACACATGCTTAATTGAAGATGAACACTTTGGGCCCAAATTCGTGGGTCGGCCCGTCAGCCTGCAATTCGCCACCCGCCACCCGCCAACCCGCCCAGCCTGCCACCAAGTTCGCCAAACCCAACCCAGCCAGTGTATAAGAAGCAGGTCGTATCTGAAATATAGGCCACGGGTCATGCCAAGCCCACAGGCTTTTTGGGCCAGTCCAACCTGTCACCGCCTATCCCGCTCATATGCAAATTTTCATTTTTTTTTTATTTATTATTAACTATTCTAAAGCATGACATGTGGAAGTCAATGGTAGAGTAGTCAAGTTCTTGAATTCACTTGTTAATTGTTCAAGTTCAATTCCTACTACCCTTATTTTTCCTTTTAAAATTTTGAAATTTAGGAAGAAAAAAAAAATAGAAAATTCGTCCGGCCCCTTTTAATAGGACTACGGGCAAACGGGACAGGCCGAATCATAACACGTTAGGCGGGGGCTCTGAATGCACATTCCAGATTAAATCGCACGAGCTCTTGATTGAGCGGGTCAGGCCGGGTGTCATATCCTTCATCATCATGCTTGACAAACCAATCACATGATGAAACATAAATCCAAGGAAAAAAGAAAAGCGAGGGAAGGGCCCCTCCCTCTATCTATTTCAATGAATTAGATTTACCTAAGACATGAGGCCACTCAACTCATCATTTATAGGTTTAAGCCCCACAAGAGTATAAACTCTTAAGCATAAATGATCAAATGTTACAAACAAGACTCATTATCAGGCTGAAAAAAAAAAAAAAAAGTATTACATTAAAATTAAAAGTGCTCATAATCGTTTACACTATTTAAAAAAAAAAAAATTCTATTGTGTGCCCATGAACACATGATAAGGATTAAAGATTCTCTTGTAATGCGTATCAAATTAATAGAAGTATTAATTAAATTTTCTTGTAATGTGTGTCAAATTAATATTTATATACAAACACATATTACAAGACTCACTAATTAATACTACTTCTATTAATTTGACACACATAACAAGAGAATCTAATTAATACTTTTATTAATTTGACACGCATTACAAGAGAATCTTTAATTCTTATCATATACCCATGGACACACGATAGAAAAATTCTTAAAAAAAAAAAGAAAAAAGAAGACACTACATTCCAAATTGAGTGTTGACTTTTGACTGTATTTTTTTACAAAATTGAAGTAATTTTGCAGAAATTATAACATTGGTATCTTCTTTATAAATTTGTAGGCTGTAGCATTGCAAATCCTTCTTGGACGAGTTTCTAAAAAGGACATTTTTTAAAAATGAAAATAAAAAAATAAGTCGTTAGCAGGGGTTAAGCATCATTTGCAATTGCAAGTTGGTGATGGTCAAATCGGTCGGTCCGTTCCGTTTCGGTCCGTACAGATCAACCCGCGGGCGAAACGAGTTGAAGCCCGTGAGCCCGTGTGATGAAACGGGCCTAAACTCAGTCCGACCGTCCCATTTTGGACTATCCAAGCCCTCCTGTTTTGCCCAGATCTGAAGATCCACTGATCAAACGGGTTTTTCTATTTTTTATTTTATTTAAAAAAAAATCAGAAAAAATATGGAAAAAAATAAAAATTAGTATTTAATAAGCTATTTTTTAAAATATAAAATCACTTATACATAAGAAAATTAGTTGTTTTATAGTATATAAAAAAAAGATAGAAAAAAACTAAACAACTGAAAGTATATAAAAGAAAAGAGGAACGGACTACCCTTTATTTTTATTTTATTTTTTAAAATTTTTATTGATTAGAAAATAATATTTTATATTTTTTTTATTATTGATATTTTTTACAAATATGTATATAAAAAAG
The DNA here is from genome assembly GCA_022495995.1 of Adenophora triphylla var. japonica. NCBI lineage: Eukaryota > Viridiplantae > Streptophyta > Magnoliopsida > Asterales > Campanulaceae > Adenophora > Adenophora triphylla. Next base: position 427,750 of record JAFEMH010000372.1, read on the forward strand.
ATTAAAAAAAAATTAAACAAATGAAAGTATATAAAATGAAAGAGAGATGGACTACCCTTTATTTATTTTTATTTTTTATTAATTTTTTATTGACTATGACATAATATTTTAGACTTTTTTTTATTACTAATATTTTTTACAAAAAGGTACTATAGAAAAAAGATTGAAAAAAACTAAACAATTTAAAGTATATATATATAAAAAAAAGAGGAACAGACTATTCTTTATTTATTTTTATTTTTTATTAATTTTTTATTGAATAGAAAATAATATTTTATACTTTTTTATTACTGATATTTTTTACAAAAATGTATATAAAAAAAGATAGAAAAAAACTAAACAATTTAAAGTATATAAAGAAAAGAGGAACGGACTATCCTTTATTTATTTTTATTTTTCAATAAATTTTTATTGGCTAGAAAAAATATTTTAGACTTATTTATTGCTGATATTTTTTACAAAACGATTTATAAAAAAAATGGAAAAAAATTAAACAATTTAAAGTATATAAAAGAAAATGAGGTAATAATGTAACCAATTTAATAATAGAAACTCTACGAATATTTATTTCATAATTTTTTTGGGGAAATTTTCATTGTCTTCAAATTATACAATTTAAAATTACATTGTCTTAAAATAAAAAGTTTTCAAATCTTCAAATGAGTCTTCAAATCTTCAAAGTAATTACGTTATTCAAATTTAACAAAATTTTGAAAATAAATGAGTCTTCAAATATTCAAACTAATTATGGTCTTCAAAGTCTTCAAAAAGCTTTAGGTCTTCAATATTGTTATTGCTTTAAAGTCTTTGAATTTGTTGAATTCTTCTTCTTCTTCTAGTATCCTTCTCGCAAAAACTCCTCGTTGAGATTGTCTTCTTCGAGGCTTTCAATATCATCGTCTTCAAGATCCCGGAATGTGCCTTATTTTTTCAAATTCGCGTCATCCCAATCCGCAAGACAAATCAATCTCTCGATAAGAGCGGGTTTGAGTTGGTTTCGCTTTGACGTCATCACTCTTCCTGCAACACTAAAAGCAGCCTCCGATGCTATCGTGAACACCGGATGGGTAAGTAGATCACGTGTCATCACCGAAAGAATAGGATAAATATTAGCTTGCAATTTTCACCATTGTAGGACATTCAAGTTTTCAAAAGTTTCACCATCTAAGGGGTAATATGGGCTTTTAAGGTATTAGTGTAATTCATCTACACCACTTTGAGAACCACTACTAGATGATGATGAAGTTTTTCCTTTTGTCATGAAACCCCATCTTTTTTTTTTAACATTTTTGTTGCTCCACTCCCTTTTCTTTCTGATGTTGTGTTTGGTCCTTTTAGTGTTCTAAAATAGTGATCGAACAAACGATATATGATTATGTGAATTTCCTTAAGTTTGCTCCTGGATAAAGTGTTTACGGCATTTGGGTTAAGATCGGACCTCGTGTTCTCATAAAATTCATCAAACAAGCCACCTAATGAGGAGAACTTAATCCTAGGATCCATTATGGTCGCTACTTGGGAAACTATGGAAAAATGTGTTCATAATATTTTGTGAATTTACTTTTCATTTACATAACGACACCTCCAAACAAGGCATGTGATCTAAATTGCCTAATAACTTCACCTAGGACATTTATTTCATGGCATAAAAGATCGGAGATGGGATAATAACTTCCCGAAAAAATCTTGATTGCCCTCCACCAAGGTTTAAGTAATTCTAAAAGCTCGGTAGCTATAGACCAATCATACTCACTAATTTGGTAGTACATTTGATTACTTGAAAAGTATTCAGTGAGGACCACCCTATATTCGACAGCTCTCTTCAACATTTTATATGTTGAGTTCCACTTAATATCCTCGGCCACTTGAGGTTTCTTGTATTTCATGTTATAAGCGGCGCACAAATCGACATAAATTTTTAATATTGGGCCGGAATTTTTGGTAAAATGAGAGGCCGTGCTGATGCTATTGGTGACAGGATTTAGTAAGTAGATCAAGTCTTGGACACACAGATTAACAATGTGGCATGCACACCTAACATGAAACAAAGCGCCATCTAGGGGAGGATTAAGAGCTTGGATCAACATTGTGGCGGTGAGGGTATTCTAAGTCGTATTATCAAAGAATATTGTTAAAATTTTGTTGGTGATAACATACTCACTTAATACATCCTTAATGTTACTTGTACATTGCAAAGCCGTGTGGGGATAGGGCATTGTTCTAAAGGAAAGCACCTTCTTTTGCAACATCTACTCTTCATCAATCCAATGAGCGGTTATACAAGTAAAGGTTTCAGAAATAGAATTTAGAGTGACCTTCCAAGCATCAGTGGTCAAGCAAACACTACTCTTGAATTTTTGGAGGTCGCTCGCTAGTAGAAGTTGACGAGTTTGGAAGAGCTTCTTTATATGCCTAGTAATAATTTGACGGCTCATTGGTTGGTATGACGGGTTGAGGCCTCTAGAATAGCGGGTGAGTCTATCATCATCTGAAAGTGAAAGAGGCAATCAACAACTCACTAGTAACATCGTTATCAAACCGACGTCCACTTTTGGATAGTGACACATGGTATATTTAGTTGCGTTTGCACGGTACCATCTATCCCTTTAGCGGCTTCCTTATCATGTTTATCCATGTGTCTCTTTATATGGGAGGTATCATGTACATCCGCTGGGTTTAAAAATTTTGAACACCTCTTGCATTTGGCCTTTGTTTCACCGTCAATAATTACTAAATCATATAAATGGGCATATTTGAACACTCTAGATACGGCTGTTAGAAGGAGTAATTATGTCCCAAAAAATTAAAATATGATAAATGAGCCGTTATGTGTAAATTGGACGAAAATACCCCTCAAACAGATTTATTAATGAATATATTTGAGGACATTTTAGACATTTACACAGACAGGTCCGTGCGGACCTCATTGATCCACGGGCCAAACGGATCTTCTGATCCGCGGGCCAAAGACCGGTCTGTGCTGACATCCTTGGTCCAGATTCGTCCCGTATACGAAGCGGGCCAAGCGAATAACGGACCACGAACTGGACGGATGCGTGCCAAATGGACTGCGGGCAACAGGCCGGGCGGGCCGCCCACGGGCCACGGCCCAATATGGCCATCTCCATTGCAAGTACTCTTTCCGTCTCAATTTAATATTCTTAGTTAGTTTGAGTTGTCACGAAGATTAAAATTAAAAAATTATTGTGATTATAAATAGTAAAATAGGAAAGAGAAAGTGGGTAGAAAGTTTTTGTTGTAACTATATGATAAGTGAGTTTCATTGTCAATTTTAATTTTAATTAATAAAATAACTAATTGTTACAAGAGTAAGTTTTAGGGGAAACCTGTTTCTCCTTAAGTTATAAAAAGTCCACTTTCATTCTTAAAAATATCAAGTTTAGACATTAAAACATTGAGTTTAGGCCTTAAAATACCTTGCAAAATAAAATAGTGAGTTTAGGCGTTAAAACAGTGAGTTTAAGCTAGAAAATAAAATAGCGAGTTTAGGCCTTAAAACAGTGAATTTAGGCTTTAAAACACCGAGTCGATATATTTAAAAACATGATTTTTTATAACTTACGGAGAAACATGTTTTTCCCAAATTTTTCTGTTATTACAAATAACTATTTTCTTAATTTAATAAAATTATCTAGATGAATCCGGGCCTCTTTTTGCCATTGGAAAAAGTTTGAAATTCAGAAAATCCAATAAAAGAAAAAATAAAAATAAAAAGGCGTTACGCCGCGCCATGTGGCACAAACAAACTCACCATCGGTTATTTTAACGGATGAAACGGAACGGAAGTGAGACCGGGAAGAAGGAACCCAAATTTAAAACTTTCTCACACACAAAACGAGAGAGAAGAGAAAGTAACAAGCCCGTATTTCAACAACAGAAAAGCCGAACCGCATAACGTGATCCGTGGCAGGCTGTTGTGGCTGCCGGTGGTGGCGCTAACGGTGACGCTTCCCGGCAATTCGGTATTCCTCCGATCAACTCCCTCCAATTTCCCCCGAAACAGAGAGAATTTGGGGAACATCAACATGGTCGGTTATTTTATCCCTCTTCTTATCTCGTTTTCTACGACATTCTTATTCCCCATTTTTTGAATTTTCCGATGTTTTTCATGAATTTCTATTTAGGCAACTTCGCTATCGCATTGATTTGTTTCTTGTTGAGACTATGGGAAACATCGTAACGTGAACGATTTTTGGTTTTTGGGTTTTATGGATTTTGTGCTTTGGATCTGAATTTGTTTATTGTTTACAGCAATGGCGGACTTACTATGTTTGGAGGGATGGCATGTGCCCACCCTCAATTTCTGAAATTTACACCCATTTATTCAAAAATAATAAAAATGAAAATGTATGTAATTTTTTTTTGTCCAAATATAGTTTCATTTTAAAAAAAATGGAATTTAGCCCGATTTAATATCATTGATAATACAAATTAAGAGATCATAGATAATTTCGTATACCTTTTAACCATTAAAACTTACATGTCAGAAATCTAATAACTGAGTACAACAATTTTATTCTCCTCAAAATAGATGCCAATTCTCAAGATTTCATGAAAACTAAGGAAATTAATTTTTAAGAACTTTGAGTAACACATCTACCTAAAACACTTTATGTTTGTTTAATATCTTTGATAGTACAAACTAAGAGATCGTAGGCTATGATGCTCGGACTCGCTGGTTTACCCCGCCGGACACTTGTCAATAACACTAAAATCGGAGTGTCCGACACGGGTATGGCGGGGTAACCCAAAGAGTCCGAGCGTCGGAGATCGTAGGTAATTGGTAAAAATGAAGGTAATAACTGATTCATTGGAAAATTAATACTTTATTTTGGGATAATGTATCCTTTGACTTGTAGTGTACTATCATGATATTAATTTGGACTCTTGGCGATCAGTTTGATTCATATTTCGCAATGTAAAGTACTCATGTAAGATTTTTCCCTTCAATGGATTTTCAAGCTTGCTCAAATTTGGTTAGCACGGGAGATTATAAAAGTGCTTATTTTTCTTTGTTCAAAATATTCATTTTACATTTTAAACTATTTAAGGATGTGCTTTACATGCTTATATCTTCATAAGACTGCATCAACCTTGTTTACAGGCTTGATATCAAGATATACTGGGATCTTACCAAGATTTAACGATAGGTGCGTGGAAAATCTCTGCATCTTCTAACTGTCCCCTCATTTTGACTTTTGCTTAGTTGCTGGTAAAATTTTGAATGATGGCTAAGAAATGAGACAAAACTTGGAAATTTAGAGATTTTATGAGATGGTACTCGTATTTATTATCTATTGACTCCTAAGTTGGGATTGAATTTTTCTTATTGGTAGCTTAAGAAAACAGATACAGGATCTTTGGTATTATTATTACTTAAAAAATTGTTGGTTTTTGACTTATTTTCGTTCTTTCTTTCTTCCTTTTCTTTTTTCATTTAATGGGTTCTTCTTCAATATGTTAATGCAAATCACAGAATTGCTCAAGTTCGTCTTGGCTACTGGATGCCACAAATCTATTGAAGAAAAGACCTAAAGGTAGTTTCCAAGCTCAAGCATTTGTCTAAAGAGGATTAAAGGTTTTACTCCCTCCATCCCAAAATGAATGTCCAAATTTGCTCTTGATCAAAATCAAATTTGGACATTCATTTTGGGATGGAGGGAGTATATTACAACCATCAATGCATAAGCCACTTCACTGCTTTTTGTTTCTGTCTATATATGCCTTTTTTCTATGCTTAGTGTGATGTAGAACTGTCTTAATTTTTATTTTTTATTTTTTATAAAGTTTATGGTTATTAACTCAGATAGCTAGGATTATTAACCATCTGTTTATCTTTTTAGGAGTTAGTTCATGAACTATGCCATTCAAATTTCTAGTTCGCGAGCTAAGAGGAATTCGAGATGGTATTGACAGTAAATCAAGAAAGGGAGCTGAGAGAAAGCGCGTGCTAGGTCGTGGGAGGTCGCTTATTGCCCCTGAAAGATGTCCGTCTCCTCCTGATGTCATTCAAGATAGCCCATGGGCTAATCTGCCCCCGGAATTGCTTCTTGACATAATCCACAGAGTTGAAGCCAGTGAAACCTCCTGGCCTGAACGCAGAGATGTCGTTTCTTGCGCTGCAGTTTGCAAGTCTTGGAGGGAAACAACAAAAGAGATTGTAAGGACTCCAGAGCAATGTGGATTGCTCACTTTTCCAATGTCATTGAAGCAGGTGATATTTATTTACCCTCTCAGCATTTCTTTTATTCTTTACTTTTTAAATGATTTATTAAGTCCATGTACAGTATCTATTATACTTCTGTTCTTAAATTTTGGCCAGCCGGGACCAAGAGATGCTCCAATTCAGTGTTTCATAAAAAGGGATAGGGCTACTTCAACATATCGGTTGTATCTTGGTCTGAGCCCTGGTAAACATTGCTATCCTCTCTTCTCTACTCTTACTGAATTGTTGTGATTTTCATAAGACTATCCTACGGATTTTGCAATCACTTCAAGTTCATACTCCTTCCCAAAAAATAGTCCGACTTTCATTTTGGGCTTTTCCACAAAATAGGTCTCATTCTTAAGATAGAATATTAGCATTGAGTACACAATTTAAAAGGAGGTACAATCATGTACAGTTACTATCTTAGACAGCTGGAACTATCAAATGGGATTATTTTTCTCCGACGAGAGAGTATTATATGTGGAAAGTTTCATGAATATCCAGGTCTTCACATCTTTATAGCCTTACAATTTCAGATAAGTGCCAATTATTATTTAACTCTTTTATTTTAATATTGGGCAGTTCAAGTCTATTATGCCATACACCCTCCGTTCCGCTCGACTTAGGATTCTGGTTAAATTGAGTTAACTTTGACCAAGTAATTTAAATAAAAAATAATTATTATAATAAAAATCTAAAAATTGTTATTGAGATCGTGATACAATCACAATATTTAAATTTTTATTAGGATAATTATTTTTTATTTAAATGACTTGGTCAAAGTGTTATCAAGTTTACCAAAATCCTAAGTCATGCGGGACGGAGGGAGTATGCTATTTCTTAATTCTAGGTATTATAGAGACTAGTAAGCTTTGGGGTTCAAACCTTGAGATTTGATTTATTTCTCATTGCATTTCATGAATATTTAGTATACTTGGGCTCCTTTTGTTTCGCGTAAAACGACTTGCGGAAAATGATTTCCTATAAAATGTTTTTCGGAAAATGAAAATGTTTTCCGAAAAATGACATAAACATGTTTTCGGCTGTTTGGTAAGGAAAATGTTTTCCGAAAAATATTTTTATAATGAAAATATTTTTCGATAAAAACATAATTTGAGATAAGTTGAAAGAGATAGGGTGTGGTAGGGTAGGAGGTGGGGTGGTAGAGTAGGAGGTGGGGATTAGTAGGGGTGAGGTGGGTGGGTGGGTATGGGCAGTGGCGGATCTACACCAAATGTTTTGGTGTTGCCTGTTCTTTACTAAAAAAAAAAAATTGGCGCAAAACTAAAATTCAAAATGTTTACATACATAAGAGATAATAGGTTTCACTGGCACCACTTTACATACATAAATATAATAGGCTTCACTAGGCGCGAACCATTTGGTGTTGCCTGTTCCTTAAAACAGGTCAAAACGACGTCGTTTTGCAAAAAAAAATAATTTTTTTTTAGGTTGCTTGGGCAACACCAGGCTCTACAGCAGATCCGCTCCTGGGTGTGGGGTAGGGTAGGGGTAGGATAGGGTGGTGGGAGAAATATAAAGGGTAAGATGATGGTAGGATAGGGTGGTGATAGGGTAGGGTGTGGGGGTGGGGTAGGGTGGATAGCAGAGAGTGTGGGGGGTGGGTAGCCGAGAGTAGGGGAGTGGGGTTGGATGGAGGAGTTGTTAAAAAATAAATTAATTTAATTATGAGCAAAAAAAAGTTTGACCATGGGAGGGGGGGGGTTGGTAGGGGTGGTGAGGGTTGTTAAAAAATAATTTTAATATGAATAAAAAAAATTGCTTGGGAGTGGGAGAGTTGTTAAAATATAATTTTAAAATGAATAAAAAATATATTTTTTGACCTTGAGGTGGTGGTGGTAGTGGGAGCGGCGAGTTGTTAAAAATAAATTTAAAATGATTATTTTTTTTACCCAACGGGGTGGGGGTGGTGTGGATAGTGGTGGTGGTGAGGAGGGAGGGATAATTGTAAAAAATAATTTTAATATAAATAATTTTTTTATGAGGGGATGGGGTAGGGGGTGGTTGATGTGGGGTGGGTAACGTGGGGGTGCATGGAAAGTTGGGTGTGTGTGTGTTGCCATTTTTCGGAAAAATCCGCAAGTCATTTTACCTAGAAAAGTCGGTGTTTGGTAAGTACCTAAAAATCCGTAAGTCATTTTACCTAGAAAAGCGGGACAGAAAAGTGGGAAAAACATTTTCTCCATTTTTCGGTGCTTACCAAACAGCGGAAAATGTCGGAAGACGAAACAAACGGAGCCTTGAGCATCCTTGAACTAGTATTTAACACTGATAGTTTTAATTTATTCACAGCACTTGCTGGGGATGCTAGGAAATTGTTGTTGGCAGCAAAAAAGATCAGAAAGGCCACCAACACTGAATTTTCAATATCATTGTCTGCAAATGACTTCTCTCGAGCCAGTGATAACTATGTTGGAAAATTAAGGTTAGCATTGGAAGAAATTCACATTTTCTTTCATTGGACATTTATTTCCTTTTCCATTTCCATACCATTCGACTTATTATTTATAAAATTCAGGTCCAATTTCCTTGGTACCAAATTTGTTGCTTACGATAGTCAGCCTCCTTGTGATCCTGTACCCCAATGGTATCGTAAATTGCATTCAAAATTAAGTTTAAAGAAGTTTTCTCATAGACAACCAGTGGGTAAATACAACGTGGCCACCATATCATACGAGCTCAATGTTTTACGTACCCGAGGGCCTAGGAGAATGCACTGTTCCATGAATCTGATCCCTATATCTGCAGTTCAGGAAGGTGGTACCGCCCCCACTCCAGCAACATTCCAGAATCACGGTGATGATAAATTCTCCGTGTCAACTCCCAAAGAAAAGGAACCAGGATCATTGGATTTGAATCCTAATGTTAAAGATCCACTGGTTCTGAAAAATAAAGCTCCTAGATGGCATGAGCAGCTGCAATGTTGGTGCCTAAATTTCAAAGGACGCGTTACAGTAGCCTCTGTTAAGAATTTTCAACTAGTAGCATCTGCTGATCCGTCCCACAATATTTCAGCTGCAGAACAGGAGAAAGTTATATTGCAATTTGGGAAGATCGGGAAAGACATTTTTACAATGGATTATTGCTATCCTCTCTCTGCCTTCCAAGCCTTTGCCATCTGCTTAAGCAGTTTTGACACTAAACCAGCATGCGAATGACCATTTCTAAATCCGATTGTGGGCCATAATCCTTTGCATAATAATCTGTATATTTTTGATTTCGAACATCATTTGTGATGCAGGTATTGGCTCATATTTTTGGGTATTGCCCAGGAGAATGCACCTTCACTTCCAAACTCCATTTTATCTGTAGAATGTATGTTATATGTAACTTTACAATTTCTGTTATTTTATTTTATTTTTGGTTTAATTTTGCAGCAGTATAGATTACTTTATAATGATGCTTCTCTTTAGTTGTGTAAATCTTTTGAAGTTTATCTCATATTTAAATGGAAATCATTTTACAACTAGTACTAACCCCCCATGACAAGGGCATGGAGCAGTGACGGATCTACACCAAATGTTTTGGTGTTGCCTGTTCTTTATAAAAAAAAAAAAATTGGCGCGAAACTAAAATTCAAAATGTTTATATGTATAAGAGATAATAGGCTTCACTAGGCACCACTTTACATACATAAATATAATAGATTTCACTATGCGCTAACACATTTGATGTTATCTGTTCTTTAAAACAGGTCAAAACGACGTCGTTTTGAATTTTTTTTTTTTTGGTTGTCTGGGCAACACCAAACACCACTGTAGATCCGCCCCTGACATATAGAGTGACGCCTACCCAATTGAGGTTCTACTAAATTCATTTGGTATTATAGATGAGCAGCGGGGTTCCCAATCCCAAATTAAGAAGAAAAGTATCATTTTGTGGATGGTATATCATCCTTATTTTTATTTTGACATCATTTAATAGGCTTATGGTACTCATGTTTTGATTAATTCATCTTAATTTAAAATTTAAATCTCCTAAAATATAACATTATAATTTAATAATAATATGTATAAAGGGGATTAAAACTATATATATATATATATATATATATATATATACTCTCTCCGATCCATTACAAAAGACACAAAATTAAGAAAAATATATATTAGAATAAATGTTGTGAGTATGAAAAGAAAGGTAAAAAAGAGAAAGTGAGATAGAAAATAATATATTGATATATGATCCGAGTATGATTAGTGAGTCTAATGAATAATCAAGTATTAAAATTTTTTTTTTATACTTGTGTCTTTTAATTTTATAATGAAACACAAAAATAGGGTTTTCGTGTCTTTTGTAATTAGACGAAGTGAGTATATGCTAGGGATGGTCAAACCGGACCGGAACCGGAAAATCGGATCGGAAAAGCCCGGAACCGCCATGAACCGCCACGAAAATCGGAACCGTTTTGGATAAGGGCCGGTTAAGGTTCACATAAATGGTGAACCGGACCGGAACCGGAACCGGACGAAAATTCCTTGTTTTTCAATAATTTTTAGCTTCTTTATTCATTATTGACCGAAATCGGACCGAAACCGTACCGAAACCGTACCGGAATCGGATTGTGGTAACCGAAACCGGATCCGGGGTAAGCAAGGGCTGATTAAGGTTCACCCTTTTGCCAAATCGGAACCGGTTTTGGCCATCCCTAGTATATACTATGGGTTCGAAACTTACTCTCTGATAGGGCTGTAAACGAGCCGAGCCGAGCCGAGCTTTGAAGTTTCGAGCTCGAGCTCGAATATAAAATATCGAGCTCGAGCTTTTCTCGAGCTCGAGCCCAGAATGCATGTTCGAGCTCGGCTCAAATCAAGTTTCGAGCTTTTCGCGAGCTGGCTCGCGAGCTTTTCGCGAGCTGCTCGAACTCGAGTTTTAACGAGCCGAGCTCGAGCTTCGACTTATTTTTTGAAAATAATCTGAAATCAAACGAGCTTTTAACGAGCCGAGCTCGAGCTTCGACTTATTTTTTGAAAAAAAACTGAAATCAAACGAGCTTTTAACGAGTCATGCTCGAGCTTCGACTTATTTTTTGAAAAAAAACTGAAATCAAACGAGCTTTTAACGAGCCGAGCCTGAGTCGAGCTCAAACGAGTCGATCTCGAACAGAGCTCGTCGAACATACGAGCCGAACACGAGCCGGCTCGAAAAAAATGACGAGCTTGAGAATTTGTTCGAGCTCGAGTTCACCTCGAGCCCACTCGAACTCGAGCTTTTTTCGAGCCGAGCCCGAGCCGGCTCGGTTCGTGTAACAGCCCTACTCTCTGAGTTGGATATCTCACCTTTTCAACCATCAGATCCGATTATAGGGGCCCTGTGCTAAATATGAAAAGTGGGACCCTTAATATTTAAAATTTTTATAATGTGGAATGATTGCAATAATGTTGAAATAATAAACATACAATTCATTAAAATTAAAAAATATTTAAAGAAAAACAAACTTTTTAATTAAAATTGAAAAATACAATGAAAGTCTAAACTAAAAAAGAATGGAAGAAAAGTCCAAAAAATAAAATGAGAAAAAGCCCAAGAATGAAAGGAGAGTCCAAGTAGAAGAAAAGTCCAAAAAGAATGAAAAAATAATAGAAAAAAGATATGTAAAGCACAGTTCTCTCCGGGGTTCGACCTCGGACAAGCAAGTATTCATACATATATATATATACAAAAAGTTAAAATTTGGGGTACTTAAATATTTTGGGCCATGTGCTACTGGGCTTTTTGAACATGATCAAAATTGGGCCTGTCAAACACCTGTCATTTATTGTGACAATTTTGGTGCCAATCACTATTCTGCCAACCCGTTTTTCATTTTCGGATGAAACGCCTAACTCTTGCTTTTCACTTTGTTCGTGAACAATTTCAAAAGGATTTTCTTCGTGTGCAACACATTTCAGGTGATGATCAACTTGCAGATATACTCACAAAACCACTAATTAGGCCCCAATTAATATTCAAGATTGGACTTCTACAATAATCATCCATCTGGGGGGGGAGGTTGGAATAATCATCCATCTCGGGGGGGGGGGGGGAGGGGAATATTAATTAAGGATATCAAAGATATCAAGAATCCTTCTTGATATCTAACTCTATATTTCCTACAAGTTGTATAATTTACTTTCCTTGTATTACTTTCATAATTGTTTACTTCCTACTAGGTATATAATTGTATATTTTGGGAAGCGCTCAACCTTTGTATATGTACTCTCCTTATGTGAATAATACAATTTACAACTTTTTACAACATTCTCTTATAATTCACAATTTAAGTGTATGAGAAGAAAAAGTTAGTGAGATTCACAATTGGAACCCATAACTTTTACCATTTTAAAAAAAAATGAAAATTCTAATGAGATACCCTTTTCGATAAAAGGAAAATTTAAATTGAGACGAAAAGAATAGTACTAATATAAACAATTTTAAAAATCAATGGGGGCAAATTGTAGCGATGCGTGAATTTTGAAATAACAGAGTCGCCACTTATTATTTATTTAGGAAAACAATAAGAAAAACCTTAAAAAGAGATTTGAGGGTTCGGGGGTTAAGTTATCGAATGGGTAGGTCGAGGAGCATCCATTCCACCCAATCCGGAGATCGGTCTTGCCAATTGAGTATTATCAATCTTTTTAATTACTAATTAAATAAAGAACAAGAAAACCCTAATCAATTTCTTGATTAGGAATGTCGGATTGTACGCTTCGAGATCGCCTTCATCGATTGAAGGGACTCTAGGCTAATCCTTTTGATGGGATTACACCACTCTAAAAGCCAATAGAGAGAGATTAAGAAGAAAAGAGTAAAAGTATAGGAGTTTACCTAGTTTAGGGAGGATTTGATTTAGAACGTGGTTCTAAGATGTTTTCTCGATCGAGAAGTGATTCGGGGGCGGAGTTTCGACTCAATATGAGAGTCAAATCTTGATGCGGACAGAGCTTCGCCTCAATGCTTGATTCGGGTTTTGATGTTTGTTGATCAACAAGGTTGATAAACAAACTTTAGGTGATTTTAGGGAGGTTTTGTGAGTGATTTGAAGGAATCTTTCGTGGAGAGAAACCAACAAATTGTGTGTGTTGTGTGGAATTCTGGACCTCTTAAACAGTGGAAGTCACCAAGTATTTATAGGGGTTTAGGAGGTAGAGGTGGAGAGGTAAAACACTCCTAGGAAGCTTCCAGAACTCAATTCTGATTGGAGAACCGGATTAGATGAGGTTTATCAAGAAAAGAGTTTGGGACGGAGAAGAATTGTGATTCTGCACATCCTGTCAAGGGGATATCTCGCGCGAGATATGATATCTCGTGCGAGATATCTAGTTTGATGACTATTTTGTCCTCTTCAGTTTATTCCGTTAGTCAGTTAGGTCCAAAACTAACGAGGTTAGTTAGAAACTTAACGAAACATGACGAAACTGATATGCTTTCGTCAAAACATAAAAGAGAGACGAAGAGTAGTGTAATCATGAATTATTGGTTCGTAATGGGGTGTCTACAGAGCCCCTCGGCGACAGGTCTTATGAAAGAAGAAGTGTCGTCGATAGAAAAGACATCATTCTGAACATTGGGATGGTCGTGCCGCACGGCTGCCTACGTATCTCTAAGAGAGAATCAGACCAAACGTAGTTCGACTCCAAAACACTAAAAAGGCTATTTTAGGTATTTTGAAAAGCATTTTTGAAAATCGAAGAGGTATTTTTTTTTTGAAAAGGTAAAATCATACTGAGGAATCAAGGACTTGACCCAATTCTGATGATACCCGGTTTGTTGATGAAGTTGTTGAAGTGCGCCGTCCGAGGTTACCGACGTAGCTTGTTGTTGCCGAGGTCACGGACTTTGTTGTCGTTGCCGAGGTCACGGACTTTGTTGTCGTTGCCGAGGTCACGGACTTTGTTGTCATTGCCGAGGTCACGGACTTGAAGTTTGCTGCCATCACAGACTTTGATATTGTTGCCGAGGTTACGAACTTGAGGTTGCTGCCATCACAGACTTTGTTGATGTCGCCGAGGTCACGGTCTTGAGGTTGCTGCCATCGCAGACTTTGCTGGTGTCGCCGAGGTCACGGACTTGAGGTTTGCTGCGGACGCAGACTTTGTTGATGTTGCCGAGGTCACGGACTTGAAGTTGTCGGTTGAGATGGAGGTTCTGTCGGCCCCTGTAATGCAAGGATATATGCATCCTGGTCTCGGATGGACCCGAAGGATTCTTACCTTTCTGTACCTGTCAGCACATAAAGATTCCAAGTAGATTTTTTTTCAGATTTTAGTTGTTCAACTGGACTTACGTGGTGGTGCTCACGTCTGTTCGTGTAAATGGCCGATCGGACATTTTGGTGGTGAGTTTATGTATGAGTATATGGTATGCAGACATGTAGGGACATGTGTATGGATTTGTATTTGAGAGGGGTGAAATATATGAGTGAACTTGTGTTTGACAAGTTGGGACCCAATCAGGTTTATGCAGAATCTGTTGCTAGTCAGCGAGGCTGAATTGTTGTAGAATTTTGATGAGTATCCTTGTGTGAACACATCTAGATCTGTTGCGAATCTTCATTCTTAATTCTCCTTTGAATCGTGTCTCTAGGAGGTAAACGACTACAAATCTGTCGACTGTCGTGATGTCTCTATGTCTAAGGCCCTTTGGTGTCTCAAGCCCCAAGTTTCTTGCAAGTGGTAGATGACTTTGTGAACAGGCTTGTGAAGCTGCTCTCTTTGATTTGAAGGTGATCGAAGAAGACTCTCCTTGTTGATTTGATTTGAAGAAGATCGAATGATGTTTGATGAAGAAGGCTGAAGAATACTCTCCCTTTGTCCTTTGATTTTTTTTTCTTAGTGCGCACCCTGGTTTTTGCCTAGACCGCCCTTTCGGGTTTTCAATCTAGCGGGCATCTCTTTTGCGTCTTCTTTTTTTTTCATTTTTTTTGAATAGTATGTAACTCGAAGAGAACTCAGAGAGAGAAAATCTTATTGAGGAGAGAAATGAGATCTCAAGTTAGTTTAGGAGAGACGGACTCTATTCATTGGAAGGTGATCCAAGCATTGACTTTTTGGAGAAGTGTATTCTCTAATGATGAGAGTGAGAAACAAAGAGGAAAGCCCCTAATGCAGATTTGATTATTTTGAAGAGTTGATAGAGAGATTGACTGGGGTAAGAAAGGTGAGGAAGCCCCAGTTTTGATACTTGGATTTCAAGAGTGTGTATGAGAGTGGCTAACAGGAAGCCTCTAGACTCGACAAAAAACGCTACTTGGCTCAAGGATCTAGAAAAGTCATTCTACCTTTTAATGAACCGTGCATCATCTAGAAGTTTCTAAATAAGTTTGAGGATAAAGCCAATCATTAGTATGACTTAAGGGTAAACATTTTTCTTGATACTGAAAGTCTTCTTCACTTGATGTAGGAGGATATTGAGTAATCCTCTTTTCTTTTGTTGGTATCACTTGGCTAATCTCCTTTGTGAGAGAGTCCTTCTTGCATTTGTTGAAATTCCATCCTTGTTGTGGGGCGATGAAGGCTTGAGAGGCTTTTTTTTTTGTTTTTTTTTCGATGCTCTATTTTTGCCTAGGACGAATTGAGGAGTTTCGTCCTAGCGAGCTTTTCATTTATTTTTGTACTCTTAAAGCCTTGAGTTGAGTAGCCCCACTCTTCTTGGGATAAATGTTGATAGCAGTGCCTTTGGCTTCCTTCGCTTTGTTGACTTTGACTTTCAGTAGGGATAATGTTTAGCCCTTAAGCCTCCTAATGATAACTTTCGTCTTAAACTTGTTAGGAAGTCTCTATTTTTGCGATGATTTAGGGAATGGAGGGTCCATTATTTTGCATGAATTAAATGAGAATTATGAGGTAGAACAACCTTAGGGAAAGTGTTTAGGAAAAGAAATTACTTTGATTAATGGAGAAATTTAAGAACAGACTCGATAGTTTAGAAGACACAAACTAGAGGAGGTGAGGAGTACTAGAAAGACAGAACGACTCTTCGAGTTCATACTTGGAAATTTAAAACCTAATCTACTTCCATCAAAGGAGAAAGGGAGAGGATAGTTGTAGCCCCAAATTGGTAAGTGTAGATTTCTTCTTGGAGCTTCATCTTCTTCATGGAGTGCGAGGGAGAGGATTGGTGATGACGTTGGGACGTTCTAGATCTCCATTATCAAAGAGGTCTTGTATGATGTCCTTCAAGTGGTGACAGGAGTTGGTGTCGTGGCCGGTGAAGTTGTGGTACTTGCAGAATAAGTGATGAGCATGGTTCAGACCCATATCCTTCGGAGGACCACCTTCCCTTGGTTTGATCTTTTCATTCTGGACAAGCACATCGAAGAGTTCTTCTTGAGTGATTCCTTCAATTTTGTCGTAGTGTCTCTTTTTCTTTTCGGGAGGAGGGACAGCAGAATACTTTCCGGTGTTGGAGCGGTTGACTGCAATGGCATTGACTGAAGCATCCTTACTTGTAGCGGGTTTGTTGTAGCGGAAGTTACTTTCCCTCTTTTTGCTTTTTAGGAAGTCGTCAACCCTAATTCCGGACTCGAGGAGTTCATTGAAACTAGGAAAGTAGTTACCGGCGAGCTTCTCTTGAAATTCATCACGAAGGCATTGAAGGAAGATGTGGATTTGCTCTTTGAGAGTAGGCCTTTCGACGATTTCAGTGAGTTTGAGTCTCCATCTTCTAGCAAATTCAGCAAAGGACTCATTTGCATGTTGCTTGGTTTGTTCAAGATCCCTCCTAGTAGGGCGGTAGGTGGAGTTATCTTCAAACTGCCTTTGGAAGACCAAACATGCGGATGACCAATCAAGCCTTGTAGTCGTAGGAAGAGACATGTACCAATCCCTTGCAGCACCCTCTAAGGTTTGAGGAAAGCATTGGGCCAAGATTGTGTTGTCAACGCCCATTGGAAGCATGGCCCAAGTGTAGGTTTCAACATGAGCTCGAGGACAGGTAGTACCATTGAACTTGGCGATATCGGGTGTCTTGTACTTGCGAGGAAACTTAGTGATGGATTGTTGAAGAGCATCGGGATCAAATGGAACGAATGACCCTTTTGAAGTGTCAAGAGTTGCAAGTTTCTTCTCGAGGTAGTTCTTAGTAACATGGTCACCAAGTTTAGTAGATTCACCACTGCCTTCTTTCTTGGTTTTAGCACCCTTGGAGGTATGCTCCTCATCATCGGAGGAGGATGAGGAGGAGGAAGAATAGGATTCTTCCTTTTTCTTGCTTGACTTCTTGGTTTTTCTATTCACTTTGGTGTAGGATTCCTCTTCGTCGGAGGAGGATTCCACTTTCTGCTTTTGCTTTTTGCCTTTCTTGACTTTCATGTCGTTGAGCTCTTTCATGAGGACGGCCATTTGAGCATTTTGCTCCTCAATTTGCTTACTTTGTTCATCCAACCTAGTCATGGCTTCGATGAGTTGGACCTTAGCATCGTTGTAATCGGCCTCGGTGGTAGAAGGAGAAGCAGACATCGTGTCGAGCTTTCGCGAAGGACCTAGACGTGTAGCAACCGTGTTAAATCATGATCGAGTCCCAACAAGTCGGCTGAATAGGGTGAATGAAGGCTTGAAGGTTTGAAGGTTTTGGCCAAAACACGAAAAGACCGAACACTTATCTCGTACGAGACAAGTAGTCTCGCGCGAGACTTCACCACGGAAAGTCACAATTTTCTGATTTTAATCCTAATTTTGGTCGGACGGAAAATCCGTTTTGGGGGTTTCTAAAGTTCAAGAACCAAACCTAGGGACCTAGGGGTCGGAGTAATCCAAAGTAACATCAAGTTTTGTGCAATAATTTTGATGAGAAAATTTTCTCTTTTTAGGGGCAAATCCGAAGGGACAACCGTAGGGACGTTTCCGAAGCGACAATTTATTGATTTCTTTTCCGTGGATTATTGCACAAAACGATCTTGACAAGGGATTACAAGGACTCCAAGATCAAACCGACCGGTCAAGGAGTGTCTTAAAAAGTCAATCTACATGATATGTGGCGATGCAGGGCTGGAAGGCTAGGCTCCCCGCGATATGACAATCTAGATGGATTGAATACGCGGAGTGGGATGATCCAACTTCGGAGAGACCGGCGACTAGGTGGTTACCGTCATCCGTCCTTAGTGTGGGTCCCGGGTTTATAGAGGGTATGTAGTGCAATGACAGTTATATATGAGTGCGCGTGTGTGAGAGTCAATCTAGGTGATAAAGTAAAATAGAAAGTTTTTTTTTTGAAAACAAAAGAAAACAGATAATGGCCGCACCAAGTGGTTGCCTACGTTTCTCCCAAATTAGGAAGACTCAGGCCGTCGTAGTTCCACTTAAAGAGAGAGGGAGAAGAAATTAAATTAATTTAAATTACAACTCCCGAATCCTCCATGGACCGGACTTTAAATTAAAAAACCAATCGCACGCAGGTATATAGGTTCAAGTAATTAAAATTATTCTACCCTGCAAAATAAAGTTAGCACAAGCAAAATAAAATAGTAACATTTATTTTGATTTTTCTGGATATTTTTTTTTAAAAAACTTTCTGTAAAGTTTTCGCTTTTTTTTTTTTTTTTTTTTTTTTTTTTTTTTTTTTAATTGCAGTCAATCCCCTTTTTTTTTTTTGGAAAAGTCAACTGTAACAAGGATTTCCATGTTTGGTCAAACGGGGAGAAAGTCAATTATTGCAAGGCTTTTTTTTTTTTTTTTTTTTTAATAGGTCAAACTTTGGAAAAAGCAACTTGACCTAACCTTTTTCTTTTTTTTTTTTCTTACCTCCGCCGCCACAGAGAAGACTCAGAAAGTTTTTTTTTAACCGTGTGCTAATCTCGTGCGAGATATGTATATCTCGCGCGGGATAAGTATTCATACAGTTTTTTTTTTTTGAAAACAGTGCCGAAAATTCCAAAAAATTTCAGAAAAATCAGATTTTTGCAAAAAATAAAAAGATTGATAATATTCAATTGTAACGCAAGTCTAACCCTCTTAATTAATTGTCCCCAGCGGAGTCGCCAAACTGTAGCGATGCGTGAATTTTGAAATAACAGAGTCGCCACTTATTATTTATTTAGGAAAACAATAAGAAAAACCTTAAAAAGAGATTTGAGGGTTCGGGGGTTAAGTTATCGAATGGGTAGGTCGAGGAGCATCCATTCCACCCAATCCGGAGATCGGTCTTGCCAATTGAGTATTATCAATCTTTTTAATTACTAATTAAATAAAGAACAAGAAAACCCTAATCAATTTCTTGATTAGGAATGTCGGATTGTACGCTTCGAGATCGCCTTCATCGATTGAAGGGACTCTAGGCTAATCCTTTTGATGGGATTACACCACTCTAAAAGCCAATAGAGAGAGATTAAGAAGAAAAGAGTAAAAGTATAGGAGTTTACCTAGTTTAGGGAGGATTTGATTTAGAACGTGGTTCTAAGATGTTTTCTCGATCGAGAAGTGATTTGGGCAGAGTTTCGACTCAATATGAGAGTCAAATCTTGATGCGGACAGAGCTTCGCCTCAATGTTTGATTCGGGTTTTGATGTTTGTTGATCAACAAGGTTGATAAACAAACTTTAGGTGATTTTAGGGAGGTTTTGTGAGTGATTTGAAGGAATCTTTCGTGGAGAGAAACCAACAAATTGTGTGTGTTGTGTGGAATTCTGGACCTCTGAAATAGTGGAAGTCACCAAGTATTTATAGGGGTTTAGGAGGTAGAGGTGGAGAGGTAAAACACTCCTAGGAAGCTTCCAGAACTCAATTCTGATTGGAGAACCGGATTAGATGAGGTTTATCAAGAAAAGAGTTTGGGACGGAGAAGAATTGTGATTCTGCACATCCTGTCGAGGGGATATCTCGCGCGAGATATGATATCTCGTGCGAGATATCTAGTCTGATGACTATTTTGTCCTCTTCAGTTTATTCCGTTAGTCAGTTAGGTCCAAAACTAACGAGGTTAGTTAGAAACTTAACGAAACATGACGAAACTGATATGCTTTCATCAAAACATAAAAGAGAGACGAAGAGTAGTGTAATCGTGAATTATTGGTTCAGAATGGGGTGTCTACACAAATGCACCCTTATCCTCTAGGGTAGGTTCACCTTTGATAGGGGGCAAATAATACTAATATACTTTCATTTGTTTAGTTTTTTTCTATCTTTTTTATATAAAAAAAAACAACTGTAAAGTTAACTAAAAACAACTGTTAACTTAATTGAAACAACTGTGAATTAATAAACATGTCAAATAATCTCATAAAAAATAAAAAATAGAGGTCATAAAATAATAAAAACAATTATGATCTTAAAACAACTTTGAATTAAGTAAAATAGAAGACATTTTCAAGCAAAAATTATGAACTTAACTAAATCAACTGTGAACATTTATTAGTTGTTCTTTGAACAATTGTGAAAAACAACTGTGAATTTCTAAAAAAACAACTGTGAACTTGGAACAACTGTAAACTTCTCAAATTTGATTCAGATTATATGTTGATACTAATAGTTTGATTCGTTTTGACAATACGAACACAACGGTGCTCTCAATTTTTTTTTTGACTTCTGAATTTTAAGATATTTCATTTTAAAGTTTTGAAGGAAAAAATGAGAGAGGGGAAAGGGTGTGATAAGTTGTCCCTTAATGACACACGTGTCTTTAAACTAGCAAGAGACTAGATGAAATTTAGATTATGTTGCCGGGGTTAGGTGATTAAATTTCAAAATCCTCGTTTTAATTGGTCTTTTGACTTTGGCGAAGAAGATAACGGTAATTTTTCCTTTAAAAATAGTTGCATTTAATTAGTTAATGAATTTAGATTTTTGATTGTTTTTAAGAGACATGACATTTAATTTAGAATAAACTATAAAAAATAATTATTTCTCAAATAATAAATATCATATTTTAACTTTTTTTTGTCAAATAAGTTGAACTTTAACTAACACTTAATGATATGAAAATTTAAAGATTATTATAGATAGTGTTTCTATTTGTATATTCAATAACCATTTTTAAAATAAATGAAGATAGTAATTTTTTTATTAGTTTTTGGCCAAAGAAATAAAGTCAAAATGCAATATTTATTAGGGAAGAGTAATACTTCATTCGTTCTAATTTAATTTTCTTAGTTTTATTTAGCACGGGACTTAAAAAAAAAAATTGTGAAACTAAAAGACTTAAGAGTACAACACAAACTTTAAAAAGTTATGAATATCCTAAGTATCCAATGTACAATATTTTAAGTGCATAATGGTTTAAGATAAATAACACTTGTAAAAATAATAATTTCGTAAAAGGGGGCACCCATTTCGGACTATTTTTTCCATCTAAAGGTAGAAAAAAAATGAAGCCAAAATCTAAAAAAAACATGTTATTCATTAATTTTAGAAAAAACGTGTTTTATTTTCCTCGATATTGCCAGTGTTAGTGTAACAAAGTGCCAGTGTAAAGAGTACCATCGCATGTATTATTAAGTGTCAGTGTAAAAAAATGTCAGTGTTAGTGTAACAAAATGCCAGTGTAAAGAGAACCATTGCATGTATTATTAAGTGATAGTGTAAAAATCGTCAGTGTTAGTGTAAAAAAGTGACAGTGTTAGTGTAAAAAAATGACAATGGAAAGAGTGACAGTACATGTATTATTAAGTGCCAGTGTAAAAAAGTGTCGGTGTTAGTGTAAAAAAGTGTCAGTGTTAGTGTAAACAAATGCCAGTGTGAAGAGTTTCAATGCATGTATTATTAAGCGCCAGTATAAAAGAGTGTCATTGTAGGATAAAAATATTGGAATATTGGGTGAATATTAGGGTGAATTGAAAAGTCAACAAGGAGTCAAAAGTCCAAAAAACACGACAGTTCAAATTCTGTGGATTGCTCGGCCGAGCATAACTGTCCAGAGACATGACTCTTCTGTTAGATTTTGCTCGGGCGAGGCACCAAAGTGCTCGGCCGAGCAACTAGCCTAAGCTCGGGCGAGGCACCAATGGTGCTCGGCCGAGCAGTTGCTGTCCGTTCAGATTAATGCCCGAACAGGTGCTAGCTTGAAGGGTTGTGACTTTTGTGAAACAGTCACAACTGATCTGACTCAATCTACCCTATATATATAGACCCCTATTCCTTCATTCAGTCATCAAGCAATCCAACCAAATTGTTATCAAATCAAACACAAGAATCCAATTCTCTCTCCCCCTCATTCAAAGTGTTCTTGATTCGTTCAAAGAGTTCGTTCATCATTCTTTCTTAAAAGTTCGAAGACTAAGAGCAAGTCTGATTTTGGTTCGCTCATCAAGGTTAGTTAAAGTGCACACTAACTCTTGGTAAAAAGCGTTGTACCTTGGGAGACATTCGCTAATCGATCCGTTTGCACAATTACGGAGGCGAAATATTGTCTTAAGGAGATTTGCTTCGGCATACCTCGCTTTATCTCCTTCATCTGATTTTCGTATTGAAGATATCTAAACATATACATACAACAATCTTAAGACAATATTTTCAGGTATTTGTTTTGATTTTTATCTTCTCTATTTCATCTCTTTCTTAATGGATTTTCTGTTTTCATAACAGAAAATGGCTAATGGAAATGACTCCGTTAGTAGTGAGACTATTGCAACGAATACTAATGCAATAGGGAGTACTTCAAGTGCTAATCAACTCATGATGCCACCGGCCTCGCAGTACGAGAAACCGGAGAAGTTCAATGGGGCTGATTTCAAACGTTGGCAACAGAAAATGTTGTTCTATCTCACAACGCTTGGACTAGTAAAGTTCTTACGGGAAGAATGTCCCGTAGCGGATGAAGATGTAGTAGACAAGGCTACACAAATGGCTATTGATACATGGAAGCATGCTGATTATCTATGCCGGAACTACGTCTTGAATGGACTAGACAACACATTATATAATGTGTATTACTCCATTCAAACTGCAAAAGGACTTTGGAATTCTCTTGACAAGAAATACAAAATCGAAGATGCTGGAACAAAGAAGTTCTTTGTTGCAAAGTTTTTGGATTTTGAAATGAATGATTCTAAAACTGTAATGAATAGGTCGAAGAGATGCAAGGAGATGTCAATGGAAGACTTGCTTGTTCGTCTTCGCATTGAAGAAGACAATCGTAGTGCTGAAAAGAAAGCTAATGCACGAAACATGGAAGCAAAGGCTAACATGGAGGAAGAATCTCGACCCAAGAACAACAAAAGGAAGGATGATGACTCTTCTAAGAAGAAGTCAAGTAATGACAGCAACAAACGCTTCAAGTTCAAAGGGGACTGCTACAATTGTGGGAAAAGCGATCATCTGGCAAAGGATTGTCGAAGCAAGAAGAAGAAGCCTCCCCAAGCAAACATGACTGAAATAAATACTCTATAGGTGTCTCAGAAGTAAGTCTGTCTGCCGTTGTATGAGAAGCCAACTTGGTGTCAAACGTCAAGGATTGGTGGGTGGACACCGGAGCCACTCGTCACATATGTGCCGACAAAAAGTTTGTTTGCAGAATACAAGAAGATGGAACATGAAGATTTTCTCTATATGGGAAATTCTGCAACATCAAAGATTGAAGGCATTGGGAAGGTGATCTTGAAGTTCACATCGGGAAAGGAGCTTACTTTCAACGATGTGATGCATGTACCCGACATAAGAAAGAATTTAACTTCTGATTCTTTACTTAGTAAGAAAGGCTTCAAAATTGTATTTGAATCTGATAAGTTTGTACTTACTAAGGGAGGAATGTATGTTGGAAAGGGATACTTGCTAGATGGCCTATTTAAGGCAAATGCTGTTGTAGTGGACAAGAAGTCCACATATTTGTACCCTCAAGTGATAAATAAAATTGACAATTCTATTTACTTGTGCGAGTATTCTAATTTATGGCATGGTCGTTTAGGACATGTGAATCGTGCTTCTTTCAGAAAGCTTGTTGGTTTAGGACTTATTCCAAAACTTGATTCAATGAAAGGTCACAAATGAGAAGTTTGTGTTGAAGCAAAGTTTTCAAAGAAACCTTTTAAACCAGTTGAAAGGACTAGCCAATTGTTGGGATTAATCCATAGTGATCTATGTGATTTAAAGTTTGTTCCAACTCGAGGTGGTAAGAAATACTTTGTTACTTTTATTGACGATCGAAGTAGATATTGTTATGTCTATTTGCTAAGTAATAAGGATGAAGCAATGGATGCTTTCATCACTTACAAAACTGAAGTTGAAAATCAACTTGAAAAGTCAATTAAAGTATTAAGGTCCGTTAGGGGTGGTGAATATGAATCAACGGAATCTAGTAACCTATGTTCCAAATTCGGTATCATTCATCAAACAACTGCACCCTATACTCCGCAGCAAAATGGTGTTGCTGAGAGGAAAAATAGAACTATAAAAGATATGGTTAACCATATGCTTGGAAGTTCAGGTTTACCACAAAACTTGTGGGGGGAAGCGGTGTTATCCGCTAACTTTGTGTTGAATAGAATTTCACACAAGAAAACTGGTTCCATACCATATGAATTGTGGAAAGGAATAAAGCCTTCCTATAAATTCCTCAAAGTGTGGGGGTGTCTCGCAAAGGTTGCCGTTCTACCTCCTAAACGGTCAAAGTTAGGACCTAAGACCGTTGACTGTGTATTTATTGGATATGCAATGAATAGCAGTGCGTACAGATTCGTAGTACACAAATTTGAAGTAAATGACATTCATGTCAATACAATAATTGAATCTCGTGACACTGAGTTTTTCGAGGACGTGTTCCCTATGAAAAAGGATATTTGTGAAAATACTCCTAAGAGACCACGTGAAAGCACTTCTGAAAATAATGAAGATGTTGAACCAAGAAGAAGCAAGAGAGCAAAAATTGCTAAAACTTTTGGTCCAGATTTTATCTCTAACTTTATGATTGAAGATGAGCCTCAATCATTTAAGGAAGCCATGAATAGCTCTGAATCCACATTCTGGAAAGAAGCTGTAAGTAGTGAGATTGAATCCATTTTAAGTAACAACACTTGGCAAGTGGTTGATCTTCCAAAATGTTCTAAACCAATAGGATGCAAATGGATTTTCAAAAAGAAATTAAGACCGGATGGTTCCGTGGACAAATACAAGACTCGTCTTGTCGCAAAAGGATATCGTCAAATGGAAGGATTTGACTTCTTTGACACATACTCTCCTGTTACAAGAATTACTTCAATTCGAATCTTAATAGCCATTGCAGCTTTGTATAATCTGCATATACATCAAATGGATTTAAAAACTGCATTTTTAAATGGTGATTTGAATGAAGAAATTTACATGGAGCAGCCTGAAGGTTTCAAAGTAAAAGGACAAGAGCACAAGGTATGCAAACTTGTTAAGTCCTTGTATGGCTTGAAGCAAGCTCCTAAACAATGGCATGGGAAATTTGACAATGTAATGATTAGGAATGGTTTTATCACAAATGAATGTGATAAATGTGTATACTCAAAGAAATTTGATAACACATATGTATTTGTTTGTTTATATGTAGATAAAATGCTCATATTTGGTCATGACATTGATGTTATAAATAAAACAAAGAAAATGTTTATCAATAACTTTGATATGAAAGATATGGGTGAAGCAGATGTAATCTTGAGAATGAAAGTCTCAAGAACCTTCAATGGAATTAGTTTGTCTCAAACACATTATGTTGATAAAATGATTGAGAGATTTAATTCTCATGGAATTAAAGAAACTAATAATCAATTTCTGCCCCATATAGTTCTTCATAAGAATACTGGGAATGCGAAGCAACAATTAGAGTATTCTCAAATCATTGGAAGCCTAATGTACTTGATGCAGTGCACAAGGCCGGATATAGGTTACGCTGTAAGTAAGCTAAGTCGTTTTACTAGTAATCCTAATAATGAGCATTGGAATGCATTATTAAGAGTTTTAGGATATATAAAACGAACTAGAGAGTATTCATTGCAATATAGCAATTATCCTCCAGTAGTTGAAGGATATAGTGATGCAAATTGGATATCTGATACAGATGAATCCAAGTCTACTAGTGGCTATGTATTTACTCATGGTGGAGGTGCCATATCATGGAAATCTTCTAAGCAAACATGTATAGCTCAATCAACGATGGAATCTGAGTTTATTGCTTTAGATAAAGCTGGTGAAGAAGCCGAATGGCTTAGACACTTTTTAGAAGATATTCCCCTCTGGCCAAAACCCGTGCCTGCTATATGTATACATTGTGATAATCAAGCAGTTATAGCAAGGGCGGAGAATTTTATATACAACGGCAAATCTCGACACATACGTCGTAGACATAACACCGTTAGACAGTTACTCTCCAACGGAACGATATCGATTGATTTCGTGCGATCAAAGAATAACCTAGCGGATCCATTTACTAAAGGTTTATCTAAGGAGAGAATAAACTGTGCATCAGAAGAAATGGGGCTAAAGCCTAAACAAATCTAAATCAACTTGATGGAAACCTAACCTGGCGACTGGAGATCCCACAGACTAGGTTCAATAGGAAAAACAAGTCATGATTGATTTGAGGGAAGCACTTGAAAGTTTATCTTCATCCCATTTCTATATATGATGCAAAAGTGCTGCCTACAAAATGGTAGAGGGTTAAGCTATTGCTTTTAATGATGACTATATCTTGTTAATTAGTACAAGTGGGGTAATGTAGGATACTCTTTATAGCACATCACCTATGTTAGTGTGAACATGGCCGGTTCGTTGAGAATTTTACTTAGGCAAATTCTCTAAAGCACTCGCAGAACCAAGAAAGTTCAGGGCCGAAATAATGAACACAATAGAGAACCAAAATCTGATATGAGATTTAAATGTGTTTGGTCTATTGTTTAAGCTTACAATAACGTCTGACAATTCAATACGTTACGTACACTGATCAGCCAAGTAAGCTCGATAGATTCTTACTAAAGAAGATTCAAAGCGAAAGCCACCTATCTTGATGCATTTACTTCTCAGCTATGTTCTTCTTCTTCTTCTCCTTTCTTTTTCGTGTCGACTTCTTCCATTCATGTGGGGGATTGTTGAAATATTGGGTGAATATTAGGGTGAATTGAAAAGTCAACAAGGAGTCAAAAGTCCAAAAGACACGACAGTTCAAATTACGTGGACTGCTCGGTCGAGCAAGGCATAAGCCTCGGCCGAGCATGACTGTCCAGAGACATGACTCTTCTGTTAGATTTTGCTCGGGCGAGGCACCAAAGTGCTCGGCCGAGCAACTAGCCTATGCTCGGGCGAGGCACCAATGGTGATCGGCCGAGCAGTTGCTGTCCGTTCAGATTAATGCCCGAACAGGTGCTAGCTTGAAGGGTTGTGACTTTTGTGAAACAGTCACAACTGATCTGACTCAATCTACCCTATATATATAGACCCCTATTCCTTCATTCAGTCATCAAGTAATCCAACCAAATTGTTATCAAATCAAACACAAGAATCCAATTCTCTCTCCCCCTCATTCAAAGTGTTCTTGATTCGTTCAAAGAGTTCGTTCATCATTCTTTCTTAAAAGTTCGAAGACTAAGAGCAAGTCTGATTTTGGTTCGCTCGTCAAGGTTAGTTAAAGTGCACACTAACTCTTGGTAAAAATCGTTGTATCTTGGGAGACATTCGCCAATCGATCCGTTTGCACAATTACGGAGGCGAAATATTGTCTTAAGGAGATTTGCTTCGGCATACCTCGCTTTATCTCCTTCATCTGATTTTCGTATTGAAGATATCTAAACATATACATACAACAAAAAAAGTGTCAGTGTAAAAATGAAGAGTGCCAATGCATGATATTAAGTGTCAATGTAAAAATGATTTTTCTTTAAAATTAGAAAAAAAACGCGTTTTTTATAACACCAATTCATGAATAAAAAATATGCCCATTGTAAAATGCAGTCTATCAGAAGTTGATCCTAAAAGTGAAAGCACAAAGGGCATGCAAATATCAACAATTGCCTTCAATTGCTAAACTTTAACTACATCAACAAGAGAACCCAATGAGAATGGAAGGTTTATGGTACCCAAAATAAGAACAACTTTGTTTTATAACTTGCGCAATACTCTCCCCGTCACTATTTCCTTTTTTAGCCTGTCCCAAAACAAATGTTACATTTCTAAAAAGGGATGGTGTCATAGTGCGTTTTTAACATTATACGATAAACAAGTGAAACACATTTCTTAAAAATGTTGACAAATCAAATACAACATTTATTACGAGACGGAGACTGTTTGGTCCACATTTGATCAATTTCATCAAACATTCTACATCTACAATAAAACCACCACCCCCTTCCACAAAAAAACTGAAAGTAGCAAGTTACAACCTTATTGGCTGCTAAAAGAGCACAATATAATATAAAATTTGGCCTTATTTAGCTGCTAAAATATGGAACAAATCTCATCTAATAGAGAATATTAACACCAGAATATAATCACTAATGAAGAATCAATGTCATCAGCAGACTGATAATATTATATATGCCATTCTACTGACAAGCATCGCTTTAAAACCAACTGAATCACAAGATTATGGAATTCCCATTGGTTGGTGCCTAGCCTCCTTATCTCTTGGAACATTCCATAACCTTATACTACTTTCCCATCTCAACTCAAACCTTTTTTATTTCTAAATTTATTCTATTTCAAAGATTCCCCCCAGTGTGATTCCAAAGTTTTCCAGTTGCATGTTGGACCATGGCTTGATGGAGATTCTTTTAACCCCAGTTAGAGCTAGAGTTACTATTCCAGGTAACCTATTTTCCAATATAAAAAGGCTTAACCAGGTATACCAGTTAGCAGTGGTGGGTGCAATTGCACCCATATATCTTGATGTACGTCCGCCGCCACTGCCTGTTAGCACATAGTACCACGAAAACAGCTATCATACGAATAGCTGAGATAAACTACTATACGTCCAATCATATGGAAGGACCATAACCAAGATACTCGGCTTCTACTATCTAGGCAAAAATAGGAAGGAATACATAGGTCTGTATATAGCTATAAGGA
Source organism: Adenophora triphylla var. japonica (assembly GCA_022495995.1). NCBI lineage: Eukaryota > Viridiplantae > Streptophyta > Magnoliopsida > Asterales > Campanulaceae > Adenophora > Adenophora triphylla. The sequence continues at coordinate 456,925 of JAFEMH010000372.1, forward strand.
TAAGGATTCTAAATAACATGGACTTGTATATTTTTGTATATATTCCTTGCGCAATTAATGTGATAAGCAGGCCCCTCCACCAATATATTCCCTCCTGTCTCTCGTATACCATTACACTTTGTATTTGAGCACTAAAACTAAGAAAAAGTGTAAGTGGTGTAAGTGTGTGACTATGAAATCTGAGGTTGGAGAGAGAAGCTGGGGTAGGGAATAGTAAATTGATAGTTGTTGTATGCAAGTGGGTCACATTGAATAAAAAATTATTAAAGTGTAATGGTATGTGGGACACCCAAAATGAACAAAGTGTAATGGTATACAGGTCGAAGGGAGTATCATTTATCTTCAAACAAGGGACTTAAGCAAGTACTCAAACTGAGGCCACCATCAGTTTGGAACAACATAGATGGATAAAATAAATTAGACTTACTATGAAAACAAGATTTCATTTTCATTTTTCTCAAGTTTGATAGGCAAACTGTTATCAACATATAGTAAAAGGTAAAAAGTTAATCCTTACCTGTCCCTGTCCCTGTCCTGGTAATCTTGATGTGTGTTGCGAGATGCTTTCTCTGATATCAAGTATCATCTTCCAGAGTTGCAACAACTCCACTCTATAACAACAGCAAATACTCCCTCCGTCCCAGAATAAATGTTAGCAGTTGACATGTCATCGTTTTTTTTTACTAGTTTGTATATTACTAGTACAATGTTAAAATTGCACTTGGTCACTTTCCTATATGGAAACACGACATTTATTTTGGGACGAACCAAAATAGAAAGTGCGAAATTTATTCCGGGCAGACGGAGTAATAATCACCATGAAAAGGTCAGTGGTACCAAACACAAGCTATCATAAAATTCATTGAATCCTACAAAAGGTATTTCATAAGTACATATGCTGATTTATGTATAGCAAACAATTCAAGATCAATAATATATGAGCATCTTTAAAAGCTTCAAAAGCCAAGCAGCATTGAGCTAGGTCTCAAGTACTAGTTGGTGGTTAGCAAAATCCTCATTCATGATTCAGCAGAGATCAACTAGCATAAATCTTGTAGTCACAGGTTGAATACTCCTTCCGTCCCGGAGAAATATGCACTTTTTTGCTTGGCGCGGGAATTAAGGTAAAAAGTGAAAAAGGTGATGTGTTGTGAGTGTAGATGGTTGGGTAGGAGAGAGAAAGTGGAGTAAGTGGGTAATGGTTGTGAGTAGAGAGAAGTGGGTCCCATTTCCATTTTGGGAAAGTGCAGATTATTATGGAACGCTCAAAAGGTGTCTTTTTGCAGATTATCGTGGGACGGAGAGAGTATTTTACAGGACCTATAAGGTGATAAAGTGAATTTTTGACCACCAATAAAGCATACTGTAACCCCTGGAAGAAAACAGACATCACAACAAAGGAAAACCCCCAGTAAGCATGGTGAATAGCAGCTCTTTTTAAGAGGATATTTTGGTTGTACATGCTGAAATGGTCTAGGGTGGCAGAAGATTTTTTTCTCAAATAATTCCATTTTAAAAATATAAATCCCAAAAATAACTCACATTTGAAACTATTTTCCAAAATAACCAACTTTTTAGAACTCGCTACATGGTGTAGCGAGTTCAACATGTTACCGTTGAAACTCGCTACACCATTTACCGAGTTTAGTTAATTAGGGTTAATCTCATTGTCGTTTAATTGTTAATTAGAAGTAACCTAAATCGCTACACCATATCGAGACTCTCCTCAAGAAGGCGAAGCCTTTACCACCAATATCAGCGTCATCGGACCTCAGACGCGCCACCAAATGCAACTGCATACGATGGAGCCGCTGGCGAGTTCCCGGCGAGATTATAGCCAGATCTCCCTATCCATCACCACGTTAGACATCTTCTCTCTCCAAAATGAGGTAGCAGGCACAAAAATTGCCATGATCAGCCCTGAAACGCAACACCCTTATTTCTTCGTCAACTTCGGCGACCCTTACCGTCACCGGCGAAACTCCGGCGAGACAAAGATTACCACAGAAAGCTACGCCTCGACCAGACAAAATTTTAACTAGTGTTGGTGTTATGTTGTTAGTGTATTTAACGACGATATGGGTGTCTTGAAATTGTAACAAATTGATAAAGTACATATCATTAATAGGTATGTTCGTGGTACGTTGCATAAATTGTAACCTAAACAATAGTACGTAGCATATTTAGGTTTTCACCCGATATGGATATAGTTTTAGTGCAATTTTACCATTGTACAAGCAATGCACAAACAAGTAAAACACATTCCTTTAAAACGTTCACAAGTCAAGTGCAACATTTATTATAGGAAGGAAGGAGTAAAACTTAGAAGGCTTAATTTCCCTACAATGTCCCAACTGACATCGACACAAGTTGTTAAGTATGTGCAACCATGTCCCACCAAAGACGGCAGCATTGACCTTCCCCTTTTTTTCATTCTAGTTATTGTTCATTCTATTGATTGACGTGGGAACGAATAAAGCAGATTCGAGATATAATGAAATATCGCCATGATCTGAGAGGGACTGAAGGAGATCTAACTTATGTAAAGGCTCCTAGTAAAAAGAATCACATCTTGTCCCTCTCTACAAAAGATAAAAATATTCGCCAAGTTGCATCTTCCCACCACAGCGCTTCCTTCTCCTGTATATAAGGAACTAGCATGGAAATCTTTTATCATAACATCCCCTTGACTTCAGTCTTCTCCCTTGACTGGGGTAGCTATAATCTCTTTCCTTTTTGAATATATTTCATTTTTGGTATCATAAAATTCAACGCCGAAGTGTAAAAGTATCCATGTCTATGACATCTTCACGTAGCTCTGAAACCTCCTGGACTCCATGGCAAAACAAACAATTTGAAGAGGCTTTGGCTATGTATGGCAAGGACAGTCCTGACTGCTGGAATAAAATAGCCAGGGCAACAGGGAAATCGGTGGAAGAAGTCAAGAGGTATTACCAACTCCTAGAGAGGGATATTATGCAGATAGAATCCGACCAAGTACCTTTACCCAATTACAGGTCCATTGCAAGCAATGGTAGAGGGTTTGGCAATGAGCAGAGGTACTCCTGACCATAGCTTATAACTTTTAAATTACAATGTGTTTTACATAATGCATCATTATAACGGTTATACAAAACCTAGGTTTTTCATCTCACGTACACATGATCCAACGCTATGGAGCTCCAAACACCTTCGACATAAGTTTTAACTAATGCTTCTTGTCTCAAAAGGCTCCATGCTAGGCTTTATCTTTTGGATTATTAGATTCACACATTCCTATGTAAATCTATCATAACCATATCCCATGCTTCTCATGACAGTCCTTAAATAAAGCTTTATACAGCATTTTCAGTTCATAAAATAAATCAAAAGCCAAATATGTCCAATATAAGGTCACCTGACCTGCAGATGGTGATGGTTGAGAAAGCCGCATAATCACATTCAACCTGACTAAAATATATGAACAAACTGAAATATTCAATACTTGCTTAACATAATAGAATAGGAAAGAAAAAAGAAAGCATTATTTTAAATATTATTTTAGTTAAACCCCATCCTTCACTAAGAAGTTAAAGCAAGTACTAAAACAGCTAAAGCTAATGCTACTATTCTCATTATTTCTTGTTTTGGTCCAATATACAGGCTTCTGAAGAATCTAAAGCTATAGCGAGGCAATGCCAGAAGCAGTATCAAGATCTTGTGAAAAGTAGATGTATAAAAGTCAATAATTGTAATGAAAATCAATTTCAATGAACTATATTAAGCGAGAGAAGTTCAATGCAGAAGCATGGGGGTTTATGAGCTCTTACACCATGCTAAGCTGGTGCATGGATGAAAACTTATATTCTCTCATTCATTCCGCTTGTATTATCAAATGTACTCCCTCCGTCCCGCCCGAAAAGCCACAAAATGGACCTCGCACGCAAATTAAGGAAAGTGATGTAGGAAAGAGAAAAAGTTTAAATGTTGTGAGTATGAAAAATTAAATAGGAGAGAGAATGAGTGGGAGGAATAGTTAGGAGAGAGAATGTTGTGAGTGTAAAAGTAAAGTAGGAGAGAGAATGAGTGGGTAGAATAGTAATAAAAACTTTCCTTTTTGGGAAAGTGCCTTTTTAAATGGGACGCCCAAAATGGAAATTTGTGACTTTTCGGGCGGGACGGAGGGAGTATCTCATACACTATTTATATACTCCCTCCGTCCCTGAAAGATTGTCCCATTTGCCATTTTGACTTGTCCCAAAAAGTATGTCCCATTTCTAAACTTAGGCATGAATGTTAGTACAAATCTACTAAGGTACAAGAAGGTGAAGCTCTTCCTTAATAATTGCAAAATGTACAACAGGACAATCTTTTAGGAATGGAGGGAGTACATTATGTTCAGTTAAAGTAACCTTTTGGCGGAAAAGGTTGATGGATTGTTGCTACCATTAACCAACTAACTGTTAAAGAGCAACACTAACTCTTCCTCTCTCCAAGAAATCACTAGGGTTCTCTAGAAATTACTAGGGTTCTCTAGAGATCTCTACATACCTTGAGGAGTTTTCAAGAAGCCCCAAATCAAGACCACCGCCATCGAGAAAAGAGAAGAACCTTTCCGGATTTGGCATGGAACCGACTTGCACGGAATGATCTAGAGAAATTGAGTTTCTCTCTTCACCGACTTAGCAAGAGTATAAATAGGAGACGAAGCTTTCCCTAAATGTGTGTAACCCTAGAGCGAGAGTCCGTGACTCAACCAAGAGCGAAAGTCCGCACGCCGTGTGCGTAACAGAAGCCTTTCTCGCTGGCTATTATCTAGTGTGGTAGCATTATAATTTTGTGCAATAAGCACTCTTGCTCATTGCAGTATTTATATAAGTAATAATAATAATAGTGTTTATTATTATTACTTGTGATTCGCCAATTGATACGAAAACCAACAAGGGTATCGTGAGCGGTACGACCCGGATCGTGGAACCGCCACAGGCGTTGCTCGGGATCGCTGGCGCTATGCGCAGAGATCGCGAAGCTCTGCGGTAGGAGACCAGCTTATTGTGCGACGTGCACGCGAGTCCGCACTCAAGTCACAACGGTAGATCCGGCAGCGCATTTGGTGAGTCAGAGACTCAACAACGGCAATTATAAGTATCGCGAACGCAGTATGCAATGCCGTACTTACAAGGACAAGAGTTGAATGTCGCAGCGGAGCGAGACCACGCCACCGAAAAGGAGGACACTCAAGCATTCTCGAAATGGGAAGCGTAAAGCCTGAAGGCTGGCGTACGCGCTTAAAGATTAGCTGCCGAGACGAACTTTCGAGTACGTCGAGGACGCACAACTCCAAAAGAGATACGGGATACATACGACGTTATTTTCGAGGACTAACGAGGCTCGTCTCCGCATGCTCGAGAACGAGCTTACGCCGACTACTTGTATGATCTATCTCAGAAGTCAATATTTCAACAAAGTTAAATCTTTATGCCACGAAATCTGGGTTAGATGCGGACTCAAAAATTAATGAGCAACGGATGAAAGAGGATAATCATCCACGGGTCGCGACCCGAGTTTAAGGGGTTAGTTACGGCAACTGTGGTCGGGCCACACAACCATCTCTTTTAGAGTTAGAGAGTTTGCTCACGCCACCAAGAAACGCTAGACAAACATACATCTAGGCCTTCAACGCCAAAACCAATGGATTCGTAGGAAGCACTCTTTAGCCACCGAGACGCGGACGGCAACAAGGACGTGGTTGTCAAGGGATGGAAAAAGAAAGATTTAGATCCAAGACGAAAGCATGAAGGTCCGAGGTACAAAAGGATGCTCTCACGCTAGGAAGCAAAACCGAAAATAAAGACGATTCTCGACTGATAAGGCGGAGACGAACCAACGAATGTTACAATTGGCGTGTCGTAAAGGGCATTTCCTAAAAGATTGTCCATTCAGAAGAAGGTCAAGTCAAGGAAATGCAGCTTATCAAATAAGATCCCCTACGATAGCTAAGAAGAACGGGACACGGAAGCTTCTTTCGCAGATGTAAGGATTCATAAAGACGACCTGCAAGAGGAAGAATGGTTCGAGGACCACGCCTACCCAAGCATACTACCGAAGAATGCTGATTGATGACAACGTGGAAAGCCGAAGAAGAGATTGACTTTCGACGAAGGTCGATGGTTCAAGATGTAGCCACTGGCCAACATTGGATGTAAGGACAGCTTTAGACGATAATGACACTTTAAAAGCATTAACAAACATGTTTTGAATTTGATCGAAGGAAAAGACACTGAATCCGGCCGACTCAATTTAGATGCTCCAAAACTCATGGGACGAGAAGAAGTTAGAGATAAAGGGGGAGCAACATCAACAAGATTCAACACATAACAAGCTCGAGAGAAATCACCGTCAATGTGGATATCGAGAAGCAATCACAATTGCTCCGAGAACGATCGTGAGTAAGCAATGTCACGAATCTGGAGCACGAAAAAGACGATCGAAGAGAAAGGTAAATGGTCAAGGAGCGCCGCTACCATGAAGAACAAAGCCAACAACAAGGATCAAGCGGAGAAATCCGTCGCACGGCCTTTCAAGAAGAAAGAGTCATGAGGGGGAGTGTTAAAGAGCAACACTAACTCTTCCTCTCTCCAAGAAATCACTAGTGGTTCTCTAGAAATTACTAGTGGTTCTCTGTGAGATCTCTACATACCTCGAGGAGTTTTCAAGAAGCCCCAAATCAAGACCACCGCCATCGGAGAAAAGAGAAGAACCTTCCGGATTCGCACTGGAACCGACTGCACTTAATGATCTAGAGAAATTGAGTTTCTCTCTTCACCGACTTAGTAAGAGTATAAACAGAGACGAGTTTTCCCCAAATGCTGTAACCCTCAGAGCGAGTCCGCATCAACCAAGAGCGAAAGTCCGCACTGCCGCAAGGGTAACAGCCTTTCTCGCGGGCTATTATCTATGTGGTAGCATTATAATTTTGTGCAATAAGCACTCTTGTTCATTGCAAGTATTTATGAAGTAATAATAATAATAGTGTTTATTATTATTACTTGTGATTCGCCAATTCGGATACGAAAAACCAACACTAACCACTACTAAATGACATCTAACAAGTCCCCCTAAGATAACTCCCAAAGCTGGCTGCTAACAGAAACCACATAACGTCCTCAAATTGTGGTGTCACATCAATGGGACCCATTGATTTTCTTATTCATTACTCCCTCTGTCCCATAACAAAGTATCCATTTTGCCATTTTGAGTATCCCACTGGTAAGTCCCACTTTCACAAAAAGAAAATTTTATAATACTTCTTTATTAATGTGACCCGCTTGTCATATTCACAACAACTATCCACTACCCCACTTTCTCTCTCTTACCCACTCACAACACCTACTTTTTTAATACTTTTCCCTCATTCTTGTTCCTAAAAGCAAATGGATACTTTGTTATTGAGCGGAGGGAGAATCTTTTACTGCAAGGACCCATTATATTGGAGGATAATCCAATGTTCAAGTCTCTTGTTCAACGGAGTTTCTAAAAGATGAGATGCAATTTCTCCATCTTACAAAAGTGACTAAGAAGATCAGGAACATTTAAAGATCATCTATCAACAAACCAGGCCTATCATTTATACATATATGAACTTATCAAGTGACCAAGGCTAACTCATATCCACTCATGAACTCCACCAGGGACACTATCCTTGGACCGGAAAGCCCCCTTAAGAATATAATATGACCTATGTCCAATGGCACTTTCCCGAGATCATTACCTGAGGAAAAGACAACCACTTAAGTGACCAAAGCAGACACAATATATAGTCACACTCCTCCTTGTGGATCACTAATCAGGAACAAAGTAACCAAACAAACCTGGTATCTAGTGGCACTTCACTGATGACCACTATCCCCAAAGTGAGATAACCCCTTGAAGGAGACATGTGGAGGACACTTGATAAAGCTTGGTAGTAGCTGGGGCCAGGTCCAATCATTGAGAATGCATCTAAAGCAAAAAGAGTGAGACAAATCTTGCAACACAGCAACTTTTAGTCTAGTTAATTTCTGCATCATGCCAGGTCCGTGTTTAATCAAGTAATTCCATATTTACTATCTACCCCACAGAAGATAATCTCTTTTGATAGTAAACTAGAAATGGAAGTCATTAAGTTCAACAATTAGAACAATTCATATGGAAAATTGGCAATGAAATTTGTACTTGTATCCAAAATTTGCTCACCATGCTTCATGAGAAGTATTCCCCTTCAGTACAGAGAATGTGCAAAGACCTAGACCTCTCAACTCCGGTCGGTGTTGATTCTTTCACCTAAAGTAAAGTAAAAGCAAGAAGTTAAATCCATATGGTTGGTGGAGCAACTAACAGTCAAAAGAGCATGTTTGGAATCTAATTTAGGATTATTATTTTTTTATAAGAACTTGTGGTCTACAAAGAAAAGAACCCGGGATTATGACCTAATTTGGCTACTAAAAATAAAACATATCTGATCAAAAGAATATAACACCACATTAATTATGACAACTAATTAGGACTTATTGTTGCCTGTAGATTGATATTTTAGGTGTTCTACTGAAAAGCATAGCCTTGAAACCAACAAGATCACAAGATTATTGAATTTTCACTGATTGGTGCCTAGATATTATGCGTCTATCTCCTTATCTTTTGGAACAATAATCCTCATACTACTTTCCTATCTCAATTTGCTGTCTATAGAAATCATTTTCATATTTAATTTTGCTATGTAATTTCAACGAGTCCCTTCCAGCGTGATTCTCAAGCTTTTTGGCTTGGTGATGAGTGGAGAACCATGGACTGTTGGTGAACTCTTCAGTGACTGAAGTCACCTTTCGAGGTTCCCAGTTTTTACAATATAAAACATTTGGCTAAACCCTTCGGACATAGCTTTATTGAAATACACCTCACTTGAAATTTGAGGTAAATAAATACATCATCACAGCAAAGGACCACAGCAAGAAACATAGAAGGAACATGGAAAAAAGAAAGGGAGAAAGGAAGGAAGGAGAATATGAAGGCGATAATGTTGGACATGCTGAAAATGTAGGAAAAAACGTTGCTCAAGAGAGGATAAAATTTCAAAATCACCCTTGAAAAATGTAACACGCCGGTGTTAGAAGACATAAATATGCTTTAGATTGTAGAAGACATAAATCTTTGGTTAGTGGCTCAACATCTTTGCAACAAGCTCCCACTAGATGGAAGAATATCTCAAGGTACTTTTCCTTTTCTTTCTAGTGGGACAAAGAATACATAATGCCATTTGTCCGTGCACCTATCTTACATGTTTGGCTATTATAAATTGGAGGTATATTGCCACAAGCTGGGTAAAATTATCTAAGAATCCACTCGCTGATGATATTGTAAAAGGAAGAATAAGACTTTTTAAGAATCCGTAAAAGAGCTTCTTTAGACACTGTTGTTGGGGAAATGACATTTACAGAAGCATGGAAACTAATCACTCCGTACATTTTTTTTTATCTAATCTTTTCTTACAAAGAACAGCATGTGAAATTATGATCTTATTGTCTGCTAAAAGATGCGACTAATCCAATTAACAGAATATAACACCACAGTATGAACAGAAGTGAGGACTTAATGTCATTGTCAGCAGTAGACTCATAATATAATGCCATTTCACTAAGAAGCATAGCTTTAAAACCAGCTGGATCGCAAGATTGTGGAATTCAGAAGATTGGTGCTCGGACTAGAGTTGACGCGTGTTTATCTCCTTATCTTTTGGAACATTCTGTCACCAGAAGATCCTCCATATACTACTTACCTATCTCAATTCAAGATCTGCAGATCTTTCTTTACAATTTTATTTTTGCTTTCCCATTTCGGAGATTCCCTAGTGTGATTATCAAGCTTTAGGACTGGACATGAATAGTGGACCATGTCTTGGTAATGGAATTTTCATACTGCAGCGAGAGAAGTCAATGTTCCAGGTTCTCTATTTTAGCTAAACCTGTTGACACATAGCTCTAAGAAAACAATTATCTTTTGACTATCGAGGAAAATTAATACCTCCAATCATACCGAAATACCACCACAACAACAAAAACTAATCCTTAGTCCCAAAATGATTTTGGGATCACATCAAAAGACCAAATCCGAAAAACAGAGCTTCTACTTTCTGTCAGAAAAAAGAACGAATCTCCAGACCTGTATATTTGCTGAGATGAAAGGATTCTAAATAACACAAATTGTCCATCTTTTGTAGATTCCTAGAGCATTTAACTTGATAAGAATGGCCCTCCACTTGCACAGGGGAATTATTTCTCAGTCAGGGACCCAAAAACATAGATCAATTACATTTTTGATATAAACTTAGATCAATTACAAAATCAAAGTTTCAGTTATGGTCTCATCCTCGGGGAAAAGGTAAAAGTTAATCCTTATGGTGAACCTAATATTTTATAGCGGGCTGATTTTGATATTACGTGCTGTTAGCAAGCATCTATCATCAGCTCCGAGCCACAGCCAATTATGAGCACCAGCAAAGGGTCAATTATATGGGCTCCAGCTATTGAATCAGCAACTGAAGCAGAATCTATACAAAAAATTCCATCAGTAAGAAAGGAGATAGCTCAAACAGCATCTAAACCTGGTCACGATTCAACAGAGATCAACCAAATGATAATTCTTGTAATCCCAAGGTTGAAAACTAACAGAAAAAAAATTACGGGGCTGAACCTTAAATATGCATCAGTCAAATAAGAATATCTGTGAAGATGAATCAGTGGAACCATTCTCAAGTGCGAAATTGTCTCAAAGAATAGGTGTTAAATTGTCCTTGGTGAAAGTGCTACAAATGCATTGGCCTTGGTAACTATATTTCAAATTTAGTACAATCAACTTGTTACCTCAAGTAATTGCTTGGTGAGCCTACAAGATCAGGGAGGTGAGCAGCAAACTCACTTGTGAGAGCTCATATCCAGTCATTATTAGGTTACTGTGATAGTGCTGGAAAACTCGTAACTGCTTAATGGACACCCTCTTGGACAGCACGTCAGAGTGAACATCTTCTGTTGAAAACTTATACAAACTGAAATATTTAAAATTTGAATATATAAGTCAATCAGGGAAATATTTCTAAAGATGGCAAATCTCTAATGGGTAAATCACAACTGACGAGGCTGGAAAATGGATGAGATTAATTGGCAGTGCCTAGACAACCAATATAGTATACGTTAGAAAGTATTGGCAAAAATCACCCGTCAATATAATAGAAATTAAAAATAAAAATCGGGAATAGAAACTATTTTTAGAAGAAAACAAATTAGGTTGTGCATGCTGAACATGTAGAAGATAATGGTGATCAAGAGTGAATAAATTTCCGTGATCACCCTTGATAATTGTAATGCATCACTAAAGTAAACGTTTGAAGGCTTAATTTCCTGACTTTCTGCATAGTGGAACTAACATAAACAAAATATCTAACCTATGCAGTAATATCCCATCAAAAACATCAGAATATCTTGAACTACCTTTTTTCTCTTATGGGAACAAAGAACTTATATTGTCAGAGCATCTATCTTAGTGGGTAGGCCATGATTTGAGAGGGAGATTCAACACCACAAATTGATAAATGCTCTAGGAAATCCATTTACCGATGATATTATATATGACAAGAATACTACTTTTCAAGAATTCGTAAAAGAGCTTGCCCTCAAATCTTGTTGGGTTTGGTGCCATCTAATTTGGGGACGCCTAAATTATGGGATTAAACAACAATTTCGGAATTCCTGACACAGCTGGAGACGGAGCGACCGCGCCAAGAGGAGGGCGTGATCGCACCAAGCTACTGGACAAAGGGAGCGACCGCGCGGAAAGAGGCGCGCGACCACGCTGAGTTTCTGCCTTGAGGGAGCGATCACGCCCTACCAAGGGGCGATCGCGCGGGTGCAGATGGGGCGATCGCGCCCTATGCCGGATCAGGCCTATCAGCGGCAGAAATCTGTTTAGGGTTGAAAACCCTGCAGGGTTAGGAGTAGGGCATATAAATAAGCCTACCCCCAACCATATTTGTAGCTAGTTCCTTTTGCTCATCTGTTTCTCTATATCTAGGGTTTGCACAGACAAGAATTTTTTGCCAATAATTCGTGCATTAGATTAGAGATTGTAATCGGTTGATTTCCAGAAGATAATAATATTCTCTCCCTCTGCCCGTGGCGTAGCCAAGTTGGTGAACCACGTATATTCTTGTGTTATTTGATTGTTGCTTGTTTTCTATATTCTACATAGACTCTGTTCCAACAACTCAATAGTGGTGTCACATCAATGAGACACATTGATTTTCTTATTCATTATCTTTTACTGCAAGGACCCATTATATTGGAGGATAATCCAACGTTCAAGCCTCTTGTTCAATGGAGTTTATAAAGACGGGATGCAATTTCTCCCTCGTACAAAAGTGACTAAAATGATCATAAACATCTAAAGATCATCAATCAACAAATTAGGTCAAATCATTATCTTCCGAATTGAGATGTGATATGGATTTATAAAGTGGAATGGGACCAATTGATTACTGCCACTTCAATTACCCTAGGCCTAATATCTATACGTATGTGAAGTCATCAAGGGACCAAGGCAAACTCAATATCCACTCATGCACTCCTCCAGGGCCACTATCCTTGGAGCGGGTAGCCCCTAACATTATAATATGACCAATGTCCAACGGCACTTCCCTGAGATCACTACCTGAGGAGGAGACAACCTCTCTTAAGCATGTCAAGTGACCAAAGCAGACACAATGTATATTCACGCTACTCCTTAAGGATCAATTAATCAGAAGCCAGGTAACCAGGCAGTCCCGGTATATAGTGGCACTTCACTGATGACCACTATCCCTGAAGCGAAATAACCCCCTGAAGGAGACTTGTGGGGGACGCTTAATAAAGCTTGGTAGTGTAACCCAGAGTTGGGCCCAGGTTCAATCATTCAAAAGGCATCTTAAGCAACAAGAAACAGAATGCCCTATCCATAGCACTCTTAAGGAGACATGAAGGAACTATCTTCAGTAGACACCTATGGGAAAAAATAACTGAGCCAAGGTGGCCTTCATGCAGCACCTTTAAGGGGATATGGTACATGGTGAGCTAGGGGAACACTAACCTTTTAATATGTAATACAAACTATAAACTTTATGTAAATTATAGTATTAATGTAACTGAGCAATATATTTAAACATCCAAAAAACGAATCAAGTGGCAATTGATATAAAGGAGGCACCCTTATAAATTCTGGACAAATGATCTAACTAAGAAAATCATATTTTCAAATAATACAACCTGATGACAACCTCAAGATTGACCGAATCGACATGTTTAAACCTCAGTCCATATCAACTCACCTTGCCCATATTCACAAGGTTGATAGCAAGCATAAACTTCACCAACTTACCAACAAGAGTGTTTATAGCTGAACATCAACTTATATTGAAAAGTGAAGGTATATATAACAATATAGTGATCAGGAGCATCTATGAAAAGAAGAAAACAAGCAATAGCAAAGTTGAGTACAGTAAAAAAAGACAATCCTTCAACAATTTAGTCAGGAGAACAGAAGAATAAAACAAATGCAAGTATGAACGCCCTCAATTTCTGAACTTCAATTAGATCTATAACAGTTATAAATGAGGTGTTGGTGAATGTCAAATTGCTTTCACTTTACTTACTTACTAATATCTTTTAGGCTCCGTTTGTTTGTGGGAAAATGTTTTCCGGAAAACATTTTCCCCATTTTCCGGTGTTTGTTTCGCACCGGAAAATGGAGAAAATGTTTTATGCTAAACATGTTTATCTCATTTTCAGGAAAACATTTTCATTTTCCGGAATATCGAAATTTAATCAAACGGTTAAATGGATATCGAAATTTGTATCCTCTTCTGACAAACACAATGTGCAAACACATGCTCTTTCTGTCCAAAATATGAAAATAACCTTCAGGATGATTGTATAAGCAAACAAGAACTTGTCATCAACTTGAGAACACAAAGGAGAAATGATGGCCTCAGGTAATAGATATCCTAATCGTGACAAATCTTGCAGCACAGCAACTTTTAGTCTAATTAATTTCCTCATCATGCACCCGTGTTCAGTCAAAAAATTCCATCTTTGCTATTTACCCCCACAGAAGAGGATCTTTTTTGATAGCAAACTAGAAACGGAAGTTATTGGGTTCAGCAATTAGCAACCAGAATACGACAATCCATATAGAAAATTGGCAATAAAATTTGTACTTGTATCCGAAATATGCTCATCATGCACCATGAGAAGTATTCCCCTCCAGTACAGAGAATCTTCATAGCTATTCCCCTCAGTGCAAAGAACTAGACCTCTCCAATCCAGTCAGTGTTAATTCTGTCACCTAAAATAAAGTAAAAGTAAAAAAGTTAAATCTATATGGTTGGTGGAGCAACGAACGGTTAAAAGAGCATGTCTGCAATCCAATTAAGGATATTTTTATAAGAACTTGTGGTCTACAAAGAAAAGAACCCAAGATTATGACCTAATTTGGCTGCTTAACATGCAACATATCTGATCTAATAGAATATAACGCCACATTAATTAATACCAACAATTAGGACTTACTGTCGCCTGTAGATTTTTTTTTATTCGATTCACTGAAAAGCATTTATAGCCTTGAAACCGACAAGATCACAAGATTATTGAATGTTCACTGATTGTTGCCTAGACCTTACGCGTCAATCTTTTATTCAAATTATATACCAACTGAAACATTGACAAAATAAAAAATAAAAATTGTAAAGATGATAACTAGAGACTAAATCATTGCTGAGGTGGCTGGCTCATGGATGAGATTAATTGGCAGGGTAGTATATGGAACTAAACCACTAGACAATAGACCGCACAAAATGGAGAACCACTAGAGCAGGTACTAAACTTAATGAGGAGATTTCAGTTGACATGGTGAAAATGTAGAAAATAATGTTGATCAAGCGAGGATAGAGTTTCATCAATCACCCTTTAAAAATGTAACACATCGATGTTAGAAGACATAAATATACTTTAGATTGTACAAGACATACATCTTTATTTAGTGGCTCTAGAATCATTGCAACAATCTCCCACTAGATGGTAGAATATCTCACGGTACTTCTCTTTTTCTTTCTAGTGGGAACAAAGAATACATATCCTCAGTGCATCTATCTTAAATGATTGGCTATTATGAACTAGAGATTTGTTGCCACAAGCTGGGTAAAACTGTCTAAGAATTCACTTGCTGACGATATTTTTTTTTTTAATTTTTGATAAGACTTGCTGATGATATTATAAAAGGTAAGAATAAGACTTTTTATGAATTTGTAAAAGAGCTTGACCTTTGACACTGTTACATATGATATCAATATATCATAACTGGACTTGCTTTTGTTTAGGTCCCTTATAAAATGAATCATGTCTTCTTGTACCTGTCGCTCCCACCACTTCCACCACCAGATTATCAGGAGTGATCATGGAAATCCTAACTTCAGTCTACTCCCTCGACTAGCTAGCTCCTTCAATTCGTTATCTAGTGTCCCTCAGGGAGCTCTTTTATTTTGTGCCTTAAAGGTCCAATTTCTTTTAATACTCCCTCTGTCCCAGAAAGTTAGTCCCACTTTTTGGGTTGTTAACTTGAATCAACTTTGAGCAATAATTTAGGTTAGTTTTGATTTTTCTAATGAAAATTTGAAACTTGTTATTGATACACTATTGTAAATACTAACAATAACAAGTTTTAGATTTTCATTAGATTAGTTAGAACTAACCCAAATCATTACTCAAAGTTGACTCAAATTAACAACAAAAAAAGCGGGACTAACTTTTCGGGACGGAGGGAGTATTAAATAGTTGTGGTGTCAAGCTCTATGCTCCACGTAGCTCTGTATACACTTGGACTCCAAGGAAAAAACATTGAAGAGGCTTTTGCTATCTATGCAAGCCAGTCCTGACTCCTGCACAACAGTCAGGGTTACAGGGAAACAGAGGAAGTTGAGAGACGCTACGAACTCCTGATATCATGCAGATAAAAACAGGCCAAGTATATTTACTTTACATGAGAAAACAAATGAGACTTGATGGATTCATCAGGTAATAGATATCCAAATTAGAACAAAACATAAAAAACAAGATTTCCCAAGTAATGCCCTCATTTCTGGTTCTATTTGATCAGGGAGCTAACTGCTCCATCCGTCCCGGTTTAAGGTTCTTATTTTCCTTTTTAGTTTGTCTCAGTTTAAGGTTCTTAGTTTGCTTTATTCCTAAAATGGACAATGGAACCCACTTGCTACACTCACAATAACAACCCACTTACTGTTCCCTACCAACTTTCTCTCTCCTACTTTACTTTTCATACTCACAACGTTTACTTTTTCTTAATAACCGTGTCTAGTCAAACTAAGAAGTTCAATTTGGGACGGAGGTAGTAGCATATTAAAAAGGAACACATTAGGTTCAGCAATTAGAAACCAGAAAAATGAGTTTCTACACAGTAATGTACATTGTACTTATTTCCAACATTTGCTCACCAAAAATATATGATGAAGTACCTGCAGTACAAAGAACTCTAGCCTTCTCTGAATCGGTCAGCATCAATAAGCATCTTCCCTTTCACCTATAAAAAAATAAAAGTATCAAGTTAAAATCGTATGGTTTTTGGGGCAATGACAGTTAAAGAAGCATGGAAATTACATCTTTATATCTAATCTGATCTTATACGAAGAACAGGTGAACAGCATGTGAAATTATGACCTTATTGGCTGCTAAAAGATGCAATATATCTAATTAGCAGAATATAACACTACAATATGATCAGAAATCAAGACTTAATGTCACCAGAAGAGTCATAATATAATGCCATTTTACTAAGAAGCATAGCTTTAAAACCAACTGGATCTCAAGATAGTGGAATTCAGAAGATTGGTGCCCAGGCTAGAGTTGATGTGGAACATTCGGTCACCAGAAGATCCTCCATATACTACTTACCTATCTCAGATAAAGATCTGCAATCTTTCTTTAAAACTTTATTTTTGCTTTCCCGTTTCAAGATTCTCTAGTGTGATTATCAAGCTTTATGCATGGAAATGAATAGTGGTCCCTGTCTTGGTAAAGGAATCTTCCTACTGCGGCAAGGGAAGTCAATGTACCAGGTTCTGCATTTTAGCTAAGCCCGTTAACACATTGCTATAAGAAAACAACAATCATACAAAAATCAAAGGTAAATTAATACACCCCCTCCCCCAATCACATCGAAAGACCAAAGCCAATAAACATGGCTTCTACTTTCTAACCAAAAAAAAAAAAAAAAAGAAGGAATCTCTAGACCTGAATATTTGCGGAGATGATAAGGATTCTATACAACAACAAATTGTAAGCGCCACAGAAGGGCAAGATATATGGACTCCAGCTATTATATAGTCAATGAATTTGTGACAGCTAGACATGTGATGCATCTACAAATGTCTTTCGTTTATTACTCTAACTACGTGCAGAAAATCATTAATCCAGGTCAGACTTGCCAAAAGCTGAGTGGTGAAGAATTGAAGAGTGACGTGCCAATTCTAGGTCAATTTGAAAATAAAAAAAGTGCCAATTTGATATCCATTTACACTAGATGACTTTATGTATTGATAAAAGTTAAGAAAGAGAGAAAAGGAGGAGGAAGATAAATAACAGAAAAGCAGAACAACAAGTATCTTTGTGGACTTGTGTATGTGAAAACAATTCAATATCCTCAAGATATATGAACATCTTCAAAAGTAATAATGATGAAAATTCTATTGAATCAGCAACATGAATCAAAATATTTTCAAGAAAGTTCCATCAGTAGCAAAGGAGATAACTCAAACAACATCTAACCTAGTCTTAAATATTGGTTTGCCACAGCTAAATCATTGTTCACGATTAACAGAGATCAATCAAATAATAATTCTCCTATTCCAAAGATTGAAATTAACAGAGAAAAATACGGGGCTGGGCATTAGATTTGCATCATTCAAATAAGAGTCTCTGTGAAGATGAATCAGTGGAACCATTCTCAAGTGAGAAATTGTCTCAAAGGGTAGATGTTACATGGTCAGCCAACAAAATCAAGGAGGTGTAACAGCAAACTCACTTAGTGCGAGAACTCATACCCTTTTTATACTGTTGGAAAATAATACACAGTCATACATAGTCAACGATTAAATTAGAGAAAAAATTAACTCACAATGTGATATCAAACAAATGAGATCTGGGGTTAATCATCAACTGAAACAATTACTCCCTCCACTCCAGCTCAATGCGCACACTTACCCGTTTGGTAGGTGTCGTTGATAAGTCACACTTCCTAAAAAGCAAAGTTGTTGTTGTTATTATTATTATTATTATTATTATTATATTACCCCTACGTACCTCACTTTTGTCATACTCGCACAGTTAAATTGTGGACCCCACTTGCAAACCCCACTCACTTATCATACTCACAACACCTTTCCCACTCACAATACTTTTCAATATATATACTCCCTCCTTAATTTCCGTGCCCAGTAGTAAATATGCACATTGAGCTGGGACGGAGGGAGTATATAACAGCGAGTCTGAATCCAGTCTTTATTATGTTACTGCAATAGAGCTGGAAAACTCATACTCCCTACTTTTTTGTTGTTACTTTGAATGAAATTTGAGCAAAAAGTTTAAGTTAATTTATTTATCCTGATGAAAATCTGAAAAATGTTATTGATAGTATTTATAATGGTGTATCAATAACACTAATTAGATTTTCATTAGAGTAATTAAATTAACCTAAAACTTTAATTCGAAGTAAATCAAAAGAAGTGGGAACATCATTCCGGGACGGAGGGAATAACTGCTTAATGGACACCCTTCTCGATAACATGTCAGATTGGACATATTCTGTTGAAAATGTATGTCGACTGTAATATTTAAAATTTGAATGTATAAATCAATCAAGGAAATATTTCTAAATATGGCAAAGCTCTAATGGGTAAATCACTACTGACAAGGCTGGCAGCTGGATGAGAATAATTGGCAGTGCCTTGACCAACAATATAGTGTATGTGTAGGAAGTACTGGCAAAAATCATACGGCAAACTAGTAGAAAACCAACAATGGAAATGGCGAAAAGAAACTGTTTCTTGGAAGAAGAATAAGTCGTACATGCTGAAAATGTAAAGGATAATGTTGATCAAGGGCGAACAAAATTTCATCGATCACCCTTGATAATTAAAAAAAATAATTGAAAGCCACACTAAAGTAAATGTTAGAAGGCTTAATTTCATGACTTTCTTCACAATGGAACTAACATGAACACAAGTTGCTGTCTAGTGTATGCAATAATGTCCCATCAAGACAGCAGAATATCTTGAACAACCTTTTTCTGTTGTGGGAACAAAGAACTTATATTGTCAGAGCATCTATCTTAGTGGGTAGGCCATGATTTGGGAGGGAGATCGAACACCACAAACTGGTAAATTCTCTAGGAAATCCATTTGCTAATAATATTATAAACGACAAGAATTCTACTTTTCAAGAATTCGTAAAAGAGCTTGTCCTTTGACAGTGTTCCATATACTGTGGTAATTGAACTTTTCTTATGTTAAAAATGCTAATGAAAGGAATGACATTTTTTTCTTACTCTCTCTAATAAAGATAGAATAATTCGCCACTTTCCCCACCCCCACTACGCCACTTGCCACTCCTGTTTATAAGGAGCAAGCACTGCAATCTGTTGTCATAACATCCCTTGACTTCAGTCTTCTCCCTTGACTGGGTTAACTCCTCTCTTTTCCTACTACTTACCTTCCCAGTATCTATTTCAATTGTACTGTCCTAAGACTTTCAATACCAAAGGGTAATGGCATCAAGCTCTATGACATTATCACGCAGCTTCGACTCGTCCTGGACTGTGAGGCAAAACAAGCAATTTGAAGAGGCTTTGGCTATGTATGGCAAGGACAGTCCTGACTGCTGGCAAAAGATAGCCAGGGCTACAGGGAAATCAGTGGAAGATGTCAAAAGGCATTACGAACTCCTCATGAAGGACATCATGCAGATAGAATCCGACCAAGTACCTTTACCCAAATACAGGACCAATTCCAAGAAATGGTAGAGGATGAGGTACGGAATAAAGGTACTCCTAGTTCTTCTCCCATATCTTCCAAGTAGTAGATTTCATTATAGTGAAAATCAGACCCTCAATAAATTCATCACGAAGCCACTATTTGATTCACCCTCCACAAATTCAATACAAAAGATGTGCACAAGTTTGGTTTTTCAAAAGCGATTAGAAAACTGGAGCACGACTCATACCACTTTGAAATTAGTGTGAAATACAGCAATTTATTATGCGAAGAGCTTCTGTGAATGTACTCTTTAAGTTATTTTATTTACATAAAAATATAAACAGCATGCAATGTACATTACATCAGTACACTATACTCACGAAATTTTGCATTCCTTTCCATTTTCCAAGGAAGTCATTTGCAACCAACAGACCTCTACACAGATATGTTAGATAAACATTACTTTATTAAGATCACTCAAACCCATTCAAGCTTCTGAAAAAACTCACAAGATTCCTAATCCGATTTGTCCTATATCACATAAAAATTACCCAATAGTATGGATCTGCAAACAACTCGTGGTTTGAGTTAATAATTAAAAAAACAATGATTCTTGTTTTGAATCTTTGATAAGGCTTGCTTTTCTTAATCCCAACTCATGACAGTCCTTATCAATTACTCACTTCTTTGGAAAAAAAAAGAAGAAGAAGAAGAAGAAATGATTCCATTTGACAAGTAAAACTAATATCGTACGTGTTTGCTTCAATAATTCTAAAATGTGTATTATGAGTGTCATGATATGAAAATAATGAAGAGTGTTCAAAAAAAAAAAGGAATTTTTAAGTTAAATTTTAGTAATGTGACCAATTTTAGGGGACAAAAAAGGTATAAAGGGGGACAGTGTTTTCAGTACGGAGGAGCATAAATGAATTAAAATCCTAAGACGTTAAACATGAAGTCACCATTCACAACACTGTTAATATATAATATTCCTCAACCTCCGGAAAAGCATGATACTAACGAATCTTGACCTTCTCTCTACTCATAAGGGAAAACTTTCTCTTTGAAAAGTATTTTTATTTTAAACATCACCATTAATCAAGAGTTAAAGGAAGTGGTAAAAAAGTTAACACTACTCTTCTCACCCTCTTTTTGTTACACTCAACAGGCTTCTGAAGAATCTGAAGCTGTAACGAAGCAACGACCGCAGCAACATCAAGATCTTTAAAAAGGAGATCATAAAGGTAATTACGGAATAATGGAGAAAAAATGTAAAGCCACAAAAATAGAGTATGATTGATATCAAAGAAAACATCAAAATATGAATATAATAAAGATAAGTTTACTGCGGAAGCATGGGGATTCATATGCTTTCATATCTTACAAGGCGTTGCTTTCTCGTTCATTCAACTCTCCAAATTATAAAGTGAATATATTTGATGGAAATCGACCTTTTTCTGGAAGTTTGTTGCTACCACTGAGCACGGGCCATCAAACAACTACTAATAGTATTGTTAGCTAACTTTCAAGAATACTTCCAAAGCTGGCAGTTGTCATTGGCACTAAAAATCACCAGAACGTGTTTGAGAAAGCTCGACTTTAGGTCATAGCCTTTTGACCCCTTTGATCTAGGTAAAGTCAATGGCTATGGCACAGGTGCTAATGTTGACAGTGAGGTCTAGTTGATTCATTGACTAAATGCACTGGGGTTACTTGCACCATGGTAAAAGAACCAACTAAAATTAACATAATGACAATATTAATCACCATTTTAAAAGCGAAATTCATCTTAAAATGAGTCACTTTTTATAGAAGTTCATAAATTGAAATTGTAAAGAAAGGGTTTTTTATTCAATAATTTACTCTTGAACAGTAAATGAAATTCACTCAGAATATTGGTAGCTGTTCCAAGGTTCTTTTCTCTCAATAAATGAACGCTTCCGGAAAGCAGTAGCTTTTCTTGTCAATAAATATATTGGCTGGCTTAATGTCAAGTGACACTCTCCCACCCCAACCAACCACCATATGTTGGACACAAGTATCTCACCGTCAATGTCTCCTACGTTACACAACGACTTTTCTTGAATGTGAAAGATTATTTAACACTTTTCATTAAAAAAAGATGTTATGAGATTAGAAGGCCCTTCAACCTGTAGTGAGATGATACTAATCATGCCTCGCACGAGAAAGTGACATCATTATTCACAATATAAGGAGATTTAACCCATCCATAACACACTAAAGATTTTGCTTGATAGATTATCAAGACCAGCCTCGGAATTTATACTTGCTCAGGTGCCCTCTTCCTCCTACTTGGCAGTTAGCTATGGTTCAACCTATACCCCTCCTCTTCAATAGACCCATAGATTAAGATCTAATGAAATTAACTTCGCTATCATATAACCCCCAAACAGGTAATTAGTAGGAGTACTTGGGGTTACTATCACAGTGGACCTTGAGACTTTTGAGGGACACAAACCTTCTTTATAAGTAGTTCAACATGTAAAGTTTGCTGGACAATATGGCTATAAAAAATTGATAAAAGGATACAGCGAGGTTGAACTAAATCTATGAGATTTTACTTGGAAAATATTAGGCCCAAAGACGACTATAGTATAAAGGCAACCTTTTGAATATTTAATCCAAAAATTACAGGACAAACAAAATCAATACTAGTAAATGCCTCCATTTCTAGGCTAATTTTAAATCTAAATTGAATATACAAAGAAGTAGTGCTCAATGACATTTGTTTTCAAGTTTAAGTTTTACTCACTAGATATTTAGTTCCAAATAATGGCACTTCTAGTCATAGGGTTAATGAATATCCAAATCCGTACCTATTCAGGCATAATGTCATGTGCAAAGGACGTGTTCTTATCACCCAAAACATGAATAAGATATAACTGATTATTATATAAACAACCAAGACTTTCCACCGAAATGACAAAACAAATGAGAAATGATGGCTTCAGGTAAGAGATATTAATTTTAAAAAAAATCTTACAACACGACCACTTTTAGTTTAAGTTGTTTCCTGATCTCTGGGTCCACATTTGATTGAGGCAGCTAAATTTTTCCATCTTTGCTACTTTCCCCACAAAACTTACTTCATTTTATTGCATATTGGAAAGGGAAGTCATTGGGTTGCATTTAAAAACAAGAAAATGTTTTACCCGGTGATAAATTATACTTATTATCAATGTATCTCACCATGTCTGAGCAGAAGCATCCACTCTGTACAGGGAAATCCAGCCCTCTCCATCTCTGTCATCAACATATAGATAAGTACCTCAGGAATGTTGATGCTTTCACCTAAAGCAAACGTAAGAAGTTAAACTCATAAGGTTATTTGGGCAATAATATTTTACTGGGCACATACGGAATCTGAATAAAGAGTTTTCATAAAATTGTGTTCCCTTAAAAGAAAAGGATCAAAGATTAAGACTTTGATTGGCAGCTAAAAGATGTACATATTTGATCTAATAGAGCATAAAAACACAATATGCTCTGTAAAGAAGATATAATGTCACCAGTAAACTAATGATATGCGGTTTGTTAAGAAGCGTAACGATAATTTACCAACTAAAACACAAGTTTGTGGAATTTGTTTTGGTTGATGCCACTACTTTACACATCCATCTCCTTATCTTTTTGAACACCCCTTCACAAGAAGATCCTCTTTATGCTACTTTTCCATCTCAATTCAATGCCTACAGATCTTTCTTTACAGATTTATTTTTGGTTCCCCATTCTAAAGGTTCTCCCCTAGTGTGATTCTCAAGCATTTTGCTTGCAAATGAGTAGTGGACCATGGCTTGGTGGGCAGTGGAATTTTCCAGCTCCAGTGAGAGGATCCACTGTTCCAGGTTTCTTATCAAACAATATCAAAGGGATTAGTTCACCTAGACCCGTTAGCAAAACTAAGGAAACGGATATCATATAGATAAATAAGGTAAATTAAGACATTCAATCATAAGGGCGGACCACAGTGATGAGATATGGCTTCTACTTTGTAAGCAGATTTTTTTTTATAGAACTGAATTTTGCTGAAATGAAGGGATTTAAGTGAAAAGGTGTACTTTCATATAAATACCTAGCGCATTTAAATTGACAAGTGAGGAACCCAAGCAAGTTATTCAAATGAGACCACCTTCAATTTACAACAATTTTGATAAATAAATTGACCTACTAAACAAAACTTCAGTTTTTATTCTTGATATCGCTAGTCTAATCTCAGCCTCTGGGAAAAGGTAAAAGTTGATCCTCGTTTACCTTGGTGAGCCTCTATGTTTGTTGCAGTCTGATATTGACTAAACATACTCGTAGAAAGAAAGTATCATTATCCAGATAAATCTGGTCAAGTACTGAATAATGTCTGCATCTCTCCTCAAGGAAGTTTGAACAGGTGAAATAAGAAAGCTGAAACGAAACAAAGGCTTGTTGTCATGTCAGGTATTACTTGGATATTAGCTAAATCCTCTTTCGGCATTCTGCATGGGCAGTGATACACTTGTGGTCAAAAACTGAAAAAACAACAGAAAACTATACGACACTGAGCATTGAAGCTGTATCAGTCCAATAAAAACCTTGGTGAGGAGGAATCAACGCAACCCGGCTGTCACGTGAAAGTTAAAGTTCATTTCCGCGGTTAAATGATAATCTCATGAAGCTACACATAAAACCCTAAATCACCAAACCATGTCTATTAGAGTCAAATATTTTCCATCAATTTGGAAAAGCGATACTCTTCCTTTAGTAAGTTTACTTGATTAACCTTCAGATTGGGAAAGATAGTGGCGAACTGATGTAGGGTGTCAAGTCATAAGCTTATCATATTATAAGAATATGGAGCAAAACTAATATTTGTAGAATCTAGTTCATGCTAGGTTACAAATAAGAGGGCAGAAAAACTCGCTTTGGGAAGCAAATGCCATAATCTAACTACTAAGCATTGTAAAGGCAGATCAGAACCAGTAACTTCAATGCAAAAAATCCACCTGAAAATTGGCAAGAAATGATAAAGTGCAACAGGGAATATTTCTCAAGATGATAAATCTCTTAAGGTTAAATCGCAGCTAATGTGGCTGGCCACTAGATGAGATTAACAGGCAGTTCCCTAGACGACAATAAATGATAAGAAGTGAAAACACCAGCAAAAAATAAACGCCACAACAATAAAATCACTAATGAAAGTGAAGATAAAAGGCCTTTAAAGAAAAAATTTAATCAATACTAACATGCTGAAAATATAGAAAAAATGTTGATCAAGAAAGGATAGAATTTACCCTTCGTAAGTGTAATGCATCATTAAAGTAATCTTTGAAACCATATTATTATTCTAATATGCACAATGCAACTAATATTAAGCCAAGTTACTGATAATATATGCAGCATTGTCCCACCAAAGATGACATAATATATCAGGGTGACAATCTAAATGGTTAGGTAGTGAATTGGAAAATTTAGTACCACCATCTGTCGACATCCTCTAGGAAATCCACTTGCTGATGATATAATAAGAGGATGAGACCTTCCAAGACTTCACAAAGACCTCTAAGATTAATACTATTTTATTTTTTTACCCTCACGCTATTTTTCCACCAAAGTTAACCTGTGTGCTATCAATTGATGCTTCGCAAATAGTACGGGTGTCAAAGAAAGTAGTTTACTCACTTGTATATTAAGGCCCCTACTAAAACGAATATGACCCAACTTCCCCCCCCCCCAAACCCACTTCTACAGTTTATACGGAGCTAGCATTGGGTCTCACCGCTTGACTAAGGCAAGCTCCTTTCTTTCCTTTCCACTTCCCTTCTTGTGAATCTTATCTCGAACCACGCTTCTTGAACTAATATATCTATAGAAGATAAATATCTAACGTTTACATTACTGCTTATGAGGTTAGGCAAGTAGATAAGATTAAAATGCAGTGTCTCTGCCAATGATACTGTAACAAGGAGCAAAATCACCAGCAAATAGACTTGCAATCGAGAACCACTAATGCAAGTGTGAAGGAAACCCTTTAAGAGGGCATAGTAGTTGTGCATGCTGAAATACAGATAAGGTCGTCAAGAGAGGATAGAATTTGATCAACCACACCTTGATAAATGTAATACTAGCATTAAACTATTGTTAGAGGGCATAATTCCCTATTCTGTACACATTGTTATGAGCATTGAGCCATTTGTTGTATAATCAACACAACAATGTACACAGAATATGGCATATCTCACATTACTGGTTTTCATTTATTATATAATCTTTTAATTTATTTTATATTTTAACTTTTGCTGGTGGCAGGGAGCGGGAAACAAGAATTCATTAGTCAGCGCATCTAAATTAATAGGCAGGCTGTGAAGTGAAGTGAAAGATCTAATTCCTCCAGCTGGGTAAATTCTCTAGGAAATCCACTTGCTAATGATATCATAAAAGACAAGAATAAGACTTTTTCAAGAATGCATTAAAGAGCTTGTCCTTCTACACTGTTACACATATGTATAGTAATTGGAGTTGCTTATGTTAAGGCATTAAACCAAATCACATCTTCTCGTACCCCTCTTCCATAAATAAAAATATTCACCAACTTGACCCCACCCCACGATGCCACTTTCTCCAGTTTATAAGGAGCTAGCATGGAGATCTTTTGTCATAATATCCCCTTGATTTCTGTCTTGATTGGTTAACTATCCTCTTTATATTACCTTTCCTGAATATATTTTGTTTTTCACCATCCTCAAAGTCCTAAATTTTCAATACCAAAAGTGTGATGGCATCAAGCTTGATAACAACTTCACGTAGCTCCTCTGACTCCTCCTGGACTCCGAGACAAGACAAGCAATTTGAAGTAGCTTTGGCTATGTTTGACAAAGACAGTCCTGACAGATGGCATAACATAGCCCGGGCTACAGGGAAGTCTGTGGAGGACGTTAAGAGGCATTATGAAATTCTTGTGAGGGATATCATGCAGATAGAGTCTGGCCAGGTACCTCTACCCAATTACAGGTCCACTGCAGGGGTTGCTAACGAGGTACTCCTCAATTCTCATTTCCTCCCCATATCTTATAATATAAATAGTTATGTAACTTATGTTGCACTCAACCAGCTATAAGAATCTGCTTGCCACCATTTAATTCCCCCTTCAGAAATACAGCAGACAAATAGTAGAAGTTTAAATTATTTCATTTCTAAAATCTCATATAAACTTCAAAGGCTTACTATGTAATACTAATAATACAGCAATGTGCCAACTGAAATACCATGCTTCCTTCTGTATCTAGGAGTCAACTTGCTGAAGTCAACTTTAATCAACAAACCTCTCCTAGAAAGATACATTGGGTAACTGTGGAAGAAAAAATAGTTATAGCTCATACTCCTTTCATGCTTCCAAAAGAAACCACATAATATCTAATCCTACTTATTTTAGACCGCCAACATATGATCCTAAGCTTTAGAACTTCAAACACCTTATTATAAATGATTATAAGATGATTATTTAATGGATGCTTCTTGTCATAAGACCGGCTTACATTTTACTTAGATTCCCACATCCCTATATAAATCTATCTTAATCCCATGCTTCTTCCAGTAACAATCCTTACCATATGTAGCTAGGTGTTTAACAATATTCTGAATTCATTTATAAATTGACTAAAAGCCAATAAATGTTTAATGTGACGCCGCTATCCAAACCATGGTGGTGACATAAGCACAAACTGAACATAAAAGAGGAAAGTAAAATATTTAACAGGAGTAATTTCTCAAACAAGGCACAATATTATGGAATCTTGATCTTCCCTATACTCGGAAAGGAAAAATAATGATAATCACTTTGATTTAACAACTACCCTTCAGCAAATGTTTGTATTAGAGTAATAAAGCAGCAAAAACGCCCTAACTTTTTCTCATCCACCTTTTTAGTTCCTATCAACAGGCGGCTCCTGAAGAATCTAAAGCTATAATGACGCAAATCTGCAGCATTTTCAAAGGGGATATGCATAAATGTCACGATTGCGAAAACTGAAATCGCTATGTTTCCTGCAAAATGCCTAGTACAAAGGCTGGCAACTATGGCGTTTGAAACTTGTTTCTATTTCAATGTGTTGTCGAATTTAAGAAATGTAAAATATATTGTAAGCTTTTTGACTTTAATCAGTCAGACGTTATGATCAAATCAAACCAAGCGACTGTTATTTTTGGCTTGATTTAAACAATAAAATCTGAAAATTGGAGGAAAACGGTATGAGATGGATTGATTACTGACCTCTGAAAGATGCTTGACCGGAAAATGAACGGTGGAAATATACAATGAATCTTGTCGAACATATCGGAACCCTAACCCGACCTAAATATGGCGGGAATATGAAACGGAGGTTTAGAAATATGAAGCCCACCGGGTCTGCCGGAATATGTACAGGGTCAATTAAAAAAGTGGAGATGCGGGGTATCGATCCCCGTACCTCTCGCATGCTAAGCGAGCGCTCTACCATCTGAGCTACATCCCCTTTTATTTATGACCTGCATTTAATAATATATTAATTTTATTTAAAAAATTAATTTCCTTTTTTTAAATATTTTCATGATCAAAAGTAAATCTGAAAATATATTGCACACAGAGCCGTCGATTTGGGTTGAGCCCGTCGGGCCAACCCGCCCCGCCATATAATAGAGATGGGTTGGGTTGGGTTGACATATTTGTAACCCGCCAGGAATTTGGCCTGACCCGCCCCATTTAGTGGCGGGTTGGGCCCGCCCCGCCAGCCCGTATTGACAGCTTTATGCACAAGGGACATGTGGTTTAAGGAAATTGAGAGCATCTCCAATGCTCATAAAACAGATCAGAACTACACATATTAAGCTAATTAGCTTAGCTGAACCACACACCAATAAGTAAAGAAGAATAACAATATCTACAAAATATAATAATGCAGACAGTTCAGACCTGTTCCAGCCCAACCAAATTTTCATCACATGACCCATTCATGTATAAAATTTACAATTATATTCAAGTTTGAACTTGACTGAAACATTGGAGGAAATAGGACTACATATGTAGGAAGAGTAGTTGCAAATAAGATTACATGTACAATTAGAAATGTGTTTTTAAGTTGTTCCGCATTGGCCCGCTTGGCCCACCAACCCAAGGTGGGTTGGGTTGATATATTTCCAGCCCGTCAAGAATTTGCCCCGCCCCGCCCTGCCCATTTAGTGGCGGATTTTGACGAATTGGGTCTGCCCCACCCCGCCACCCGTATTGACATCTCTAATTGCACCTTCATTTTTTTGAGCGGAGGGAGTAAATAATATACACAGTATGCATATTAATCACAAATATGTCATTCTCAAAGGAATAGTTATATACTTACAAGTTATAATAGTCTCCTATTGAAATTTTCCCATTACTTCCTCTATTCAAGAAAAATTGTTACATTTATATTCCTCTGTCTAATAATAATATACACAGTATGCAAATTAATCACAAATATTGCATTGGAGTTTTAAGCTTTAGTACTCAGGAAAGGATAAGGGTAGAAATGGAGTGGGTATCATTATTGATAAGGAGTATATTAATGATGTGGTGAAAGTGTACAGGAAGAGTGATCGAATTATGGGCATTAAAATGGTGATACGTAATGAGATTATAACTATTATTTTCGCCTATGCACCACAAGTAGGGTTGGATGCATCTATTAAACAAGTGTTCTGGGAAGATTTGGCGGAGGTGGTGCAACGAGTACCTAGTGGTGAGAAATTAGTGATTGGTGGTGATCTGAACGGGCATGTGGGGTCTAGTCGACATGGCATTGAGAGCATACATGGAGGTTTTGATTTTGGGGAGAGGAATGAAGCAGGAAATAGTATCCTGGACTTTACGTTGGCATATGACTTGAGTATAATGAACACTTGGTTCAAGAAGAGAGAATCTCACTTGGTGTCCTATAGGAGTGGAGGTAATGCGAGTCATATTGACTTCTTCTTAGTAAGAAATACTTGTAGAAAGAGTTATACAGATTGCAAGGTTATTTCGGGTGAGAGTACAGCAACTCAACATAGACTGGTGGTACTTGATTTTCGAAGTAAGAATTTCGAGGAAGAGAAAATCACAGGTAGACCCTAGAATCAAGTGGTGGAGACTTCAAGGGGAGAATCAACATAAATTTGTAGCTAAGATGGTCGATACCGGTATTTGGTCGGATAATATAGAGGATATGGATATAGATTCGACTTGGACTAAGATGGAACATACCATAAAGGAGGTGGCGAAAGAAGTCCTTGGAGAATCTAGAGGAAACGGGCCACCAAATAAGAACACATCATGGTGAAACGAGGAAGTAAAACAAGCAATAAAGGGCAAGCGATAATGCTACAAAGTATTGGGGAAATGTAGGAGCGACAAGAACTATGAGAAGTATAAAGTTGTTGTGAATTTGGTGGTACCCCGTTGCAATCTAGACAAAGAACAAAATACCCACAAGCACAATAATGAAAGAATCACACACACAAGAACACAAGAAATTGTTTACCCGGTTCATTCAACACATGAACTACGTCTGGGGGCAATTGCCAAGCCAATATTGTATTAGACACCTTCTAATATGTTGCTACTACAACTGCAATGTGTTCTAGGTCGTATCTATGCTTATATAGTAATACAAGGAAATCCTAAATCAAATTAAGAAGAGTTTGTATCAAAATAGGAAACAAAATCTGCTGCAGAAAAATCCTCCCGACACGTGGGTGGTCGCCCACCACCCCATGGGCAGTCGCCCATGAAGAAATTCCCCAAGCCGTGACATTCTGACCATGTGGGCGGTCGCCCACCACCACCATGGGCAGTCGCCCAGTGCAACAGAAGTCCTCCACGTTTTTCCTCCTTGATCTCACCAACTCCTCCGACTTAGACTCCTTTTTCCTCATAGTTTAGGACTCCAATCCCAACAATCTCCCACCGAAAACTAAACTAATAAGCATAGAAACACCCATCAACTCCCACCACGGAGTAATGACCTTCGAACACATTTCCCCCATATTGGCTTGACACTACCGAACCTCCCGCTCAAGTACTAAGGCGAGTTAAAATCAAGCGACGTTTCAACCTCTCCGTGTTAGATGATTCTTGCCTCCCCAAATCAGCTTCTACCTTGATTTCTCCCCGCAAGTCTAACTTCGCCTTCTCCCTCCAGACCCACCTTCCTCGCAATGCTTCCCCTTGAAACTTGGACACACCTTATTTCTTGCATCGTCTTCTTTTGGTCTGAATACGCTCTATATTAGGGCACTTGGACTTCCACACCGCGTTGATCAACTTTGTGTCCTTCTCCCCCCTAACAAATCGTTTCTTGATGTCTCTCCTTTCTACACCAATAGGCCGGTTCTTTAGCCTCTTGCTCCCACCGGAACGAATATCGACATTGTAGGTAGAGTACAACATCT
Organism: Adenophora triphylla var. japonica; assembly: GCA_022495995.1. Classification (NCBI taxonomy): domain Eukaryota; kingdom Viridiplantae; phylum Streptophyta; class Magnoliopsida; order Asterales; family Campanulaceae; genus Adenophora; species Adenophora triphylla. The sequence goes on from JAFEMH010000372.1 coordinate 488,432, forward strand.
TCCCCTTAACCCCATGAGCTATCACCTTAGCCCCTTTTGTGACTTCCCAAGACCCACCAATGAAGGTCACACCATACCCTCACTGTCAAGTTGTCCCACAGAAATCACTCTTCTCCTCAAATCTGGAACATGCATCACATTGTGTAGTTGTAAAACAGCCCCGTTAGGTGTCTTCATCATCACATCCCCCTTACCTTTGATCTTCAATGGTTGACCATCACCAAGATAGATAACCCCAAGATCTCCAGTTTTATACCGCTCCATTGATTCTGCATCCCCACTAGCATGACAATAGGCTCCAGAATCCAACACCCAATCTTCACCCGACTGCTCCTCTCCTAGGATTAATACATCTCCCCCATCATCCACCACGTGTGCACCACCATCTTTATCCGGACAGTCATAACTGATATGACCCAAATCGCCACAATTATAGCACTTGACCTTTTTCCCCTTTTTCGGTCCTCCCCTTCCCCTATTTCTCTCCACCCTAAGTGCAGCCCCATCTACGGAAGATTCTCCCCTTTTCTCTTTCCTTCTCAACTCCTCTTGAAGGATGAGATCTCTAACCTCCGTATACACCAATGCTGTTTTCGACGTACTAATCGTTGTGACAGTTACCTCCCAACTATCAGGCAATGATTTTAGTAGAAAACATGCTAGCACTTCATCGGAGAAAGTAATATCAACACTTTTCAATTGGTCCACCATACCTTTGAAACTGCCGATATGACTTGCTACTGTCTGCCCCTCTGACATCTTCGCATTCGCAAACCTCTTTATCAAATGCACCTTATTGATATTAGACGGCTTCTCATACATGTCTGACAGCGATTGTAGCAACTCCACCGTTGTCTTGGCCTCCATAGCCTTCCGTGCAACGTCGTCGGTTAGAGCGCACCTCACCGCTCCTAACGCCTTCCGATCTAACGTCTCCCAATCCCCTTGTGACATGTCTTCGGGGAGAGGGAAATAGATTGGTTAACAACGCTATTTAACAAGATATGAAGAATTAACACAATGCCATTGGAGTGGCGGAAGAGTACTATGATCCCTTTGTATAAGAACAAAGGTGATATCCAAGATTGTGCCAACTATCGGGGGATCAAACTAATGCGCCATACTATGAACTTTGGGAAAGAGTGATTGCACAAAGATTGAGAAAAATTGTGGATATTTCGGATAACCAATTTGGATTTATGCAGGGAAGATCGACTATGGAGGCAATATATCTTATGAGACAAACCATGGAGAAATATCGGGATCAAAAGAAAGATTTGCATATGATTTTCATTGATTTGGAGAAGGCGTATGATAAAGTGCCAAGAGAGGTACTTTTGTGGACATTAACAAAGAAGGGTGTTTCAAAGAAATATATTGATATTATCAAGGACATGTATAATGAAGTTAGTACTTGTGTACAGACTAGTGTTGGAAAGACTGAAGAGTTCCCTATAAAGATTGGAGTGCATTAAGTTTTCGCACTTAGCCCCTTTCTTTTTGCTTTGATAATGGACGAATTGACGAGGTCAGTCCAAGATGATATACCAAGGTGTATGTTGTTCGCAGATGATATTGTGCTGATTGATGAGACAAGAGATGGTGTTGAAAGTAAATTGGAGATGTGGAGACACACTTTGGAATCTCGAGGTTTTTGACTAAGCAGAAGCAAGACTGAATATTTGGAGTGTAAGTTTAGCAGAGTTGGAAGTAGGGAGGCAGGGGCGGTCACATTTGATGGAAATATTGTCCAAGCTTCTGAGTTTTTTCGCTATCTTGGATCCATTATCCAAAAGGATGGAGAATTAGATGGTGATGTGGCTCATAGGATTAAAGCAGGTTGGTTGAAGTGGAAGAGTGCCACAGGCCCACAGGGTTTCTATGTGATCGCGGCATGCCCAATAGATTATGATGCAGGAGGTTCAGTCCCTGGCGTGCGCACGAGGACCAGCCAGGCGGACGCCTCAAGGAGGATTCAGCTCGGCATTTTTACTGATCTTAAAGCGGGCGCCTCACCCTAAGACAGGCGGGCGCCGGCGGCAGCGGGGGCGGGACTCAACAAGGCAACGACGTGGAAGGTTTCTGTCGTGGGCTTGGTTTGGGCTTAAGTTGTTTTATGGGTCTTTAGGGTTTTTAATTGAATTATTAAATTAGGATTTTATTTTATTTATTTGGTATTTCTAGAATCTTCTTAGGAGTAGTATAAATAAGAAGCTAGGGTCATTGTATTGGATAGCTTTTGATTAATCAATTTTGAAGAGTTTTCTCTCTTTTCTTTTCTGGTGGAATCCAGTTCATTGTGTTTGAGGATTCTTCGCTTGAAGTGTTCTTGTGATTAGTGCGCTAATCACGAAATCTATCGTGCTTCCGTGCTGCGTCAGTTGGTATCAGAGCAGGCTTAACCTGTCTTTCATCACTGATTCGTTATGGGGGATCAAGTAACAAGAGCAGATATCGATGGGCTAACCACCGCTATTGCTACATTGACAACACAGGTGGCGGCGTTCGTGGCTGCTCAACAGGGTCCAAACGTTCGTGCTAATCAAAACTGTCATGGTGAGAGGGACAGGGTTGATCCAAGACGGCGTCCTCAAGGGACATAAAATCGGGATGATGGGGTATATTCCAGTTCCAGATCTGATGACGAGGTTATTCACGAAATAGATCTTCGATTGGATCGTGCTCGATAACAGGAACAATATTTTCTAGGGTTAGAGGATGAAGAACTCTACGAAGCGGACAAGCATGATCGACGTATGCAGAAATATAAATCAATCAGAGATCTGAATCGAGCATCAAGGGAGCGAGTGCCTAGGCAGCGACATAGGATGGAAGCCAAATTTTATGCTGACAAAGTCGATCACTACACTGCCAAGATTCAGAAACTGAAGGCACGTAGATCTGTAGTCCATGAACGTGCTGAAGAAGAACGTCGGGGCCAGTTCGAGGTCTTGTTGCAGAATAACAAAAATTGTGCTCAAGAAGAATGTCGCGAGGAAAGCCTCCACCGCGTCGAGCCAATTGAAGGGAAAGGATCAGATTCCAACGGAGGAGATTTAGTTGCAGTTAAGTCCGCGAAATCTGAAGAGAAGGTTGAGGAAAAGGAAGATTTATGTGCAAAATACGAAATCATTCAGGTATGTGGTGTAATTGTTCCCGCAAATATTATGGTTCCTACAAATATTATGGTCCATGATCATGCCCTAGTCGAGCCCATGGATAAAGATGTGGGTGGTATTACTTGGTCTACACCATCGATGTTTGATTATGTTGTGGGTGTTATTGATTGGAGGAAAGAATTTAAATACGATGATATTTTTATTTTTGATCGTGGGAAGGAGAAAGAAAGGATTAATTGGGAGTTTATGGAAGGGTACATGGGGGACGTTAATTTTATATTTACTATTGACCCTGGGGAAGATGAGACGGACGATCGCCGGATGAGTGTCGATAATGCTAGCATAAGTTTATTTTTGGAAGAACAAAATTTACGTTGGTTCGGGCTCAAGGGACAAATTTATTCCAAATACTTGTTTCATTGGAACGGAAGAGTATTCTTTTTCTTTCCGAGGACGAGAAGAGCATTGATTTATTCAAAGTATTTGTTCTTGTGGGGTGGATCTTGTCAAATATTGAACGAGAACTCGGGGTTGAGTTCTTTTGAAGTATGGGTGACTGATGCAGGAGGTTCAGTCTCAGGCATGCGCACGAGGACCAGCGAGGCGGACGCCTCAAGGAGGATTCAGCTCGGCATTGTTACTGATCTTAAAGCGGGCGCCTCGGCGGCAGCGGGGGCGGGACTCAACAAGGCAACGGCGTGGAAGGTTTCTGTCGTGGGCTTGGTTTGGGCTTAAGTTGTTTAGGGTTTTTAATTGAATTATTAAATTAGGATTTTATTTTATTTATTTGGTATTTCTAGAATCTTCTTAGGAGTAGTATAAATAAGAAGCTAGGGTCATTGTATTGGATAGCTTTTGATTAATCAATTTTGAAGAGTTTTCTCTCTTTTCTTTTCTGGTGGAATCCAGTTCATTGTGTTTGAGGATTCTTCGCTTGAAGAGTTCTTGTGATTAGTGCGCAAATCACGAAATCTATCGTGCTTCCGTGCTGCGTCAGATTAAAGGGAAAATTTTATCGCACGGCAATTAGGCCGGCATTGCTTTACGGCACCGAATGTTGGGCCGTGAAACAGTGTCACGTGCATAAGATGAATGTGGCGGAGATGCGTATGCTTCGATGGATGTGCGGTCATACAAGAAAGGATCGATTGGGGAATGAGGTGATCAGAGGTAAAGTAAGAGTTGCGCCCATTGAGGATAAAATGAGGGAAAATCGTCTGAGATGGTTTGGACATGTGAGAAGGAGACCGAGTGATGCACCGGTTAGGAGGTCGAAACAGTGGAGAAATGATAAAATGGCGAGGGGTAGGGGAAGACCCAAACAAACTTGGATTAGAGTGATTAAAAATGATATGAGTTTACTTGAAGTGGATGAAAGTATGGTGTTGAAGAGGCCGGAGTGGAGGCAAAAATTCATGTGGGGGGCTGATTTTTTATATTTTTTTTACTATATATTTTTATTTATTATTATTATTTATTTATTTTATATTTTATTTTATTTTATTTTTTTCCAAAAACCTTTTCACAGGTTTACATATGAGAATTTATATAGTCGATCTCAAATTATTTTGGGATTAAGGCTTTGTCGTTGTTGTTGTAGATTTACTTATTACTCAATTATTTCTTCTTTTTCCTTAGTTGACCTCCATCTTTTTCTCTCTCTCCCTCTTCTTCATTGGTTGGCATTTTTCCTCTTTTTCCGTCGTTAATTTTGAAAGATTACTATTTTATAAATTAACAGTTCTGAAAATGAAAATGAGACTATCTTTTTTTAACAAACAAACACGATACTGCAAATGTGAACATCTTTATAGTATGAGTAATAGTTTGACTTTTCTATTCTTTTAATAAATGTGTTTTACTTTTTTGTCTGTAAATACATTGCTTACATTGTGGTATAATATGCTAAATTGTTTCTTGATTTAAAAAAATTCAAAAATACGATACTTATTTTGAGAGAGACCAAAAAAGTGATATACTACTCCTTCCGTCTCATGATAATATATAAAATTTCCTTTTTAAACGTCCCACAATAATATATAACATTCCTAAAATAATGGAAAGAAATCTTTACTATTCCCTCCACTCATTCTCTCTCCTACATTATTTTAATACTCACATCACCATTATAATTTACTATTCTCTCCATTCATTCTCTCTCCTATTTTATTTTCACACTCACAACACTTTCAATATAATACTTCCTCCTTAATTTTCGTGCATTGGCAAAAGTCTATATTTCTATGGGACGGAGGGAGTATTTATTATGGAACGGAGGGAGTAATAAAATGGCAAAATCAAGTACTCCCTTTGTCCCGCTACAAACCGCACACTTTCTATTTTGGGCGTCCCATTACAAATCGCACACTTCCTAAAATGGCAAAAAATCTTTACTATTTCCTCCACTCATTCTCTCTCCTACATTATTTTAATACTCACAACACCATTATAATTTACTATTCCCTCCACTCATTCTCTCTCCTATTTTACTTTTACACTCACAACATTTATATCATTATTTTTTTCCTTAATCCCCGCGCAAACAGTAACAGTGCGGTTACTAGCGGGGCGGAGGGAGTAAGTGGGATAAAGACTAATATTGGACGTATGACGTATCACCCTGAGCTCCAGATATCTAACCAGAAGAGTGAAATACATCAATGAATATGGAGGAGACCAATTAGTTAGTATTGTTGAAGGACTTCTTGCAATTTCTGGCATACAAATACATGCATGTCTTCTAATGGACTACTCCCTCAGTCCCAAAAATATCTACCCTCTTTTTTGTCGTTAGTACAAAGTTATTTTGAGTAATAATTTAAGGTTATCCTAACGAAATTTTAAAACATCATTATACATAGTACTAATAACAAATTTTAGATTTTTATTTGGATAATTAAATAGATCTAGATTTAGGTGCACAAAGTATCTTCGCATTAACGGTCAAAAAAGAAAGTAAAAATATCATTTTGGGACGGATGGAGTATTTGACATGTACAAGTAAAAATAGATCTAGTAATTAAATTAAATTGAATTTAGGCAGGGCAGGGCTGATTCTGCTAATCTAGTGGTCCAGAAATGAACCTGTGTATGTAAGGCAACAAACTGGCCGCCTGTTATGTAAACACAAATTAGGCCTTTATGCCTTGATACCGAACCTTTGAGTTTTATGACGAAATTGCTGTTAGAGAATGTACTTCCACATCTGTGCTAGAGAAATAAACATGGTCGGATATCTACACTTATTGACCACTAGAATAAGCCCGTGTCCGAGGACACGTAATTTTTTTTTATTTAATTAAGCCCGTGTCCGAGGACATTTTTTTTTCTTTAATTTAAAAAAAAAAATTCTTTTTTTTAAGAGCAAAATGGAAAAGAGACAAACGTATGAGGGCAAAATGAAAATTTCGTCACTTGCTACTGTTCCCGTAGCAAGGACATCCCTCATTTATACTATAGATTTACAATTTTCGGATTTACTATATTTACCCCTTTGAAAAGAAAAATTCACGATTTCTAGATCCGCCACAGCTCCAATATAGTCTATCACCGGTCCCTTTCGGCCCATGCCCAGCCTTGGGGGGCTTGAGAGACTACTCCCCGAATAAACAATTGGTTTTAAGGACTATATCAGTCCAGTCCATGCCCACCCTTAGGCCTCTCTCTACTTCACCTATCTCTAATTCTAAGAATTGCTTTGTTTCATTGATCGATGCAATCCGATGGAAGAGATAAAACATGTTTCATCTGTCCCAAAATTACTGAAACAAAATGCTACTCTACTTCAAGACTGCAACAAGAGATTAATTAGAAAACACTGCCTGCCTAAAACCCTTCATTTTATGTAGGCCACATTAACTTGCTAGGTCTTTAACCATACAAGTCGACACGCATGCGGTATGCATGCATTTTCTCGAAGAAACTCGTACTTGTTCGAACATCCTGCCAAATATCCGAGAAAATGCCAACTTAACTATAGCTGCCTACATATATTATCCTGCCAAACATTTATGATATTTATCCCTAGCTAGTAGCTATATATATGATAGTTATGTTATGTATTTCCTCACCGCACTGCTTTGAAGCTTAACTGCATTAGAGAAGCACCAATAAACAGCTTCAGGCGAATGGCACTCATTCTAGATGCCCGTGTCTTGGCTTTTATTTTCGGTCTCTTAGGTACATCTTATACATATAAACTTGATTGGTAGACGATATATTATGTTTTCTAGTTAATTTTGCATAATTATGTTTTCAACTGATGAATCTTTTCTTTTTGTATCGATCATAGGTAATATAGTGTCATTCCTCGTGTTCTTGGCCCCAGTGTAAGCCCCATTTCCCATTATTAATTACTAATTTTTGCATAAATGGATAGATTTTTTCATGTAATTTTAATAAAATTAAATTTTGAATATAGGCCAACCTTCTGCCAGATTTACAAGAAGAAATCATCAGAAGGGTATCAATCATTACCATATGCGGTAGCCTTCTTCAGCGCAGCATTATTGTTGTACTATGCATTTCTGAAAACGAACGCATACATGATTGTGAGCATCAATGGCATTGGTTGTGTTATAGAAATAACTTACCTTGCCATTTTCCTCATTAACGCCCCCAAAAAATTGAAGGTATCAAATTCTATCTCTCTCTCTCTCTCTCTCGCTCTCTCTCTCTCTCTCTCTCTCTCTCTCTCTATATATATATATATATATATATATATATATATATATATATATATATATATATATATATATATATATATGTGTGTGTGTGTGTGTATTTGATCTCTCCAATATTGATCAATTTAATTGCAGATGTCGACGATAAAGTTGATACTCCTATTCAACGTAGGAGGACTTGGATTAGTGATGATAATCACACTCTTCCTTGTCAAAGGTCCCGAAAGAGTCACAGTTGTTGGATGGATTTGTGCTGCAATTAATCTTGCTGTGTTTGCAGCTCCTCTAAGTATCATGGTACACACACACACACATATATATACACTCCAACATAAACTAACACATTTGCTATGAAGATTCGGATAATTTTGATTACAAATTTTCATAAATTTGCAGAGGCAAGTGATACGAACAAAGAGCGTGGAGTTCATGCCATTCACACTCTCATTCTCCCTCACCATCTGTGCCACCATGTGGTTCTTTTACGGCTTCTTCGTTAAAGACTACTTTATTGCTGTAAGTATATACTCCCTCCGGCCCAAAATATTTTTTTTCAACATTCTGCGGCACCCATTGAATGTTAATGTGCATAGTGTAATTACTCACGATCAAATTTGTGCAGTTACCAAATGTGCTGGGGTTTTTATTTGGAATTATGCAAATCATATTGTACATGATATACAAAGACAAAGACGGGAAGAAAAAAATTGAAGAAAAACCAGCAAAAAGGATTTCCGAGGAGGTTTCCAAATCCGTCGAGGAAAAGGGAAAGAGGGAGGTGGAAGTGGTGGTTCGCAAATAATTATCTACTACGAGGACTAGCTAATGAATCATTAATGAAGAAATGTAGCTAAATATGCAATAATATAGTGTGTATCTTTGTTTTCTGATTATGTTTTAACTTAATTAATGCAGTTTCACTAGTTTATACGTAAGAGTTTCCTCTAGACTTGTATTCTGGTTTTACTAATTAAGGACATTTATGATCAATACAATATATAAAAGAGGCTACCTACTTTTATTTATTTACTTTTCATGATCAACCCCCCTCATGGAGATGGCCATTTTGGGCCGTGGCCCTTGGGCGGCCCGGCCGGCCCGTGGCCCACCGTCCGTTTGGCCCGTGACCCGTTATCCGCTTGGCCCGTTTCATATACGGGATGGGCCTGGACCAAGGAGGTATGCACAGACCGGTCTTTAGCCTGCAGATCAGAAGATCCGTTTGGTCCGTGACCCGTTTGCCGCGTGGATCAATGAGGTCCGCACGGACCTGTTTATACAAATGTCTAAAATGCTTTTATATACTTTCATTTGTTTAGTTTTTTTTTTAATCTTTTTTTATATACCTATTTGTAAAAAAATCAGTAATAAAAAGTTTAAAATATTATTTACTAGTTAATAAAAAATTAATAAAAAAATAAAAATAAATAAATGATAGCCCGTCCGTCTTTTCTTTTATATACTTTAAATTGTTTAGTTTTTTCTACCTTTTTTTATACAAATTTTTGAAAAAAATATGAGTAATAAAAAAAGTCTAAAATATTATTTACTAGTCAATAAAAATTAATAAAAAAATAAAAATAAATAAATGATAGTATGTCCCCCTTTTCTTTTATATATTTTAAATTGTTTAGTTTTTTTCTATCTTTTTATATACCTTTTTGAAAAAAATATCAGTAATAAAAAGTCTAAAATATTATTTACTAGTCAATAAAAAATTAATAAAAAAATAAAAATAAATAAAGGATAGTCCGTCTCTCTTTTCTTTTATATACTTTAAATTGTTTAGTTTTTTTTTTCTATCTTTTTTATATACCTTTTTGAAAAAATATCAGTAAAAAAAAGTCTAAAATAATATTTCCTATTCAATAAAAAATTAATAAACAATTAAAAATAAATAAAGGATAGTCCATCTTTCTTTTCTTTTATATACTTTCATTTGTTTAGTTTTTTTCTATCTTTTTTTATATACATTTTTGAAAAAAATATCAGTTATAAAAAAAGTCTAAAATATTATTTACTAGTCAATAAAAAATTAATAAAAAATAAAAATAAATAAAGGATAGTCCGTCCCTCTTTTCTTTTATATACTTTAAATTGTTTAGTTTTTTTCTATCTTTTTATATACCTTTTTGATAAAATATCAGTTAAAAAAAGTCTAAAATATTATTTCCTATTCAATAAAAAATTAATAAACAAATAAAAATAAATAAAGGATAGTCCGTCCTTCTTTTCTTTTATATACTTTCATTTGTTTAGTTTTTTTCAATATTTTTTTATATACATTTTTGAAAAAAATATCAGTTATAAAAAAAATATAAAATATTATTTACTAGTCAATAAATTATTAATAAAAAAATAAAAATAAATAAAGGATAGTCCTTCCCTCTTTTCTTTTATATAATTTAAATTGTTTAGTTTTTTTTCCTATATTTTTTATATAACTTTTTGAAAAAATCTCAGTAATAAAAAAAGTCTAAAATATTATTTCCTATTCAAAAAAAAATTAATAAAAAAATAAAAATAAATAAAGGATTATACGTCCCTCTTTTCTTTTATATACTTTAAATTGTTTAGTTTTTTTCTATCTTTTTTATATACCTTTTTGAAAATATATCAGTAATAAAAAAATCTAAAAAATTATTTACTAGTCAATAAAAAAATAAAAATAAGTAATGGATAGTCTGTCCCTCTTTTCTTTTATATACTTTAAATTGTTTAATTTTTTTTCTATCTTTTTTATATACATTTTTGAAAAAAAAATATCAGTAGTAAAAAAAGCCTTAAATATTATTTAGTACTAGTCAATAAAAAATTATTAAAAAATAAAAATATATAAAGGATAGTTTGTCCCTCTTTTCATTTATATACTTTATTGTTTAGTTTTTTTCTATTTTTTTATATACCTTTTTGAAAAAAATATCAGTAATAAAAAAGTCTAAAATATTATTTCATATTCAATAAAAAATTAATAAAAATAAAAACAAATAAAGGATAATCGGTCCTTCTTTTCTTTTATATACTTTAAGTTGTTTAGTTTTTTTCTATCTTTTTTTATATACCTTTTTTTTAAATATCAGTAATAAAAAAAGTTTAAAATATTATTTTCTAGTCAATAAAAAATAAAAATAAATAAAGGGTAGTCCGTCGCTCTTTTATTTTTTATATACTTTCATTTTTTTAGTTTTTTTTATCTTTTTTTTATATACCTATTTGTAAAAAATATCAGTAATAAAAAAAAGTCTAAAATATTATTTCCCATTCAATAAAAAATTAAAAACATAAAATTAAAATAAAGGGTAGATTGTTCCTCTTTTCTTTTATATACTTTCATATGTTTAGTTTTTTTCTATCTTTTTTTATATATAAAACAACTAATTTTCTTATGTCTAATTGATTTTATATTTTAAAAAATAGATTATTAAATACTTACTATTTTTTATTTTTTCATATTTTTTCTGATTTTTTTAAAAAAATAAAAAATAGGAATACCCGTTTGGCCCGTGGATCTTCAGATCCGGGCCAAACGGGAGGGTTTGGACATCAATTCTGGGACGGGACGGGCCGGGCTTAGACCCGTTTCATCTCACGGACTAACGGGCTTCAACCCGTCCCGCCCGCGAGATGGTCCGTACGGACCGGGCCGCCCGTTTGACCATCACCACTTATTAGTGAGACACCGAAAAAGGATGTTTGTAAACCTATCAATGTGAGAGGGGGGGTGTGGGGGTGTGGGGGTGTGTGTGTGTGTGTGATGGTGGTGTTATATATATATATATATATATATATATATATATATATATAAATATGTGTGTGTGTGTGATGCATATATTCCATTCCATAAAATCTTATCAACTTTGTCATTTAGGGCGTCCCACTCATAAGTCACATTTTCCTAATAGGAAACTTTTTAATACTTTTTTATTCATGAGACCCACTTGTCATACTCACAACAACTATCCAATTACTATTATCTACCCAACTTTCTCTCTCCTACCCACTCACAACTCATACTTTAATAACATTATTCTTTATTTTTCATGCGAAACAGTAAGTGAGGAACATAATATGGGACGGAGGGAGTATATATATCTATATATATATCTATATATCATGGGAAGTTATTGCTCCCCCTTTTTACAGTCTGAAAAATGTCTCGGTGGTCAAAACTAGAGCCGTCAAGTTGGGACGGTCCCGTCGGGACGTCCCGTCCCGCCATACAAATGGGACGGGATGGGACGGAATATTTTAGTCCCGTCCCGTTTTCGTCCCGTCCCGTATCGTCCCGTTCCCGTCTCGGGACAACTTATTTTTATCCCGTCCCGTCCCGTTTTCCCGTATTGACCCGTACAAGTATTATATGTTTATCACCACTGTGAATGTGTGCCCGAAATTTTTGTGTTTGTTGGATTCACGCTAGTTTGAAGACATCCGGTTTAATTTGAAAAACGGAGTCGCTACGCCATTTTGATTACCTCAAAACTTTGAAAAAAAGGTTTTATGGGTTCGGAGGTTAAGTTACCCCTTGGGAAGAACGGATTGTCGTTCACCCAAGGTTCCTTGCCGGAGCAAGTCTCCCAAGATCCCATTAATCGTGCTTGCTTGCGTGCTTTCTTGTGTGCATGTGTTTGATGATAAGGAGGGAATGTCCCAAGTCGTCTTCCGGACGTACAAACCATTTGCTGGTTGTCGCTCGGGATTTCTTGGATTTTATGTATTCGGGATTATGATCCCGCCCTCATCTTGGACTTGTGATCATCGCATTTTTTGGACCTTGGGACTTGCGTGATCGAGAGAATGACTCTCTTTGTAGTCAAAGATGAGGTTCTTTAAAAAAGGAGGGTCTTTAGCCCATCAATCCTACACTTTAAGATGGTCGAGCTCGTATAGATGCTTCATACTCATCTTAAGTGATAATCGGAGATATAGGGTTCAAAGGTGTCCCTTTTCTAAAGAGATTATGAAACCTTTATGGAAGGTACGATGTAAAGATAGGATCTTTTACATCGGTCCGTTCCGAGGTTACTAATGGGGAATGGGGGAATGTATGTAAAAATGACATTTTTAATGAAAAGATGACATTTTTGGATTGCAAATGATGCATTTGATTCAAAGAAATGATCTTTATTGCAAATGATGCATAAAGATATGATTTTATGCAAATGATGCATTTTTATGAAGAAATTGGCATTCATTATGCAAATGATGCATAAAGATTGCATTTTGAAAAGCATATGATGCTAGTTTATGGTAAAGACATGATCTTTAAAGCAAATGATGCTTGGAAAAGGGATTTTGAATGCAAAGGATGCATTTTGATTGAAAAGATTTGATTTTTATATGCAAAGGATGCATAAAGATGACATTTTTATTGGAAAATGGGGGTTTTAGGTGCAAAGGATGCACCTTTATAGGAAAAGACTACATTTTTTTTATGACAAATGATGTCTAATGCATGCAAAAGGGGAAGGGGGAATATAAAGATATGATCTTTAATCTACCAAGTCCCAAGCAATATAAAGGCAATGCAATGAGCAATTTATAAAGCAATTAGGATGCGAGGTTACCAATGGCTTCCTTCTTCTTTGGATGGAGCTAGGAGGAGAGGTTGATCTTGGATCTTCAAGGAGGAGGGAGGTAGCTTCTTAGCCTTCTTCTTCACCTTCTTGGACCTCCAGCAACTTCTTGGGAGTATTTCTTCGTAATATGAGTAATTGATGCCTCTTGTGGATGATTAAAATGGGTAGAGGAGGGCTCTATTTATAGGCAGTCTGGATAAAGCTAATGAGGCCGTGCGGCTAGGGACCTCGAGCTAATGCAGCCGTGCGGCATTATCCATTGTGACTCAGCATTTCTAGAACCATGCAAGGTGGCAAATTCTAGAAACTTCTTCCTAATTAAGAAAAACGTGTTTCTTAATTAGGAAGGCTCCTCTTCAGCCTTTAATTAATTTGGAACTGTTCCTGAATATTTCCTAACACTAGGAAGGTCCGGGAATTATCGAAACTTACCGAAATTGTAGGAAATTTAACCGGAAGGCATGAGCCGATTTGGGTACTTACGAAGCCCTCGGCAACGTCACTTGCAAGGCGAGTGGGGTTGTCGATAGAAAAGGATCCGATCTGGCGAATGCCGAGACGGATTGAGAGATCGAGGTGGTCGAGTGGCTGAACCTCTTATGAAAGGCTACCTACGTATCCCGGAGGAATCAAGCCAGCCGTAGTTCGGAGTAGGATCCGCCGAGGAATAAAGAAGAGAAAAGCTGGTCTCTTCATTGGGGAAATAGAAGAGAAAATGACCTAGGAGGTCAAGCAATTGATCCTACCGGGGATATGCTAGAAGTGACCGAGGTGGTCGGATAACAAAGTCTCTTATGAGGGACTACTTCATCACCGAGGAGTGACGGAGGAACAGGGGTGACCAAAGTGGCTCGGATGGCCGGACCTTTTATAAAAGGCTACCTACGTATCCCTGAGGAATCAAGCCTTGATCGTAGTTCAAGCATCACTAGATAGTTAGGAACGATGTCTAGGATCCTTGAGGGTTTTGACAATTAATGGAGACTGTCACCTGAGGAAACTAGAGCTTACGTCACTATCGAGGAGATAGAGGTAGATAAAGTTGAGAGAAACTTGAGCGTACGTCACTATCTGGGATAGAGGTAGCTAAAGTTGAGAGAAACCTGAGCGTACGTGTAAGTACCCCAATCTGGATCACCCCCTTTCAAACACACGGGAAACACCGCAGACTCATCCACGCAGTCTCAGAGACCTCTCTCACTCAAAACCCTCTCAAAACCCTCTCAAACCCCAACCAAACCAAGGGAGGAGCCTTTCAGGATAAAAAGGGACAAAAGGACCTTTTGGGAATTTTCAGAAATCGAAGCAATTAAGGTCCGTACGGACCTCTTTGTTTCAATGATTACTAAATCCCCTTAAAGTCCACAATATTCCCTCAAATCCTGGGAAAATGATTACTTTCTGCAGAGTTGGTCCGTACGGACCTCTTTGCATGCAAGATGGTCCGTACGGACCTTATTGCTCGAGAACACCATCATTCCGTAATATTCTCCATCATTGCGATTCCCTCAAATCGAGGAAATCCAAAATTCCTGGATAACCAAGAAGGTCCGTACGGACCTCTTTGCTCCGAAATTTTTACTATAAATGAGGGCTTCCCCTCCTCATTTTTCACACCTCCCTCTTCTCTCTTCCTCCCTTAGCCTTCGGCTCCCCTCTAAGTCCTCTTGAGGCACTCCCGGCCCTTTCGGATCCTTCCGAGGCCTTCCGAGCTCCCTTGTGGTGCTCCAAGCCTCCCGAGCGCTCCCGAGACGCTCCCGCTGCCCCGAGGCACTCTCGAGGTACTACGAGGCCCCTCGTGGTACTCAGAGGCCTTGCACAGTCTTTCCACGGTGTCCGGCTCTTTCCAAGTCAAGCCGACGATCCCAAACCACGCCGAAACTGCGCCGAGTGACTCCTGCCACCACAACGCACGCCGAACCTCTGCCCGAGTGATCCCGACGATCCCCACGCACGCCGAACCTCGCCCGAACGCAGCCTGCAACCTCAACTCACGCCGAAACTCGTCCGCGGACAACCGGCATCTCCCGAAGCAATCCCGATCCATACCACGCTACTCCGACCTCAAACACCATTCCCCGGCGGAAGACAGACACGAACCAACATTGGTAAGGCTTCCTTCCTATACTATTTCAATACATTTCCATACATAGCATACAATGTAGACATCCGATACGACATGCATTTTTAAAAGCACACACACACACACATGACATTTAAAGGATATTAGGGGTATCCGAAAGACTCGTTTTACGAGGCTACTTCGGGTGAGCTCTAATATTCTAATATTCTCTTCCTGGAGTCATCTCGACCTCCGAACTCAAAATCTCATCACACAAAAACAGCTTTTTAAAATTATCTTTAAAGCGGATGCCCTTTTTCAATGTTTTGGGCTTAATAAAAACGGCGTGGCGACTCTACAAATGCGAAAACAAACGGCGAGACACCTCCAACGCGAAAGATGCCGGATCGGGGTGCGAGGCCTTTCTCGGATCCGGGCTATTTCGGTTGGCGACTCCATTGAGGAAATTTGTTTTAAAAACTTTTAAACAAAACAAAAGATTTTTAAAACGATGATGAGGGTCAAACTTTCATTTTACCCCTTCCTTTAAGCTTGTGTGTGTGTGCACGTGCTTCGTTTTTATTTTACAAAAAAAATAAAAATACAAAAAAAATGCATCAATATACATCTGTGCATACATTTAAAATTTTGCAAAACCTCTGTTTTACTTAGAAAAAGAATTTTAGAGACCGCACACTACTGTGTAGCCTTTGCCTCGGTTACACCGCGCTCTCTGCTTCTTTGCCTCGGTTACACGCACGCTACGCCTTCTTCGCCTCGGATACACACGCACACTACAACCCTTAACCGGAGTGGTCTCGGTTGCGTCCGTTTGGTCTTCCTAGGCCTCTTGGGCGCGCACGGGATCATTCCAAACATCCCATCCTAGCCAAGCGTCAGCCTCGCACGTTTGAGTCTTGAGTCACACTCTGTCCGGACTCGGTTGGTTTTACCCGGTCCGTGTCATACGGCTGGATACATATACCATGCCGGCCATTTTCGAGTCAAGGCTCGGAACTCAAGATCCACTTGCGCAAGCAAAGCGATGAAAGGTCATGCTAAAATCTTGACTGATCTTGATTTCCGAAGCTACACCAGGACGATGTTCCGTCCAGGATATACATCCATGCTCGCGTGACACCATGTCATCACGCCTTTGATACGTCGGCCATGACAATATGACCCGGCCAACGCCTAACGTCACGGATCCCTTGCGCAAGCAAGGTAAAGAGAAGGTAAATGCCGAACTCTTGACACGATCTTGACTCGGTGGCGGCTCGGTTCACTATTCGCATGGCTAACGCATCAAAGCGAACATGACGAGGCTCGGTCCTTAGGTTCGATTTTTCTTTTAGGCCGGTGGAAACCGCTTGCACTATAGGACCCTCGCACAGTGCATCCGCTGGGATGTCGAAATACGGGTGCAAAACGAGGGGCTTATAGCGCGCGAGATGGTCTCCACTGACCCAGGATCTAGCATAGTTGCGAAAAACAAGAGCAATCTTTTCCAACCTACCTAGGATTCTGAGAAAACATGTTTTAAGTAAATTAAAACAACAAAAAAAAAAAATCAAAAATAAAAGAAACGGAAACCGCATGCCACGTGAGCTTTCCCCCTTTTATCCCGTTAGGCCATTCCTGTGTCTAAACCTTGCCCGTCACCCCCTCCGGCTAACGAGAGAGTGGTCGAGAGTACCAGGGAACCCGTCTCCCGGTGTCAACGGCAAGGTCCTACCCACCTCTGTCACCGGGACGGTCAGTCAATTCCCCCATGGCCAAGTCAGTGGATAACAAGGATGAGAACGGGACCTTACCCCCAAGAAATTTCCCAACACGGGAAGAAGTTTGGCAGGTCCTCATGGCCATGGAGAAACGTCAAAGTGAGCAACAAGCCTGGATCGAAGGTGCCATGCACCACTTCGGAACCTTAGCCACCCAACTACACAGGGCTTCCCAGCCATGGCCTCCTACGGCCTCTAACGTCTCTCATTGTCTCCCGAGAAGTCAACTGTTACCCTCGTACGAGCCATGCCGGTTATGACGTAAGACCACAAGACCTTCCGGAGGAAATCTTGCCCATCCGGCCTCACGAGGTCCCGGTACCACCGCCGAACAACGAACACATACGGTGGGACGTGCGATTGCGGTGCTTGTGCGGAAATGGAATTCCGAGGATGCGATGAACGAGGGCCGTCCTCGACGAAAGAAGAAGCTATCTTCTCAACAAAAAGCGAAAAAGAGGTATGAATGCGGTGATCCCACGGTCGGAACCCTTGGAGAACCCTCGGGAAAGTTTGATTACTACGTCATTTACTCCGGCCAAGTCTAGCTTTACGCACGGGGCCGCGGCAATGTTTGCTCCATGATCAGTGGGACGAGCTTCGCACCGCCACCGAAGGCCGAAGGTCAGATAATCCAACCCTGTCTTGGGAAGATCTCAAAGCCACTATTGATGCTTCGGTAAAAGCCATGACGGTGAACGAGTTGAAATGCGCGGTCGGCCTTACGCCAATCGAGGCTCACTCCAGCTCCGAAACGGGAGAGACAAGCAAAACCGTAAGTCCAGAGGTGAATGTTACGACACGTTAGGTCAAATCCCGAGTGAATCCTCCACGGACGGACAAAAGGCCGGCCATACACAGAGCCACGAGGCGAAAAGGGACCCTACGCCAAAGAAAGCTGAAACCTTGGACCCAAGGTTGAAGATCTGTCTTGACACGGCTCAAGCCTTCACTCAGCTAACATCTCGCTCCGGTCCTTACTCACTTCATCTTACCCGCACAAGCTCAAGTTGGAAGAAAGCACGGCCCGGACCATGGTTCCCATCACGGTGACACTGATGAAGCGGTTCGGATGATTGGCAACGTCAATTACGGCAATATCATCACCTTGTGAGCTCGACCTTCCAAAATTTGGGGGCGACCATAACGAGCCTCTCTACATGATTCAAGCAGGACGAGCGCCATCTCCCTCGGGTGTTGGTAGATGGGGGATCATCCGTGAACGTCCTTCCGGCCAAAATGATGGATTTGCTAGGGATCAAAGCAAGCGATCTAAAACCCTCGACTCGAGCAATCAAGGCATACGACTCAACATCCCGCCCGATCTTGGGAATAGCCACCTTAAACCTTTGGTTTGGAAAAGCAAATGGTCCCAGCCAGATTTCAAGTCATTGACATCCCGATCACATTCACTGCCATTTTGGGACGCCGCTTGGCTACATCGAGATCAATGGGGTGGCATCCACTCTCCATCGGTGCGTAAAGTTCGTCCAAGGAACAGATCGACCATCATCTACGGCGACGGCATAGTCAGCTGAAAGGACCAGAAACAAACGGCGTCCCGGTCTTAGAAATCAAACCCGACGATGACGGCATGATGCTCACGGGGTTCACCATCGAAAGCCCAAAGGCCCGAGTGTGCCACATAGACACGCCTTTGATTTGGGACAAGATCCCTCCCCAGATGAAAATGATGAAGCACATGAACTACATCCAGGGGCTCGGTTTGGGAAACGCCGTCGTGGGCGCTCAACGGATCATCAATATCAAAGAACGAGAATACCACTGCTGCGGCACAGGATACTCTCCTACTCCCGAACACATTGCGGAGGACAAGCGAGAGCTGCACGAAAACGCTCCACGGATAACAAAAAGAGGCTTGCACGCAATCTCCGATCTTCGTCCTTACGGCTTCGACATGACCAAGTACTTCACAAGGAAGGCCGGCAACTTGGAAGAAGATCCGAGAAAAGGGAACAGAGCGTCGGCGCCAAACAAGGCGGCCGACAACCATGGACAAGCTCCAGCGAGAACACGGCAAGATTCGGAGGCCTCAAGCCAAATCCGTCCAGAAGAGCATTCCTCGACACACCGCCCTGCCCGCGGATCCACAACCACCACTATTCACAATGAATTTTGGTTCGGGAAAACCCCCTCTTTGGCGGAAGAATTCGAAAAACTCTCTGTCAACACTCACGCCTTCAACAAGCGGGACGAGTGCATTCGAGCTAGTAATGCCCAAGACCAAAGCAGAGACTCCGCGAGACGATGCTTGGGACGAACGGCTTCTCCACTGCTCTTCAAAGAAGAAATCGAGATGCCGGATCTAATCGATTTTGTTTACGATAACTCTGTGATAGCAATGATCGGGAACGGTGACATAAAGCCTTTCAAGCCCCATCTCCTATCAAGCTCATTGCCACTCAATAAGCTGGGCCACCTTCTCCGGACCTCTTGCCCGGCCAAAAAGGACATGATCGAACAACTTGGTCGACCCCTCGAGTCCTAGAGTCTAGTGTCAAAACTCATCCACGAGTCCATTAGCTTTGAATTTGAGTCTCTCGAGTCATCTCTGATGGCCTCACGCCGGAAGATTACGAACTCATTGCCAATAATGTATTCCCCGTATGCTCTTAATGAATGCTTCGATCTTTCCGAGTATCCTCTCATTGCATCTTTAACAACCGATAAATTAGCTAACACACAAACAGTTAATAACGATTCACTTGATAAAGAAGCGGACACATTAAATGAACAATACATTAAGCACGTCTTTAAGCATGTTGTCAAACGAGAGAAAACCGGGCCCAAGTCGCGAGGAGGTTTTAACCAAAGTGAATTTGGGAAGCTATTTGAAGAGCCAAAAGAGACGCAAATCGGAAGTTTCTTCACCTGAGCAAAGACGCATTGATCGCACCGCTCAAAGAGTTCGTGGACGTGTTCGCTTGGTCTTACCGAGACATGCCTTGGATTAGATCCTAACATTGTAGAGCACCGGATCCCTTTGAATCCCGAGGCTAAGCCCATCAAGCAAAAGCTACGCCGAATCAAGCCGAGAGTGGTCTTTACTAAAGTCAAAGAGGAGATCGAAAAAATGCTCAGCGTCGGCTTCATCGGGGTGATCGAGTACCCCGCATGGCTCTCCAATATCGTCACGGTCACCAAGGCCAATGGAGAAATGTACTGTTGCGTGGACTTAGAGATCTCAACAAAGCAAGTCCCAAGGACGATTTTCCACTACCCAACATCGACATGTTGGTAGACACTACTGACCAATTTCGAAGTCAAGTCCTTCGTGGACGGTTTTGCCGGTTACAATCGGATCAAGATGGCCGAAGAAGACCAAGAAAAGACGGCTTTCACAACCCACAGGGAACCTCTTGCTACACGGTAATGCCGTTCGGACTAAAGAACGCCGGGGCTACCTACCAACGGGCGGCAACCGCCCTCTTCCACGATATGATCCACAAAAGAGATCGAAGTGTACGTCGATGACATGATCGTCCACTCCAAGGGATCGGACGGACAACACCTCACTGAGAAAATTCTTCAATCGCCTCCGAAAACACTCAATGAGGCTTAACCCCGCCAAATGCACATTTGGGGTTAGCGAGGCAAGGTTTTGGGATACATGAGTCACCGAGAGAGGCATCGAGGTGGATCCTCAAAAGATCAAAGCTATCATCGAAATGAGACCACCGCAAACTCGCATGCAGGTGAAAAGCTTCATGGGCCGCCCGCAATATATCGCCCGCTCACAACCAATTGACCTCTATGTGCGAGCCAATCTTCAAGCCGATGAAGAAGAACGCCGACATCGAATGGAACTCGAATGCCAAGATGCCTTTGAAAAATAAAAGCATACCTTGTGAGTCCTCCGATTCTCTCGTCCTCCCCACGAGGAAAAGCCACTGTTGCTATACCTAACCGTGACCGACACCCACGAGTTGGAGCCATGCTCTGTCAAGAAAAGAAAGAGTCACGGGTCGAAAACGCCATCTACTTCGTCAATCGAAAGTTTCAAGGCAAATAACTCAATTACTCGGCCCTCGAGAAAACCTCCGCGGCTACGGTATGGGTTGTCGGAAACTACGGCACTACATGCAATGCGCACACGTACACTTGGTTTCCAAAATGGACCCGGTCAAGTACCTCTTCGACAAACCATCTCTCACAATGAGGCTCGCCAAATGGTCTTTCTTCCTAGCGGAATTTGACATCAAGTACGTAAACCAAAAATCAATCAAGGGACGGGCCATGGCCGAACAACCGTCGATTTCCCAACCGACGAGGCTCGAGGCCCCGAACCACAATTTCCAGACGAGGGAATCTTCGCAATCGAAGGCGAAAACCGATGGCAACTATTCTTCGACTGAGCGGCCAACCAAAAGGGAACGCAGATCGGTATGCTCTTCGCGGATCCCAAGGACGAGCACACCCCAATTGCTATAAAGCTCAATTTCGAGGTAACCAACAATGCCGCCGAATATGAAGCTCGCGCCGGACTACAAGCCGCACTCGAGAGGAATGTCCAAACTCGAAGTTTATGGGGACTCACTCTCGATCATCAACCAAGTCTCCAACAAGTGGAAAACCATAGACCCGGGCTTGCAAAATACCATGCCCGCATGAGGACCTCATCACACAATTCGAAGAGGTCACCTTCCATTACTTGCCAAGAGACCGAAACAGTTTGCGGATGCCTTAGCCACCTTGGCTTCCCTTGTGGAAATCCCCGAAGGAAAAGCAATCAAACCCTTCAAAGCTCGGACGAAAGGAAATTCCCGCCTACCGTTGTGAGATCGAACCAGTAACCTAAGCCCGTCAATGAGCCATGGTATAACCAGATTTTCCAATACCTCAAGAACGGGAAACCACCTTCATGAACAAGGAAGACCCACACACGAGGGGTCAAAACCAAGAGCATCATGGCCCTAAAACGCCTCGCCTCTCAGCTTCGTCATCCTCGGGACATGTTATACAAGAAACGCTACCATGGGCCACTCCTACGCCGCGTCGCCCAAGAAGAAGCAAGCAAGTTCATGAACGAAGTCCACAATGGGGCTTGCGGTCCCCACATGAATGCCGCAGCCCCGATGCAAATCATTCTCGGTGATGGGCTACTACCGGATCTCCATGGAGGCAGATTGCATCCACTTTGTCCGAAGCCGCGACAAGTGCCACCGGTTCTCCAACCTCAATCATCTACCACCCCACGATCTCTACCGCATGACTACACTCGCCCTTTCGCCACTGGGAATTGACGTCATCTGGAAAATCGCTCCGCCAGCAAAGAACGGTCACGAGTTCATCTTAGTAGCCATCGACTACTTCACCAAATGGGTCGAAGCCAAGTCCTACAAGGTACTCACCTCCAAGAAGGTCGCGCATTTCCTCAAGGAAAACATCATCTCGCCGATACGGCATCCCAAATGAGGTCATATCGTACAACGGCTCACACTTCGAAGGGGAATTCGACAGACCGCCGGGCCGAATTCAAGATCACACGTCACAAATCTTCTCCCTACCGGCCACAAACAAACGGCGCCGTGGAAGCAAAGAAACAAAACCTCGAACGGATCATCCGAAAATGACCACCCGAGGACGAGATTGGCCCGAGAAGCCGCACCTTGCACTTTGGGGCTACCGCACATCGCCTGTAATGCCCACGGGAGAAACCCCATTTGCCCCGACGTACGGATGGAAGCAATTCTTCCCATCGAGCTAGAAATTCCCTCACTCCGAGTGTCGCCGAAAATGACATCAACGAAGTCGAATGGCTCCGGCCGACATGACGAATTGGCTCGCTAGACGAGCGACGACTAAAGGCCATGGAACACGTCCGAGCCTATCAAAGCTAAAGATGGCTAGAGCTTTCGACAAGAAAGTCAAATCCCGAGACATCGTGAAGGTGACCTCAGACTCAAAGAAAAGCCTCCCACTCGAACCAACCCATCTGGGAAAATGGGAACCCACATGGATCGGCCCTTTCGTGGTTCAAAAGATCTTCTCCGGAGGCGCCATGAAGCTACCGTACCTAGACGGCAATCCCTTCATGAATCCAATAACTAAGCAAACTTCGCAGATACTTCGCCGAAGAAGAACAAACACGTGCATCTCGCACTCCATGTAGTGTCGAACTACGCAGACTCCGAGCCCTCTAGTCCGGGAACGTAGGCAACCTTAATTGGTCCTAGGTCTAAAAATACACAAAAAGTCAAAAGTTTGAATGTCAATCAAGACCTCCATCAAGCTACGCACTTTTCAAGAACACGCCCTGCCAGCCACCTTGACCAAGTCAAACGACGGCGGCAACATCAAAGGACATCCGAGGGTCACTCAAAGATCAAACGACCGACTCAGTCGTTTCCAAGCTGGGCTTGCCTTCGCCCTCACGCGCTTCAAAAAAAAAAAAAAAAAAAAAAAAGAGCTCGAGCAAGGGCTCACAAAAAAAAAAAAAAAAATAAAAAAAAAGAGTTCGAGCAAGGGCTCACAAAAAAAAACAAAAAACAAAAGAAGCTCAAGCGTAAGCCGCAAATTGAGGTCAAGAGCCCGACGCCAACAAGAGGCAAGGAAGCTACGAAAAGACCGTCAAAACGACTTGTCAAGGGAGCATTCAACCTCTCACCAAGCACAAAGCCTCGAAAGGGGATTGCCGTCGTGGCCTGCATCGTCGCCCGCGAATGCAAATGTAAAAGTCCAAAGATGGACGCCGACAAAGCGCACAATGTAAGCAAAGGCAAAACAAAAGATCTTGCGTCTCGATAAAGCTTTAAAAGTAAATCACAAATCACTAACGGTTACAACATTTCTTGATGAGTTCAAGCACGGTCTACTCTCAAGTTCACAACATGCTAAAAGACAAATTTTTAATACATTTAACTAATAATGTGTTTGCAAATGCAATGAATGGATACCTAGGAGGTCATTCCGCGCCATCTCGCGCTTGTCCCTCGCCATTCTTTCCTTTCTTCCCTCGTCCCCGCGAGTCTTCTTTCGCTTCACGTGAACCAACTCGCGTCTCTCGCCCGAGATCCGGGGTCCTCCCCGTAGAGTCAAATAATCCAAAGAGCTCTCGTGGCTTCATTCGCCCGTGCTTCGGCTCGGATCTCCTCCTCGCGAGTCCGTAAAAGAGGACCTCTCCCCGTCGCCGGTCAACTCTAGTCTCGTAGTCAAACAAAGTGTCTCCCGTCACATCCAAAGGGTCGACTGTGCTTCGGAACTCCTAAGGCAATAGCTACTACGGCAACCGGTCCTGCATCGCTACACGCCCGCTCTCCAAGACCACTTGGGACTGCCCAACACGCCGCTCATACCTGTGCCGTATACCGAGTCGTCAATACAACGCTCCCCGACGTCTAAGGAGTACCACAGAGGGAAAGCGGAATACTTCCATACCCTCGTAAAATACAAGAAGGCACCTGAAGCCGCCATACAAAGAGGAACTACCTCCGCAGAGCAAGGTCATCCCACCCAACAAAGGCTCCCGCTTCATCCCAAACCGCCGGAAACAAGCGACGGAATATAGAAGGAGGACCAAGACAAACCCGGAACTCGACAACGTAGGACCCTTCCCGCAAGACCCTCCCGGTCTCAATCCTCCAGCATGCGGAACCCACCGGATCCGATGCGTACTAAGCCGTGCCATCCATCTCTCCCAAAGTGACTGATCCATATCCAACACAAGAGGTCGCTGAGCAAATGACCACGGGCTAAACGACGTCTGAGCCTCGGACATGGCCCGAAGTCTCTCTCGCAGCCACAAGGTGAGCAAAGCGGGCTTCCCCTCTCATAAAACGATCCCTCCGCTGACGGCCGATACCATGAAGAGTCTCCCCAAAGACCAACGGGACAATATCCTCTCCAGCCTCTGCAGCGCCCTACCACATCTAGCAAAGCGCCATCACAAATGCCAAGGGAACCGACTGTAAAAGCGCCGCCATCACGCACAAGGCAAATACATCCCAAGAGACGTCACTCATCATCAACCATGAACCGCTCCCAGCTCGAAATGTCGATATGACCCGAATCAAGGATCATGCCCCGCACTTCTTCCAACGAAGTACGAAGAAAGTCTCGCAAGCTTCACGCTCACAAAGAAGACCACCAATCAAAGGAAGCGAGATGGCCTCCACCTCCGGTCCTCCAATCAAAGCCCGAAAATCCTCAAAAGTGGGCACCATTTCATTGTAGGAGAAACAAGACACGTGCCTCCTAACATCCCTTAACTTCGCGGCAGCCCGCAACAAATCCCAATCAGAACCAACTCCTTAAAAGACCAAACCGAGCAAAGACGAAACCTACCTCGAAAGCCCGTCTCGATGCCTCATACGGCGCCGCATCCACGTTTCAACCGCTCAAGGAAGTGTGCTTGCCTCTCCCGCGAAAGCCTCGGCAAAATTCTAGGGACGTACGAAGAATCCATGGCAAAAATGGAGGTTCCTAGAGAAAATGGGGAAGAAAGCTCGAAAATGGCCGCAAATGGGGAAATGAGGAAGAACCAGACCGGAAAGCATTTATGTCCTTCCCAAAGCAAGGTTGGTCCGTACGACCTCTTTTGCATGCTAAGTATGTCCGTACGGACCTCCTTGCAAACGTAACCCATTTCCCCAAAGAAACAAGCATAAAAGCCACCGTCCTCAAAGAAACCTTGCTCCAAATCGCCCAAACACCGGCCAAAGCCATTCCCGCAAACAAACACTACCCACAAATGCACTCTCACTCACGTGGCATGCACAAAAATAAAAATAATAATAGCAACAATTTCTAGGACAAATCCCTGAATCACAAAATGACATTACATCTTAAAATAAAATACTGTTTTGCCATGCAAATACAAGTGTTTTATTACAGTACCCATAAATGTCTCGTTGCTAAACAAAAAAAAGGGATATGAAAAGAGGGAAAGCAAATGAATACTAATCGACTCCTCAAGATCATCATCCTCGCCAAGGTCCTCCAAAGAAAAGTCGGGCATCCCAAATAACTCGCCCGTCACATCCTCGTCGTCGAATACCGAGCACCCGCCCGAGGCTCCCACGAAAAGTACTCGAAGGATCAAATCCGGCGAAAGGATCAAAGAAAGAAGGCCTCGAGGAACCCTCACCCCGTGCGCCATGCGGAGGCATGAACCGATAAAAGGGCCGCTTCCTCGAAGGCCCCGCAGCCTCCCGAAGACGCCCCGCATCCATGCTATGCCGCCTCAAAGGTCCCTCCCGCTGCGGCTCCGCTCGGCTCTAGGCGGAGGAACGCCCACGTAATGCCTCGAAGGCATAGGCTCGTACGCCGGCACACGACGCGAAGACCGACAGACATCTTCGACGCCATCTTCTTAGCGAAGGAGCGCATCGCCACGTAACGGCGAGTCAACATATCATAGGCTCTCCCCGGGACTCCGCACCAACAAGAAGCCAAGGAAACGCTCATCAAATGCAGCTTATACTCAACAACAAAAAGAGAAAAATGCGTAAAAGATGCCAAGATGGAAAAGAGTCAAGACACTCACCGATCTATCGGGGTCCACTTCAGATGCAAGCAGAGCTCAAGCTCCGAACGGCATGCACACCCTCCTCCTCGATCCGTCCCCGCGGACGTACGTGAAATCCGGTCCCGCATCGGAACCTCTCGGGAGCCCGCGGCGCCTCTCTCTCCCGCGCGCACTCGCGGCGTCCTCGCCTTCCTCCTCACGAAGGCCCCGTACTCCTCTCCATACAAGATGAACTCCTCGCGCCGACACCGCCAAGGTACCTCTCGAAATCAAGCACGTCCATGTCCCGGAATCAAGCATCCCAAAGTGGAGGGTCCTCTGAGCCACGGGAAGCACACCGGGGCCATGCCGCTGTAAGACCCGCTCTCCCTGTGTACATGACATCACAAGTCAAGCCCCGCAAAGATCTTCCGCCGCGCCGTCACCTCGGGAGCCCTCAAACTCATCCCCTCATACCGAGCCCACGGAACAAGACAAACCCCTCACGGCTATCCCTCTCCGTACGCTCCCGCACATCCCCGTAGGCGATGGTGAGCTTCCCGCCGGTCCTCCTCTTCCTCGCCGTACGAGCCCACCCAAAGATAGCAGGGTACGCAAAGAATGTTCAGATCCCTATCCCACGGAAGCACCGGAAAACCTCATAAAACCACACCTGACAAAAACAGAGAAGGCTCAAGGCAAAAGACAACGGAGAAAAGACAAGTTGCTAAATCAAAAAAACAAAGAATAAACTCATACCTCCAAAGCGAAGTCAAAACAGTGCCAACGAATCAAGCACCCCCCGCTAAACCGGTCCAAGGAGAAATAGAGCTCGCCCAAGCTCGCTCGCCCCAAGCAATGTCGCACCTTATCCAGTCAATCAAGCTCTCCAACAGAGCAAAGGGAGCCGCGGTCGCGTGGTTCGAGAACAAAGTCTCTGACAAGGCATACCACAAGAAGGAGCGCGCCAACCGCTCCGCCACCCGGCCGGTCCCCTGATGTAGGCCCCACATCGGCCGTGATCTTCATCTCCACGTCGCTATACAAGATGCCCTGTGCCCTCGCGAGGACGAGGCTCAAAGCCCAAGCAGCCTCTGGTCAACACATCATCGCCTATCATATCCCTCCACCGCACCTGGCCTCCTTTGAAGGAAAGCCCGGTGATCGCAGCAAGAAAGCCGGTAGGCGTCACCGTCACCTCTCCCCACTCGTGTGGAAGGTGCGGGTGGTATCCCACCAATACTCGATAAACCCATGAAGACACTCTTGTTCTTCCTCGTGTCGACACTCCACTGTGTTCTCAACGAACACACCTAGGCCGTAAGCATAAACCAGCCTCCGGGGACTCGGCCTACCGTCCACGGAAATATCGTGCATCCGCCGCCATAGCTCCACAAATGCCTCGAGCGATCCCCGAGTCTTCATCCTCTTGGCCTTCCCGCCATAAGCTCCCGCATCCCGCAGTAAACACAAAGAAAGGTACGTCAATCACAAGATTTCTAATATAAAGGCACATATAACCCGTCACAAAACACGGCACACAATGCACATATTTTTCACATATATACCGTCACAAAACACGGCACATATAATGCACATAATTTTCACATATATCATGCATATAATTTTTCCCATGCAGTCCGTCACAAAAACACGGCACACACTGTACACATTTTCTCAAAAGAAAAAAAGGGGGGGGGATTAAACCCTACACGACACATTTTCAAAAGAAAATCCGTCCCAACACGGCACATATTGCACATATTTTCCCCACAAAGTCCGTCACCCAAAAACATGGCACACACGGCACGACACATATGCATAACACATTTTTCAAAAAAATCCGTCCCTACACGGCACACACTTTCACATATAACCCGTCACAAAACACGGCACATGTCACATTTTTTCACAAAAATTATCACTACACGATAATTTTTCTCACAATGTACATACATAAATAGCATACGGTACAACACACCAAAGCATGCATTTCATTAGAGATAGGCACTTTATTTTCACAAATAAGAGCTAATCTACACATTTCTGCACAAAATACACATACCCACAATTTTTACATGTCCATTTTCAACAATTCATCAAGAATTTCACAAAAAGGCATAAAATAATAACAAAAAAATTCAAAAATGCGAAAAACTAAAACCTAGTTCTAGCATTCAAAAATTCGAGCAGGGAATCAAAACGGAATGGATTTCTTACCTCCCCAACATTCGTAGAGCGACGATTGTGCACCTCCGGATTCGGATACAAGACATCCGGGTTCTTCGACGATGGAACGAACGAAATCCAATTTCTTTGAAGCTCCATTCGCTGCTCAACCACTTCCCGATCAAGCTGACGACGACTCCTTCGAGATCCCTCTGCCATTGCAAGCAATTCAAGCTAAGAAAAATGGAAGATTTTGGACAAAAATGGAGTTTTCTCTCTTTCTCTCTCGCTGGTTCACGCACTGGAAATGGGAAATGAAGAGGTTGCCTCGGAATTTAAACCCGGTCAAAACCTGGGAACTGTGAAAAACCAAAGTGGTCCGTACGGACCTCTTTGCAACCAGGTTGGTCCGTACGGACCTCTTTGCAAGGGGTGGCCAAATTACTTTCCTGCCCTTATAATCTTTGCCCCCGGCCGTCCTAAGGCCTTTTCCAAGAAATCCAAGTGCGTAATGGTCCCTAACCCTTCAATTCAACCACCGCCATCAACGTAAGACCGGTCTCGCCCACTTCAACGGCAATTCAACCACCGGCCGTCGGCGTAAGACCGGTCTCGCCCACTTCAACGGCAATTCAACCACCGGCCGTCGCCGTAAGACCGGTCTCGCCCACTTCAACGGCAATTCAATCACCGGCCGTCGCCGTAAGACCGGTCCTCGCCACTTCAACGGCAATCCAACCCCCGGCCATCAACGTAAGACCGGTCCTCGCCCACTTCAACGGCAATTCAATCCCCGGCCGTCAGCGTAAGACCGGTCCTCGCCCACTCCAACGGCAATTCAACCACCGCTCGCTCAACGGCAATGCGAGAAGGAGCCAACACCTCCCAAAGACGAATCCCAAGGCACGAGACGCTCCAAAACGCCCGACGGCAATTCAAGAAGGAGCCAACACCTCCCAAAGACGCATATCAAGGCACAAGACGCCTCCAAACGCTCAACGACAACTTCAACCACTGGCCCTCAAAAGAGGTCCGAAGTCATCTTCCCAATGTAAAAGTGGCCCCTACAAGGTCACGCATCCCCAAAGAATTCAAGCACCGGGCAGCCGATGTAAGCCCGAACTTCGCCCACTTCAACGGCAATGCAAGCACCGGCCATCAAAGTAAGCCCGAGCTCCTCCCCAACAAGTCAAAGTGGAAGTCATACAGATCGCATATCCTCAAAGACCGCCATCATCCTTGCCCACTCAACGGCAAAACAAGCACAAGAAGGAGCCAACACCTCCGAGTACAAGTCCCAAGGCACGAAGCGCTCCAAAATGCCAAATGGGAAGCAATCACCGGCCGTCATCCTCGCCCACTTCAACGGCAACGCAAGCACCGGCGGTCATCGTAAGTCCAACCTTCTACTCAACATGCAAAAACACAAAGGCATCTACGCTCTCGAAGCACAAGGCAGCCACGCCTCCACAATCGCGCTAAGACGATTCAAAGTCCTCGCGCATTACATCAAACCGGCTAGAAGACGATTCAAAGTCCTCGCGCATTACATCAACCGCCGCCAGAAGACGATTCAAAGTCCTCCAGCGTGGCATCAACTGCGGCTAGAAGACGATTCAAAGTCCTCGCGCATTACATCAACCGCCGCCAGAAGACGATTCAAAGTCCTCCAGCGTGGCACCAACCGCGGCTAGAAGACGATTCAAAGTCCTCCCGCATTACATCAACCGCCGTAAGACGATTCAAAGTCCTCTGGGGCCAACCGCCGCCGCATGACGATTCAAAGTCCTCTCCAGCGTGGCACCAACCGCCGCCGATGACGATTCAAAGTCCTCCAACAGGGCACCAACCGCCGCCGTAAGACGATTCAAAGTCCTCCAACGTGGCACCAACCGCACCGAAGACGATTCAAGTCCTCACTCTATCTCCGGCCCTAAGGCCTTAAACCACCCGATTAGGAAAATCGTAAAACTTCCATCCTGTGACACCACCACGTCTCACAATTGACTCCTTGGCGGTCACCACATCTCAGACACCACCACGTCCTTACCACCGACCTCGGTGGTCACACGACACTTCGTGGCACCACCACGCCCGCACTCACAAATTCACGACCTCCGAACTACGACTGTGCTTGATTCCCGCCAGGATACGTAGGAATCCTATCACGGGGTCCGGCCCATCGACCTATACGGTCACCTAGGACACCACCATGTCCTCCCCATCGACCTATACGGTCACCCGGACACCACCACGCCTCCCACTCGACCTCGGCGGTCACACGACACTTCGTGGCACCACCACGCCCGCATTCACAAAACACTCACCCCACACCCGAACTACGACTGTGCTTGATTCCCGCCAGGATACGTAGGAATCCTATCACAGGTCCACCCTATTGACCTAAACGGTCACACAAAAGGACACCACCACGTCCTCACATTGACCCTCACTGGCCACTTCCTCCCCAAAGACGCGATCCAGATTAGGACCCTTATCTTATCGGCGACCCCACTTCTTTCATAAGTGACGCCGTCGAGGGGCTTCGTAAGTACCCCAATCTGATCACCCCTTTCAAACACACGGAAACACCGCACTCATCAATGTAGTCTCGAGACCTCTCTCACTCAAAACCCTCTCAAAACCCTCTCAAACCCCCAACCAAACCAAGTGGAGGAGCCTTTCTGGGATAAAAAGGGACAAAGGACCTTTTGGGAATTTTCAGAAATCGAAAGCAATTAAGGTCCGTACGGACCTCTTTGTTTCAATGATTACTAAATCCCCTTAAAGTCCACAATATTCCCTCAAATCCCTAAGAAATGATTACCCAAATGCATGGTTGGTCCGTACGGACCTCTTTGCATGCAAGACGGTCCGTACGGACCTTCTTGCATGGGGGACATCATCATTCCGTAATATTCACCATCATTGCATTCCTCAAATCGAGGAAATCCAAAATTCGGATAACCAAGAAGGTCCGTACGGACCTCTTTGCTCCGAAATTTTTACTATAAATAGAGGGCTCCCCTCCTCATTTTCACACACCTCCCTCTTCTCTCTTCCTCCCTTAGCCTTCTCGGCTCCCCTCTAAGTCCTCTCGAGGCACTCCCGCCCTTTCGGATCCTTCCGAGGCCTTCCGAGCTCCTCGCGGTGCTCCGAAGCCTCCCCGAGCGCTCCCGAGACGCTCCCGCGCTGCCCCGAGGCACTCTCGAGGTACTCGAGGCCCCTCGTGGTACTCCGAGGCCTTGCCTGGTCTTTCCACGGTGTCCCGGCTCTTTCCGAGTCAAACCGACGATCCCAAACCACGCCGAAACTCGCCCGAGTGACTCCCGCCACCGCAACGCACGCCGAACCTCTCGCCCGAGTGATCCCGACGATCCCCACGCACGCCGAACCTCTCGCCCGAACGCAGCCTTACAACCTCAACTCACGCCGAAACTCGTCCGCGGACAACCGGCATCTCCCGAAGCAATCCCGATCCGTACCTAACGCTACTCCGACCTCAAACACCATTCCCAGGAAGACAGACGCGAACCAACATTGGTAAGGCTTCCTTCCATTACTATTTCAATACATTTTCATACATAGCATACAATGTAGACATCCGATACAAAGATGCATTTTTAAAAGCACACACACACACACACAACATTTAAAGGATATTAGGGGTATCCGAAAGACTCGTTTTACGAGGCTACTCGGGTGAGCTCTAATATTCTAATATTCTCTTCCCGGGAAGTCATCTGACCTCCGAACTCAAAATATCATCACACAAAAACAGTTTAAAATTATCTTTAAACTGATGCCCTTTTTCAATGTTTTGGGCTTAATAAAAACGGCGTGGCGACTCTACAAAA
This sequence comes from Adenophora triphylla var. japonica, assembly GCA_022495995.1. Classification (NCBI taxonomy): domain Eukaryota; kingdom Viridiplantae; phylum Streptophyta; class Magnoliopsida; order Asterales; family Campanulaceae; genus Adenophora; species Adenophora triphylla. The sequence goes on from JAFEMH010000372.1 coordinate 521,147, forward strand.
ACAAAAACGGCGAGACACCGCTCCAACGCGAAAGACGCCAGATGCCGGGGCTGCGAAGCCTTTCTCGGATCCGGGTAATTTCACTATCTACGATCACCAATGTGGAGGAGTCGACCTATCGCTCAAATGACGAGGTCATGGTTGAGTCGACACGTCACTCTGAAACCACAGCGGTCGATCCAGATGTAGTTATGGTCGACCAAGTCCTCATAGGCGATCTATGCCTCCAGGTCAACAATAACTCGGGGACCACCACTGATGAGATTGCTGATAAGTTGGAGGATATGATAGCTGAAGAGGCTCCACACCTGGGGGCCGAGGAAAGACAGAGGGTCAGAGAGATCATCGTTGAGACCCTGCAGTTCAGAGATGGTCCAGAGTTGGAGGCTGTGGACGAGCTAGAATCAGTGATCACCAATCCTTCCTACCCTGACCAAAAAATTCAAATTGGAAAGCAGCTATCAGACGAGGAGCGAGCAGAAATCATTGAGCTACTCAAAGAGAGTAATGACGTCTTTGCATGGCGAGTAGAAGATATGAGGGGAATCAAGGAAGAAGTCGCCGTTCATAGGCTTGAGGTAAACCCGACTATAAAGCCCAGACCCCAGAAATTGAGAAGCTTCGCTCGTGATAAGGAAGAGGCCATAAAAGCTGAGGTACAAAAACTTTTAAGTGCAGGTATTATTAAAGAGGCCACTCATACAACTTGGTTGGCCAATGTGGTCATGGTGAAAAAGTCAAATGGCAAATGGAGGATGTGCGTCGACTTCACCACTCTAAACCTTGCTTGCCCGAAGGACAGCTATCCTCTTCCTAGAATCGACAAACTTGTTGATTCCATTGCTGGTCACTCTACTCTCAGCTTCCTAGATGCTTACTCGGGTTACCACCAGATAAAGATGCACGCGGATGACATTGTGAAAACAGCTTTCCAAGCGGCTGGAGGCATCTACTGCTATAACATGATGCCATTTGGATTGAAGAATGCAGGGGTGACTTATCAAAGAATGGTGAACAAGGTCTTTGCCTCACAAATTGGCCAAAACATGGAGGCCTACGTCGACGATATGGTCATCAAAACAAAGACTGGACGTCACGTGGTCGACCTAAAGGAAACGTTCGCCAATTTGAGAGCAAACGACATGAAGCTCAACCCTAGCAAGTGTGTCTTTGGAGTAGCAGCTGGCAAGTTCCTTGGATTTATGGTATCTCAGCGAGGTATAGAAGCTAACCCGGAGAAGATCAAGGCTCTAGTTGACATGAAGGAGCCAACCAGTGTAAAGGAGATGCAGCGACTTAACGGCAGTGGCAAATTTCTAGGTCGTTTTATAGCCAAGTCGGATGAAAGGTCTCTCCCCTTCTTTGAATCATTGAGGGGGACGAAAAACTTTGAATGGACGGCCGAATGTCATTCGTCGTTCCAACAACTCAAAGAATACCTTGCTACTCCTCCACTGTTGAGCAGCCCGACTGCTGGTGAAACTTTGTTCGTATACCTATCTGTGGGAGACAAGTCAGTCGCAGCAGTCTTGGTTAGAGAAGAAGATGGACATCAAAAACCAGTGTACTATGTTAGCAAAGCCCTATCGGATGTAGAAGGCAGATACTACAACGCTGAGAAGGTCGCTTATGCTTTAGTCATAGCTTCAAGGAAGCTGCGAGCTTATTTCTTGGCTCATCCTATTGTGGTGCTCACGAATGCACCCTTGAGAAAAATATTGCACAAACCAGAGAGTTCAGGTTGCTTGCTCAATTGGTCAATTGCCCTTACGGAATTTGACATCGAGTATCGACCTCGAAAGGCGTTGAAGGCTCAAGCCCTAGCAGATTTCTTGGTTGAGCTTACGTTCACCAAGGAGGACAGCGAGCAGCGAGCTCAAAAGGAGAAAACCAAAGGGAAAGAGCCAGAGTCCCAGCCCGCCATTACTCTACCCGACGATTGCTGGAAGGTCTACTCGGAGGGGTCAGCTACAAAAATGTCGTGGAGCTGGATTGTTTTGATTGAGCTGTAGTCCGGGACCGTGTATGAGGAATCACTAAGGTTCAAGTTCGATGCATCCAACAATCAGGCGGAGTATGAAGCCCTGGTAGCAGCCATAGAGTATGCCAAGTGCTTTGGTGTGACTAAAATCATGGCATACTGTGATTCTCAATTAATAGTCAACCAAGTCAGAGGTGAGTATGAGGTGCTAAACTCCACCTTAGTCAAGTACTGCGACCTGGTGAAAGAATTGGTGAAGGAATTGGAATTCTGGGAGATCCAAAGGATTGGTCGAGAAAACAATGAGTTAGCCGACTTACTCTCAAAGCTAGCTACGTCAGACGAGCCGCACAAAGAGCCTATCTCTTATCTTGAGAGCCCAGCTTATGAAAGAGTCAAAATTCAATGCATAGAGGACCCCTCAAGAAATTGGGTTTATGAAAAATGCTGGATCAAAGAAATGAAGGCGTACATTGAAAGTGGCGAGCTGCCTGATGACGAGAAGAAAGCTCGAGCTGTCAAAAAGAAAGCTCGAGCTGTCAAAAAGAAAGCTCCGAGGTACGTTATTCAAGGAGGCGAGCTATTCAGAAGATCCTACACTCGACCACTGTTAAAATGCATTCACCCTCAAGAGGTCGCTCTGTTGATACATGAAGTGCACAGTGGAATTTGTGGTGGACACCCGGGGGCCAGGACTCTTGCCGACAAGTTGATTACTTTGGGATACTACTGGCCACACATGAGAGCTGACACTCATAACTTTGTTCAGCAATGTGATCAATGCCAAAGGTTTGCCAACCTACCTCATGTGCCTACAACGGAGCAGACTCCTGTAATCGCTGCTTGGCCCTTCGATATGTGGGGCGTCGACTTGATTGGACCCTTCCCTCCCGCCCGAGGAAATTGCAAGTATGTGCCGTTGCCATCGATTATTTCACCAAATGGGTCGAGGCCAAGCCATTAGCTCGCATCACAGAGGAAAACACCATCAACTTCATTCATGATTTCATCTGGTGTCGATTTGGTTTTCCTCGAGCCATAGTGTCTGACAACGGCCTGCAGTTCTCCAGAGCCTTCGAAGCAGAGATGAATCAGGTAGGGATCAAACATTGGCAATCTTCTGTCACCTATCCTCAAGGAAATGGGCAAGCTGAAGCAGCAAACAAGCTCGTACTATCCTCACTCAAGACGGGGCTCGTAGGTCGACGCAACAACTGGTTGGACGAACTCCCCCTTGCTCTTTGGGCAGTTCGCACAACCACTCGGGGGCCTGCGGGGGAAACCCCATTCGCTCTCACATATGGATCAGAGGCCATGGCACCTGCTGAGCTCAGATTTCCTACTGCTAGAATAACTTTCTTTGATCAAGAACATAATGATATCAACAGATTGATCGACTTGGATTTAGTCGACGAGAAGCGAGACACGGCTTACCTACGAATGGTTAACTACAAGCAGCGGACTAAAAGTTACCATGACAAGAAAGTGAAAGCCAGGTCATTCCAAGTAGGAGATCATGTGTTGAGGAAGATCAAAGCAACGGGGATAAGGACCCAGCAGAACAAGCTATCTCCTAACTAGGAAGGTCCTTTCATAGTTACTCGAGTTGTCAAAGAAGGGACTTATATGATTGCTCATCCTGATGGTGAAGAGTTGAAGAACCCATGGCACGCTACTCACCTCATCAAGTACTACTTCTAAAGTTCACATTTATAGCTCAGTTCAAGGTTATTACAATTCCTAAGATTGAAATTTGTCATAGTTCTAGCTTTCCATTGATGTAAACGTTTCCCTACTTCAATAAAAATTGCACCTTTGTTCGACCCAACATTGTGTTACACTAACTTCAACAAGCTCGACTCATAGTTAGCTTCGTTTTAACAAGCTCGATTCTTAATCAGCTTCGTTCATTTAAACAAGTCCGACTCTTAGTCGACTTCGTTCTGACAAGCTCGACTCTTAGTCAGCTTCGTTCTGACAAGCTCGACTCTTAGTCAGCTTTGTTTTAACAAGCTCGATTCTTAATCAGCTTCGTTCATTTAAACAAGTTCGACTCTTAGTCGACTTCGTTCTAACAAACTCGACTCTTAGTCGGGCCTGTTTCTAATTAGCTCGATTCTCAATCAGCTTTACTCCTTAAAACAAGTCCGACCTGGGGTCGACTTCGTTCTAATGAGCTCGACCCTTGGTCAGCTTTGATGAAGTGAACAGGATCGACTCTTAGTCAATCTTGTTTCCAAAAGCTATATAAGTCTGAGGTCGACTAAGTCATCAAAGAACAGGTTGACCTTAGTCTTAGGGTGACTCATTTGCCCTATTATATCTAGCTCGACACACACATTCTAAGGTCAACAGCCTACATGTAATGAAGAAAAGTCAGCTACGATCAAACATGGTTAAGTTTCCCAAAATGGGCCAAGACTTAAAAATAAACATAAAATTATAAAGTATTATGCCTCCCAAAAAGCAGGGCCAAGGCATTCAAGTATTCAAAAAACCAAAAAATGAAAAGTGTTTGGGACTTGTTCATTACATAGCTTTCAATCTCAAACTTCACTCTGTGGGCTCACCGGCAGTTTGACCACTGGCAGACACTAGATCAACATCATTCTGGTCACCTATAGCAGACGGCTCACCTAAGACTTGCTCTTGTTGGTAGACTACCTTCCTTGAGTCGCTAATGGTGAAGTTGGGAGACTCCTCGTCAAATGCCGGATCCTCATACTCATCGAGTTCAGCCAAGATGGTGTTAAAGTTAACCTTTTCGACTTCAGGAGGGTTCCAAGGTGCTGCCTCTGCTGCTTCATCATCTTTGTTTATAAGCTCCAGGTCATTATCATTGAATGGCACCAAGGAGTGACCTTGACGAGCTGCTGTGTTGTATTGATCCCCCGAGGCCCATTTGGCTAACTGCTCGACAGAGATGTTGACAGAAGGATCCACTATGATACGCCGAGCCATATGTCTCAGGCCCACCTCGTAGAATCCCCTGGCTTCTTCAGTGATATATTTGTTGAGCTCGTCACTGTCCTTATAGGCCTTGACGGCATCTTCCTTAGCAGTCTTCACGGCAGCAGCAAGGTCCACCCCCCATTGGGCTCGAGCAGCATCCAACTCCTCTTGTTTCTTGGCCAAAGTAACTGGCACCTCCTCCAGCTGTTGGGTCGCCAATTCAAGATCAGCAGCCAACTTCTTCTTCTCAGCCTTGAGCTCGCCCAATTCTTTGTTGGCTTCACCCAACTTGCCCCAAGCTTCCTCTTTGGCTTTTATTTCGTTGTCTTTGAGAAGCTTCAGAGCATCATATGAATTATCAAGGTCAAAGTGGGTTTCCTTCAGCTGTTCAAACTCCTCCTTCAACTTTGCGTTGGCCTCTTTCAACTCCCCCACCTTGGCGTTCTCCTCCTCCAGCTTCTTCAACTCTCCATTCTTTTTAGCCAACATGGACTTGGCTAGCTTCTCCTGCTCCTCTGCAGCCTTCCAGTAAGTGGTGGCTAGATCTATCATGGCAAGAGACTGAAATAACGAGTAAATACAAGGGGTTAGATCGAATGAAAATGAAGAAAGGAAGAGAAACAAGCAAGAGGAATAAGTACATTAAAAGCACAAGGGTTACCTCGGAGGAAGCCAGCCCAACCCGAGCTCGACAAGCTTCTGGAGTCAATGGCTTGTTGGTAAACTCTCTGATCAGGTCCTGGTCAGGTCCCCTCCTGACAATTACCTGGCCGTACTCCAATTCTGGATACTCCCTAGCCAAGATGTTGATCCTGGTTAAAGGAGTCACATCACTTAGCTCAGCAACCCGAGTTTGAATCAACTCGTCATATGAAACATAGATGGGAGAGGAGTGGGGACTCCTGACTTCAGTCTCCACTGGCTCATTAGTGTCGACCTGATCAACTATCGAGCTCACCTTGGTTTTTCCAATCTTGATCTTCTTACTTAGAGGGGCAGTATCATCATCCTCCTCCTCCTCGTCTAACTCAATCACAGGCGACTTGGCCTTGGAAGCTTTTTTAGCCTTGGCGTTGGTTTTGGCTTGGGCATTAGTCCTAGTCTTACCGACCTCCCCAACTGGCTCCACAACTTGATCAGATACGTCGACCTCAGCAGCGTCGACCCCTACCATTCCTTGAGCAGCATCTCCAGCTTGGTCCTCCTCCAGTTCTTCAAGATTATCCTCTATTGGAATAGAGTTGACAGGGTCCACATCCACCGTTTTCAAAATCTCTTGACGTAGAACACCCTCTCTCTCTCGATGTTCTTTGGCATTGGCTGCCCCACAGCTCCTCTTGCTTTTCCTGATGTCAACAGTTCAGCCCATATTCGCTTCTTGCTCGGGAGTTAAAACTGCACCAAAGTTGAAATGATAAAGGTTTAGATCGACATATGGAATTTCTACATACGAGCAAATAGTTCTATGTACGAATTAAACATGTGCGAGCTAATTATTCTACATACGAGCAAAATGTTCTATGTATGAATTAAACTTGCGAATAAACAATCAGCGAGTTAAAACATATGCTAGTTAATAAGTTCAGCATACGAGCAGTTAGTTTTGAGTATGAGCCAAACATGCACATGTCGACAAATATAGGAGGGGTCAAGGGACAGTGAATGGTCGAGTTCTTACCCCCAAAATGCTCTCCCTGGTCCTTACAGTGATTGGCAGTTTTCTTACAAAAATGGCACTCTTTCTTGAATCTGAATCGAGCTCCCTCATGGGTAACCCAGTCTGGATATCTTTGGCATCTAACTACTGGAACCATGGGCACGACATCTCCCTCACTGACCATCATTCCAGCTCGGATGTAGTTATTCTTGTTGGTTCCCAAGGCATCCCAACTGATAGCTCCCCTTTTGGTAAGCTCCACCAACTTCTTGTGCAAATCATTGTGCCAATATGGCGCCCAGTAGTTCTCCTCACTCACACCAGTTGTATCAGCACTGGGCAAGGGAAATTCCCATCCTCTTATACTTTCTACCATCACTACGTAGGAGTTCCAACCACTAGCCTTACCAGGGAGATTGATAAACAGTTTGGGAGACTTTGGCTTGGAGGGGGTACTTATCCCACTATCTTTATCAAACTTAATACTAAAGAACTCCTTGAACACTTTCATACAAGGCTCATACCCTAAGAATCTACAAACCATAATGAAGCAAACCAGTACCCTGCATGTGTTGGCTCCTAGTTGAAGTGGCAGTGCATCGGTGCATTCTAAGAACTCATTTATAAAAGGGTCAAGAGGTAACCTCAAACCAGCTTCAAATTGGCCATAGTAGAAGGCCACCCTGGTGGGATCCTCCTCATAGGTATCCCCAAACTGTTTGAAGAAATCATTCCTGCTGTACAAAGTGACATCAAACTCCTTCCTATCAACTTCACAAAAGTCATGTATCATGCTCAAGCGAGATGGAAGATTTTGTTTCCCCCTAACTGGCCTCGGAGGAACATACCCCCTTTCATTCCTGCCCGACACCACAGTGGTCTCGAAAGCATCAACAATACGTGGGCTTGACGAGGTCGATGCATGGGCTTCTCCTTGAGTCTCCATATCTGTACAAGAAGAAGGGGAAACAGGGGAATCAGTTCTACATGAAGTCTCAGGAGTCCTAGTCGACACGCTAAGGGGCGACCTAGATTCCCCCGAAAATCCAATCATGTTTCTAATAAAGGAGGGTTTGTTGGCATCTTGGACATAAAACACAGCTAAATGATCGAGAAGCTCGTGAAAGAGATGAAAGGACACAACTCTTGGGTCATTCGTTTCTAGGGCACCTAAGTCCTCTCCTACAGGCAAAGTTAGCTCGGTGAAACGCAGGCCCCAACGGGTCAAAATTTAAATACATTCTTCCATGGTTATCTCTCTCCACTCTCCGTTCAAGTGTTTATAAACCCTACGATTGACGCTACAGTAACCATACCCAGCCCCGGGCTCGCAGCTAAAGGTCCTAGCCACGGCGAAATCAAAGAAATTACAGAAATTAAAACCCTAATACTAAGGGGTTAGAGGAGTACCTTAATTAGCTAAGGTGAAAAAGAATTACAGACGGAGATGAAAGCTTTGATTTATCCGATTGCCTTTTTCGCTATTTTCGCCGGAATTCAAGGAATCAGAGACAGCAAAAGTTGTAAATGGAAAAGGACTCTTGAATTTATATCTTCCTGAATTGGAAAGGACAAAGGGAAATTCAAAATTTATTTTCCTAATTAATGGCGGAAACAGTTTCCAAGGCGGACTCCCAAACGTCAAAACAGTAATCATTACAGAAAAACGGCGCTCCTTTAGATCTGACCATTCGTCGCCAAACGATCCAGATTGTGACACGTCATTTTGGTCAACTAAGGTATCAGTACAAGTAGCGACCTTCGAGTCAACAATTTTCATCAAGAACTTTCCTTAACTTCCTAGTCGACAAAGTCAACTCGAAAGTTCAGGCCACCGAACATACCAAAAGTATCGAGTTGGACCATGTAAGCAAAGCCCAATCCTCAAAGCAACTATTGCCTCAAAGATATCCAGCTGGCTAGGCCCAATCAGCACATGGCCCAAAGCCCATCCCATGTATCCGTCGACTAAGTTCATTGTCCGACCTACCAGGTCCCGACCTAACTTAGTCCGACCTTATGATCCAAACTCTAATACGGGTACGATCCGCGCTCTACCCGCCAGTCAGGTCGACCATTCTTCAAATGGCGACCTCGACCTAATCAACAAGCGTCGAGCTAACTGATGTGGGCGCACGTGGTTTAAATCTTTCCATAACCGCATCCCTATAAATCAGGGACCGTTACAGGCACGTTCTCATTACTAATAACTGCCGCTAAAATCTCGGAGCTCATGCAGCACAACCAAATATACAACGGTCATTACCTATATAATAATTCATCACTACGAACGAGGCAAAGGTAACTGCAATTTTGCTATTTGAATAGACTTTGTTCAATACATTTTGTTCTCCGATCATTAAATACTTACTCTCACGCCCGAGGGTCTAAGCCGGAGACACATCCGGCTAGTCGTGGGTTCTGATTTCAGGTCAAGGAGCCAGGTGATCAGTCCTGCCACGTGGAGGAAGATTGATAAGCACCTTTCTTGCGGCATCAAGCATATATACTTTTTTAATTTTTTTTATATTTTTTTATAAAGAAAACTATTTGAGATGTTGGTTAGTAGTGAAATATTTTACAAAAATTTATATAAAAAAGTTAAGAATTTATAAAGAAATAAAAATATATAATAGAAGAGAGACGGACAATAGCATATATATTTTTTATTTTTTTTTATAAAGAAAACTATTTGAGATGTTTGTTAGTACTGAAATATTTTACAAAAATTTATATAAAAAAGTTAAGAATTTATAAAGAAATGAAAGTATATAAAAGAACTAAGAGGGACAGACAATAGCATATACTTTTTTATTTTATTTTTGGATAAATAAAAATATTTGAAATGTTAGTTAGTAGTGAATTTTTTTATAAAAAGTTATATATAAAAAGTTAAATTTTTTTAAAGAAATGAAAGTATATAATAGATAAAAGAGGGACGGACAATAGCATTTTATTTTTTAATTTTTTTTAATTATTTTTGGATAATAAAACTATTTGAGATGTTAGTTAGTAGTGATTTTTTTTACAAAAAGTTATATAAAAAAAGTTAATTTTTTTAAAGAAATAAAAGTATATGAAAGAAGTTATGATTTAGAATATAGGGTGTTGGTTATGTTTTAGGGTATATGTTAAGGTTTAGGGTATATGTATATGAGTTATGATTTAGAGTATATGGTATGTGTATATGATACGAAATAAATGATTTAGGATATAAAGTATGGGTGTCTTGTGTATGGGGTATATGGTATATGATATGAGTTATGGTTTAGGGTATAGGATATCTATGTCTGGTGTATGAGTATATGATAGATGTTTAAGAGATTGGGTATATTAAAAATTCTTTTATTTAATCTTTTATTAGCATTTTTTTTTCAATTTACTTAGGTATATTAATATTTCTTAGAAGTTTAAATTATTAAATTATTATTATCAATAAATTATATTTTTAGGCATTATTGTTTTAGGATTTAGAGTAGAATTCAAGGCTTAGGTATATTAATATTTCTTAAAAGTTTAATTTATTTTGTTGTTTTAAGTATTTTTCCTATATTATAAATAATATTAGTAAATATTCTTCTTCTTGATATTTACTTGTTTTTATTAATAATGATTATTACTATTATTAGTATTATTTATATAATTATTATTATAATAAAATTTTATTGTTGTTTATTATTTTAACTAATTATTATAATCATCAAGAAAAAATGTATATTATTATTATGATATATTATTATTTATTATTTAATTATTATTATTAGATAATATTAGTTTATATTTTAAATTATTTTTGATATTAATAATTATTTTTACTAATTATTATGGTCATTAAGTGATTTTTGTGATAAACAAATAAACATAAGAGGTGACAATAAATCATTAGAACACATATATTCTCATGAATCACTAATCAAGCAAGAACTTAGCCATTAATTACATCACAAACAATAGAATCCAATAGTCAAAATTCATTTAGCAAAAACATGACACCCTTTCATTTAATTGGCTTACTAATGTTCACATGAATTGATCCGTTAATCAATCTGGACTATTAATCATAAACATCCAATAATTCAAATTCATCAAAATAAAACAATTTCACCTTCATTTCTCTCTCTTTACTTTTCAGTTTTCACGAACCAAACCCTTTTCTCTCCTCTCATTTCCCTCATCCAGCTCCTCCCTCATCCCTTTTCTAACTGTCGCCCCCTCTCTCCCTGATTATATACAAAAAAATCCCCAATTCATAATATTTCAACACAACGCAATTAGATTCAAATATCTAACCGGAATGGCTGGAGGAAGCCCCGTCGGGATTATTGGAGCCGCAACAACCATCTCATTGATCATGATCGTCATCGAAATCGTCTTCATCGAAGGGCTTTTCCTTGTGGAAGATGCAACATGTAACGATCCCAACCCTAGGCACTAATTTTAAATATCATATTATGTGCTTTTAATATTTATGTTAATTTTATGTGTTCATTTATGTCTTTAAATTCTTAAATTAAGATAAATTGGGTGAGAAGTAAATTTATAATCTTTTAAGAATTCATTGGAAATTAAATAAGAACCATGGAGAATAATAAAAATAGAAAATGGATAAATAGTAAGAGGAGGTTAAAAATGGGTAGAATAAATAATTAGAGGAAAGGGTTAATTTTAATAAGGTGAAAGCCTCTAGTTTTTGGTGGGGGGCCAAAATACTTGTTTCCCCTATCCTTGCCAAGTGTCCCCCTCCCCATTCATCCTCCACTCTCCCCCCTTACTCCCCTAACCTCCTTCCTTCTTCTTCATTTTCTTCTTACTCTTTCCCCAAAAGCTATGGAAGCTCTCTCCTCCTCATCTCCCCTTTCAAGTCCCTAGCAAACTCAATTCTCCTCCATTTCCTAATCCGGGAGTACTTTTGTGATCGGGGCATCTAGGGGAGTTTAACAAGCTCAAGAAATCCATAATCCATCTCCTATTCCAAGGTGAGTTGTTATGATTTCCCTTCTTATGAATGTTCATGAACTCTTATTTATTGTTCTTGTTATGATGATAGTTGTGTAAATGCTTTGGAAGCCTCTTTGAAGTTGGGAGATTGGTAAATGACAAAGAATGATACTCTTGTTCTTGGAAGTTGATTTAGAGTAAAAGAAATGGATGGAATTAGATTTAGAAAGTGAGAATTTAATGGTGGTAGTGATATGGGTGGAAAATCAAGTGGTGAATAATCTAGGAGTATATCATTTGGGTTTAAATGATTTAGGATGAAGTTAGGAAAGTCCTTTTAGTGTTCCTAAATATAAGAGAGATTGATAAAAAGGAAAATAAATTAAGTGACAAGGGTTTAGCATTCTGGGCTATGGCTGATTCGTCGCTTGGGCAGTCGCCCATTAGGGGCTTGAGCGGCCGCCCATGTGGCCAGTGTTTGGTGTGCCTTTCCTCCTTTCTTGGGCGGTCGTTCAAGTCCTCTTGAGCGGTCGCCCATCCCTCCAGCAACCTTACCTCCCTTGAATTTCACTTGGGCGGTCGCCCAAGTGGCCATGGGCGGTCACCCATGGCACCAGAACCTTCCCAGTTTCCGTTCTTGCTAGTTTTACTAATAATCTCGTAGCATGATTCCCAACCATTTTAATTAGTAGAACCTAATCAACCCGGATATGAATTGATCCTTTTTAACCTAAGTTAGAGTGGGATACCTTGGCTAGGCCATGACGTCTTATTTGGTCAAAATGGAATTTTGGGAGTAGTTAAATATTGTTCGGAAAGTGGTCCAAACTTGGGAAGTAGGTCTTGCACTTTTATTAAGAATATTCAAGGTTGAGTAATGACTTCGTAGGATTGGTTTATGGTACTTGGTGACTTTACTTGCTCCCATACCCTTGGTAGTTAGCTTGAATAATGTTAAAAACTATAGGTTACACTATTGTGTTAAATGTATATGTATCATTGTAGCATGGTTATCCCAATTGTGGAATTATTGATTATGTGAATACTTTGACGTTCCAAGGGTGGACTATTTGGCCTATTGATTTCATTGTATCCCGGTGTGGATTATGTGGTTATATTGTTACCTTAATTGAACTCATATTCCTTGGTGATATCATGCATAGTGTATTAAATGGTTGTTGCACTATGGTATTGATTTAGTATGAGTATATTTTACCATGTTGCTATCTTGTTTATCCCCTTTGTGGATTATATTTTAAGTATCTATTATGTGATTGAACGCATTGGCATTCGGGGGTATAATGGAATTCAATCAATTATGGATTTATTCTATAAGTGATTGAAGGTTCATCATACCTGGGACCGGCCCCTCTGTGGCCACAGAGTGGGTGTGCTAGCGACTGTATTGAGCCAAAAGCCTTACAGACCGCTGCGATTTGGTGTACCGGTGGAATGCTCTGTATGAAGCCAAAAGCTTTACAGTAGCGATGATATTATATGATACTCTGAATAAGGGTCATATAAGTATCCTATTTTCTTATATGGATCTCTGGGGTATGAGACCTATAAGCGGTGAATGTGCATGGGGGCAATTCACCAAAGAGTGGAGTTTTACTCCCACGTTGTACGACTTATTGTTCAGACGGGAAAGGTAAAATGAGGTAACGTAAGGTGTTTACCGCTTTCATAATGTGTTACGTGCTACCATGCTATGTGTTGCATCTTGTTTGGCATCTTGCTGCATTCATAATAGCTCATTGGGATTTATTCTCACCCCTTCCCTTTTACTGTTTTAGATCGTGCTGAGACAGGTGACTTGAACCAGTGAGGCCGGGGATAAGAGTTTGGACTTTGCTTTTGGGGACTTGTCAGGTTAAGCATAGGAGTTGGTTATTAGGAGTATTTATTAAGTATTCCTCTTTTGAAAATTGTATGGAAAACTCTTTTGTTAAACAATGTTAATTAGGGTTTTCAATGTAATTGATCAGATTATGGTTTATTAAAGTTGCGGTTGGATTTCCTCCAAGCGGAGATATTATTAATTGATTTTAATTTGGAAATTTGAAAAGTGGTTTTCTTTTAAAGGCAAATAAATGTTTTAAAAGCTTAGATGGGTTTTCTTAGTTTGAGCCTCTCCAGCTCGGGACACGCGTTAGGTTTCGGGTTGGGGTGCTCACACAACATTTCTTGGAGCTCTTTTTCCGGAGGAATTCGTTGTCTACGGTGCCTTCTTTCCACGTGACCTTCTTCTTTTTCGGATTGAGCGTCAAAGTTAGGGTTGTTGGTTGTTGTTGTGACGGAGATGGGGTTTCTAGGGTTAGGGTTGTTGTTATGGTGCCGGTGGCCGACGACGGTCGTATTTGCCTGGCGGGTCTCGCCATTCGTGAAATTTGTGGAAAGGTCTCTCGGGTCGTCTTCTAATTTGATGCCAGTTTTGTTCGTATGTAAAGGCTTTAAATACTCCTTCAGACATGAATTTTTCTTTAATCTAATCGGCCGAATTTTCTTTGAATTCAGATCTGATTTGTAGCATATTATTGATTTTGGCGGTGGTTGCTGGTGGTTATTGGTGGTGGAAGTTTGTGAGGACCTGATTTGAATTTTTTGAAGTTAAGGGATCAAAGTTGAAATGAAAGGATATGTAAGGACTGATTTGAGTATAAAATAAGTTTAAGGGAGCAAAGTGTAATTGTAAAATATCAAGGACTGATTTAAGATTAATAAAAGTTAAGGAACTGATTTGAGAATAAGAAAAGTTAAGGGACTGATTTAAATTGATTGACATTATAATTTATTTTTGATAAAAATATTTAGGATATATATATATATATATATATATATATATATATAATATTAATATAAATTTTTAAATATATATGTATTTTTTGAAATATAAAATGCCAATTTAGCGACGAAAATATCCGTCGAGAAAGCCCTCAATAATTTGGCATATAAAAAAATATTGATTTTTTTAAATAAATATAGCGACGGAATAATTCGTCACTAAAATGGTTCAAAAATAAAACGACCATTTAAATAGAGACGAAAAATCCGTTGCTAATCCGTCGTCATATGATTTGAATTGATCGATTATCTTACGAAAATGCCGTCGGTTACAAAGCATCGGCGACGGAAATAACCGTCGGTATTCCGTTGAAAGATTTTACCGACGCACATTTTAACAACATAATTTTTACGTCGAAAATCCGTCGCTAATTTGATTTAGTGACGGATTTTATGTATTTACCGACAGAGAAATCCGTCGGTATATGCTTGTTTTTTTGTAGTGGGAGTTGTGGGACGCTTGGGCGCCGGGGCGCTAGTAGATAGCTCCCAGGATATACTCTCGTCCATTTTTTATATATCTTGTCCTCACTTATCTATATTAAATAGTTAGCGTAATTGTATGGATTGATAGTTTATATCAATTAGTTAGCGTAATTGTAGTGATTGATAACGTAATTGGAGGGATTGATTTGTATCAATATCTCTAGGTTGTATATAAAACCATTGACGACATTGGAATGAAAAGAGAAAATTCTACCCTCTCACACTCTTGATTTTTAACTTGGTATCAGAGCGGTGATCTTGAAACCTTAAACCTAAACACGGACTCAACGAAATGGTCGCCCAGAGAGTAGTGAGAAAAGAACCCCCTACTTCCTTTCATAGAGTAACAATCCCGGACAGATTCTCACTCATGTCCAATTTAAAGGAGAAAACTATGAATAATGGGCTCGTGTTTTCAAGGGTTCATTGGTAACCAAGATGAAAATCGGGTTCATCGATGAAACGATTGATTGTCCGACAAAGGCGGACGAACGAGAGCTTTGGTGGACGGTGAACTCGATGGTGGTGTCATGGATCTTCAACACCATTGAACCAAATCTTCAATCCACGGTGACTTATGCGGAGGAGAAAAGGATTTTATGGGACGACTTGGAGCAAAGGTTCTCGGTTGGCAATGGTACAAGGGTGCAACAGATCAAGTATGACCTAGCCAATTGTAAGCAACAGAAGAACGAGATCATGGCTGCTTACTATGGTCGAATTAAGAAGCTGTGGGATAAATTGAATGACTATGACAAGGTTCCGACGTGTTATTGCACCGGATGTAGATGTGAGATCAATTTAAGGCTCACCCAATGAAGGGAGGAGGAGCGAGTGCATCAGTTTGTTATGGGACTTGAGACACCTAAGTTGACTCGAGACACCTAAGTTCGAGAATGTAAAATCAAATATTCTGAACTCAGTGCCTCTTCCCAACGTAAACAAGATTTATTCAATGGTGTTGAGAGAGGAGCGTGCCAAGGGGATCACGAGAGAGGAGTACTCAGAACCTATGAGCTTTGTGGTGCGCACCAACATTGGGGTCCGAAATCCATGGGGAGAACAAAGAGATGGGGAATGTCACTTGTTGACATTGCTAGAAAAAGGGACCCAAAGCCGACTCTTATTTCAAGCTTGTGGGATATCCGAAATGATGGGGCGAGCAATCCTCACGTACTGGAAAGGGAAAAAAAGGACAAAATGTCACGACAACCGCTAAAGGAGCGAGAGGGCGCGAGTCTTTCATCGCTCGAGCCAATAATGTACAAGTAAATGATAATGATGGCACAGAGATGACAGAAGCACTAAACTCTTGGGACTCACAAGTGAATAGTGGAATAGCTTCGAAGTCATGGTGCAAACCAATGTCAAAAGTAATGAGCGCATGAATGGGAAGATGAATGATGAGCCTTGGCTAGTGGATAGCGGGGCTAATCGACATATAACAGGAAACCTTGTGTTGCTTGGTAATGTTCACAACATTGAATCCGATCAGTAGGAATGCTAATGGGAGCACATTATTGCCGCAAAAGAAGGCGATGTTAAAATTGGGCCTAAACTTGTTCTATAAAATGTGTTATATACTCCATCATTTGATTGCAATCTGATGTGTGCCTCTCAGTTGATTGGTGACTCAATAATTTTGTGCAATATTCTGACAAACTTTGTGTAATACATGACCAAACCTCGACGACGTTGATTGGTGCAGGTGAACAAAGCGAGGGGCTATATTACTTGAGGAAGTCTACCGAAGCACAAGTCAGCAGCGCTAAGGAATTTGCAAAGCATGAGCTATGACATCAGCGGTTGGTACATCCATCAAGTAAAGTATTTAGTTTACTTTCTTTTGTTAATCAAAATAGTGCTAATAAAGATGTTTGTGAAAATTGTTGCAAAGGCAAGCAAACTATAGATAAGTTATTGCCTAGTGAGAGCAATTTTGAAGGGATTTTTATTTAATTCATGTTGATCTTTGGGATGATTATCGGACACCTACTTTGTGTGGAGCAACTTATTTTTTAACTATTGTGGATAACTGCTCTCGCGTTGTGTGGGTATATTTGTTGGTGTAATGCCCTAGGAGTTTAGTTATGTTTGACTTATAACTTAAACCGCTATGTAATCGTCTTTATCATTTATCATAGAGATTGTTTTTTTGGCTTATTATATGTTTGCATGTTTATTATAATAACATGCGTCCCTAGTTATTGTGAATAACTAATATAAGTTGGTAATGGATAATCATGGAGATGATTATATGCATGTGATGCACATTACACTTATGGGTACTTGCTAGGAAACAAGTACTGGACAAGACCTACCTATGAGATTTATGACATGGTCTATAGTCATATATGTCATGATAAAATCTCATGATAGTCGTGTCATTGGAATCCTTTGTACCTGCGATTATCATCGTCTTCCACATGATGAACACTGTGTTTGATGTAGTCTAACACTATCTTTAATATGATAGCAATAAGGGCTATGTTGGCATGATTGGATTCTTGTAGGAAAGAATGATAAGTCAAGATGAGATTTGTCCCTCTCGTTGAGAGAGATGTTTGCTTGGGCCCCTCGATAAATAGTGTTGATGAAATGTGTGGCCACACTCAAGAAATTTGATAGAGATCAAATGCACTTGGATTATCAACATATTCGGAATCGAGAAAGCATTGAACAATATGAGTTGACGTGGACCATGACTCATGTTCAATTTGACATCGTGGACAAAGGGATTGTGACATTTGATCTATCAAGGAATCAAGCTTTGATTTTATATTAATTGGGTAGATATAATGGTTTGCTAGAAACCACTTATGTGAGGTCGATGTTTCGACTCACTACCAACATAAATATAATTCCTAAAGGGTCACACACAAAGAACGAATTTGAAATTGGCTGAAAATTGGAATTTTGGGAATTGTCACGACTCGAGATCAGGAGCACGACTCGTGCCCTGGGTCACGACTCGTGACAAGGATCACGACTCTTGCCTTTTATCCATTATGACTGCATTTTAAGGCAATATATGAAAACTGGGCATTCTGGGATTGGGGACGACTCGTGCCCTAAGGCACGAGTCGTGCCTCTTTAATCAGTACGAGTGTAAAATAAAGCACGACTCGTGGGTGTAAGTACCTAAATCTGGCTCAAGCCTTTCAATTAAAGTTTCCTAGCAGTTTCCCAAACCTTCATAAAGTTTATGGGCAATTCGGGAACTTTTCAATACTTTCCAAGCAAGGAAGGATATAATAGGAATTAGAATTATGAATTTAGTTACAAACTTGATTTTCAACGCGCACAACGTTACAATTATTTACAAAAATGTTACCGTGTACGAAGTTATCTTTATTTGCTAAAATATCACTGTGCATTTAAAAATACATCTTTTTTAACTCTTAGAAAAAACTCAAATTTCAGGAGATCGACTCTTTCAGTCTTTCTTTCTACCCGGAGATAATGACAAAAAGAGATGTAACTATTGGTTTGTAGGAAAAAACAAAATAAGTAAATGACACAAAAATATTTAGAAAAGTGGGAGAACCAACGGGCTAAAACTTTAGATGCGTTTCGTTTCAGCACACAATGCTGAAAAAGCTAACAACCCATTTATGGTCCCAACGAAAGTGACAATGGCTACTTGACAAAGCCACTTAATTAAATTCATTGGATACCTGATTATTATGCTGAAAAGCTTCGATTCTCATTTCTGATTTTATTTTTTTTCCAAGGTCGATTTTTGGATTAATTTACAAAATTTCCATTTTTATTGTTTTTACAAAATCTCTAAATAGATTTTAAAATATATTTTAAATAATGTGATTCACTTATCATATTTACAATAATTATGGACTTACTATTTTATATCATACATTCTCTCTATATCTCACTATCAATATTTACAACATTTTAATATTAGAGCCGAAATTATTTGTACCACTTTTATTATCATATTCTATATTACAAGTAATTCAATGATTATTTATTAATGATATGATGTCAATACTAATAGATTATAACCGTTAAATGTAAACATATAGAGTGTGTTTGTTTTATAAAATAAAAACAAAAATGACATGATGACCTAATAGAATTAGAGGTGGTGGGAACACGTGTTGTAGTTATTGGCATTGAATATGCATAACAAGAAATAGATAGATCTATCTTTGCACGTTAAAGTGAAAAATAGAATTATTGATCCTCTACGCAACAACCACACCCAAACTGAAATGAAGAGAACCGGGTTCGGTCGGAGCAGTCCCTGTCCCAACAAAGGCCACAAATAAATAAAAAAAGGGATTTTTCCCCCAAGGCCCTCCTTGACCAGATTATATTCCTCTTAAAGAAAAGATTTTTGTAAATCCCAAATACACCCTTTCGCCTAGCTTGGGCGACCGCCCATCAACATAGGGCGATCGCCCAACTCAAAAAAATGTCCCCCTCCGCCTAGTATGTTATAAGACTTTTTAAAAAGTCTTATAAGTAACTTATAAGACTTTTTAATAAGTCTTATAACATATATAAAACTTAAAAAGTCTTATAAGTTACTCTTATATTTAATAAGTCTTATAACATATATAAGACGCACCAACTCAAAAACTGAAAATTATTAATAAGTCTTATATAAAACTTATTAAAAAGTCTTATAAGTAACTTATAAGACTTTAAAAAAATCTTGTAAGTTAAAAAGAGTTTTTATAAGACTTTTTGTATAAGTCTTTTAAAAAAGTCTTATAAGTTACTTATAAGACTTTTTAAAAAAGTCTTATAAGTAACTTATAAGACTTTTTAAGTCTTATATATGTTATAAGACTTATTAAATATAAAACTTTTTAAAAAGTCTTATAAATTACTAGGCGGGTCTTATAAGACTTTTTGTACAAGTCTTTTAAAAAAGTGTTATTTATGTTATAGGACTTATTAAATATAAGACTTTTTAAAAAGTCTTATAAGTTACTAGGCGAGTCTTATAAGACTTTTTGTACAAGTCTTTTAAAAAAGTCTTATATATGTTATAAGACTTATTAAATATAAGAGTAACTTATAAGACATTTTAAGTCTTATATATGTTATAAATAAGTCTTACAAGTTACTTATAAGACTTTTTAAAAAAGTCTTATAAGTTACTAGGCGGAGAGGGGTCATTTTTTTGATGGGCGGTCGCCCAATGTTGATGGGCGGTCGCCCAAACTAGGCGGAGGGGTGTCTGGAGAAATAACTAAATGTTGTTTCTTATATTGGGTTTAAATCTCGCCCAAGGGGCCCTAGAGGAAATGGGCCATAAAGAAATTAAAAAAAAAAAAAGTTTATACAGTATTATTTAGACACAACATAATTTGGCATTGATTGATTGGTTACTCAATTAATGAGTATCAGAGCTAACGACCACAACATCCAATCAAACACTGTCAAATCGGTTTGTGTTCAAAGTTTTGTGATTTTTTTTTTGTGACTTTAGCATTACTTCTCCAATTAAATTAGTATAAGTGAGATTCATACAAGTTTAATTTAATATCATCCATTATTGAAAATGTGAAAATATGTGACATAATCCAATCCAAACATAGGAACGAAATAGAGACCAATTCGGAAAAATAAATGAGATTTCATCTCACCTATTTATCTCGACTTCATAACCGAAAGAAGCCTATCTCATTTGGTCGTAGCAACGAAACAACAATGAGGTTGATGAAATGGTAACTACAAATTCCCAAACTGATTAACAGAAAGATATTTTTCTGATGAAAGTGACAAAAAGAAAGAATAATTCAAAGGCAACGGGAAAGTTCTTAGTTTGTCTAAAGGCCATTTGGTTACATCGGCCCAATTTGCACGGCATAATTGATTAAACATCAATCATTTTAGTGTTCACAGTTTAACATTTATTTTTTTAATTTCATGAGCCCCTCTCTAAATTATTTTTCATAAAAGAACAAGCGAGCGAGATCAAAAAGCTCACGTACTATTGAAGGTCGAGATCAAAATTACATAAAATTCCTCCCTCGTCGCCATTCTAGTTCAGTACGATCATATCCCATAATCAATCATGTGTGTGCCATTTAAAAAGACACATTTCGAAAATGAAAACTTTTTAATATTTTTTTATTCGTGAGAGCCAATTGTTATACTCACAATAACTATCCAGTAACTATTCACCACTCACTTTATCTATTTTACATCACTTTTTATACTCACAACATTTACTCTATCTATCTTACATCACTTTTTATACTCACAACATTTACTCCACTATATACTCTTTTTAATTCACATGCAATGCCAACTTTGTGTCTTTTTAGGTGAGACGGAGGGAATATGAGTTATTTTTTTACAATTTGAAGGAAACAAATGACTCCTTATCTAGATATAAGAATAATTCCAGTTTTATAACATTAGTTATAAGAGTAGATTTTATTATTTTTTAAGAAAATTTGTGAAAAAAAAATACTATAATACCTAATTATAAATAGTCATATACCTTAATCTATAAGAAAATATAAGAGAAGATTGTTTAATAAAATATGAGTCTTTTATTATTATTTTTAAGAAAAAAATGAAAAATTGTGAAAAAAAAAATTCTACCTATTTATAAGAGTATTTTTAGTCCTATACCTTTGGGTATAAAAGCGACAAAATAGATGTATATGTGAGCATGAATTTATTTGAAATTTTGCATCTCAATTTGACTTTTATAACTTTTACATATTTCCCAAAGAGCCCTAAGGTTCTCAACCCATTAATAATTAATCTCTTACATTATTTATAATAAAAATAGTATCATTTTATGTTGCGAAAGATTTTTTTAATCTAAATGACAAATAAAAGTCAAAAGTTTGAGATCGTTCGTAGAAAGAAAAGGGTTTGATATTTCAAAACTCACATATTATGACCTAAAGATGACAAATATTAGCATTTTAATATTATTTTTAGTCAAAATCTTACAAAAAAATGCGTTTTTTTTTATCTTAGAAAAAACGTGTTTTGTTTTCCCCGTTTGTGTCATTGTCCCTTTAATAAAGTGTCAGTGTGACAAAGTGCCAGTGCATGTGTAACAAAGTGCCAATGTAAAAAAGCGTCAGTGCCAGTTTAACAAAGTGCCAGTGTGAACAAAGTGTCAGTGCATGTGTAACAAAGTGCCAGTGTAAAAAAGTGACAGTGCCAGTGTAAAAAGTGCCAGTGTTAGTGTAACAAAGTGCCTGTGTAAAAAAGTGCCAGTGCATATATATTAAGTGTCAGTGTAAAAAGTGTCAATGTTAGTGCAACAAAGTGCTAGTATTATTGTAACAAAGTGCCAGTGTAAAAAAGTGTCAGTGCATGTATATTAAGTGTCAGTGTATAAAAGTGTCAGTGCATGTGTAACAAAGTGTCAGTGTAAAAAAGTGTCAGTGCGAGTTTAACAAAGTGCCGGTGTAAAACACGTTTTTCCTAAGCTTAAAAAAAATGCATTTTTTGTAAGACCAACTCTTATTTTTTATAAATCATAAGAATTCTCTGTTAAATAAGGGTATGAAGTTATTAAATTTTAGCAAATTAAGGGCCTGATTTAACAGAGATTTTTTACGATTCTGTAGAAAATCCTTAATTGCTAGTGATGGTGCAGGAATGTGTTTGGGCTCAGGTATTGTTGTCCAGCGAGATATTTGAGCTGACTCGTGACCTGCACAACACAAGAAAAGAACCGTGAAACTGCGTCGGGGGTCTTCCGGCAAGCCCCTCCGACGTGAGAATCAGCGTATGGACTGGAAAATAGTGAAAATAGTATGGAGAGTGTGTGTATACGTGAATATGCAGAAATGCATTACCTTAGTCCATGATTTTGTTCCCATATTTATAGAAGATGAGGTGATATTAGGGTTTTCATCTAAATCGTTGGATAGGGTTGCTGCCAACCGTTGGATCATCTTGGTTCCCTAGGCGTACACGTGTCACGCCATGATTGCTCCGCCTATGCAACGACACTGTTGTGTCTGACACGGATAAGTGGTTTGCCTTATAAAGGAAAGTCAACCTGCGCACCTTTTGGCGTTATTACTGCTTCCATGATTGCACACATAGAAAGTCCCAGTGTCAGGTCTGACTTTACCCCAATATAGCTAATTAATCAAGCTTATTGAGGAAGCTAAGTGAAGGGACGACCTGGAGCTGTATGTCCAGGAGGATCGTCGCCTTATCAAGGCTCAACGAACGAGAGGACGAGCTAGTTGGATCGCTCAATGGCGACGACCGTCCTTCAATGTTGGAATGGATTCTGGCTTGTGAAGGGAAGGCTCGTCGTTAGATGGACTTGGTCGCTCATTGGCGACGACCTCCAATCTGATGTATCGACGGGCCATGTCTCCAATCTTTGATGGGCTTGCTCCCTTAGTGGGCTTGACAGCCCACGGCTCGTAAGGATGCATTGGGCCCGGCCCGTCACGGAATATCCCGTTCAGTGGCCCCCAACTCATGGGTCGTCTTGACGGGCTAGGAGTTCGCGCTTTATTTTAAGGTTATCCGTACGACCGTCAATTTGAAATTTGAATTGTGATGACGTCAGCATTGATGACGTGGAGGGCTAGGATCCCTCCATTAATTGACACGCATCCCGTGATGGGACATTCTCCTCGGAAACCACAGTGGGTATTTAATGCTTCCATCATTTCGCCGTTTGGATTTCCCAGGCACAAACCCTTCATCTTCCCCAAGTATAAAAGCTTCCCCCCTCCTCCATTTCTAACTTTACGTATCTGAAACCTTTGAGGGCATTAACAGAGAGCGATTTCCGGCAACTAGCAAGAAAAACTCCGGCCACCGTTCAAACGTTTTCCGGCGACCTCAATTGTCCTGGCTTCACCACCTCTGAACTAACCAGTAGCATGGATAAAGGGATTTCTTTGACTTGCCGCCGCTAAATCCACCGGAAAACTCATCGGAAAATGCCTCTGCTCCCCCTTCTTCAGGTAACCCCTTTGATTGTTCTTTGTTTTCTAGGTTTTTCTTTGGGGTTTAGACATTTGTTTAATGGGGCCCAGAACTATAAGCTTTGAGAGAGGGGTTAAGTTTGGCTTTGGGTTAAATCAAAGGGTATACAAATGCGCTAGGGGCATTTGGAGAGAGATTCCTTTGGCTGAATGCTCCTCAATCTTGGTAAAATTCGATTTTGAAAATGAGCCCCTGGAGTTCCCCGTTGGTGAGGTTCTTGGGGAATTTGAGGAAGATGACCCAAGGATAACGCCTTTTAGGTCAATGAACGACCTGCCCAATCACATACGAGTCAACTACTCCTTGTCCCGTCATGATTCACTTAGGAGTTTGGTCACAGGGGAATCTAGGTTGCCGTTAGATAGGTCGTCACCTAAGGATATTAGGACTGATTCCCTTGCTCTTTCTTGTTTTGTAGCAATGGATCACGAATGTCGTCCCAACCAACCAAACCCAGACATCAACGAGGCTAGCACCAGCGCTGGGGGTACTCAGATAGTTGATGCCTTCCATCCGAGCGTAAGAGCTGGGAGGAACGAACGAGGTTTTGGAGGCGGGGCAGAAGGGAGATGGGCTCTACCCAAAATCGTGCTCAGGAGGCCAGATGTCGGGAAGCAAATGATTGACGCCCTACGAGGCTCGTTCAGAGTCCAAGCTTCGACGTACAGGCTTGAGCACCTTAGTCTGGCCGAGTATGAGCCTCGTCGTCAATCCCTTCTGACTAGCAAGGAGAAGGTGGCATTTTTTTTATAAACAATTTGAGTTTGGATTGAGGCTACCTCTTGACCCGTTCATCAATGAATTCTTGGAGGATTCTGCTTGCGTGCCCATGGAGCTCAGCGCCAACGCCGTTAGAATTTTGTCCGGCTTTATTGTAGTGTGTAGATTCCTTGGCTACGAGCCATGCAACAAAGTCTTCCGTCAATACTATAGGACGACTAGAACCACTCTTCGAGGGAAATCCGTAGTCAGTGTGGCCTCCATCAGGAATGTTCGAAGTTTGTTTCTGGATACTCAGAATAAGGTCTATGGTTGGGATCACCACATGATTTTGGTGGAAAGCCGAGTAGGGTGGCAGTTTCCCTTCCCGGAGGGCCATAAGATGGTTGAGGACAGGTATGTGTTTCAAGCTCCATGGGCCGACGAGCTGAAGAAAAAGATTGATGATTTGCTAGACCTTGGATGGGTCTCATACAAGGATATAGAGGCTTCCCAATGGAGATACATCAGGGCCGGCATGATGTCTAAGCCGTCGATGGGGCCCGAACCCTTAGTGAAAATTAACCTTGATGCCCGCTATCCTGTCTGGGTTGTTCACAACGAGTTGACCTGGGAGGAGAATTGTATAACTTGCACGGCGGCACGTTCGGGTCGTCCGAAAGATTGTTGCGCAAACCTTGAGATGACTTGGGGTTGGGCTCTTACTGCTTTTTCTATTCTTATGCATTTGCCTTTTGTCTCGTCGTAAGCAGCAACTTAACCTTTTTACCTCTCCATTTTGCAGTTCTTACTCAGGCCGACGTTGACAAGATCAAAGCAAGAATAATGAGTGGAGCAATCCGAGCCAATGACAGGGGCTTCAAAAAGAAAGATAGGGCTGCCTCAAATGCTATACTTGATCGTCAGGGGAACATGACGACGAGGAATGACGAACTTCCCAAAGACACTATGGGCGTCATTCCTCTAATCGAGAGGGAGACTGTTGTTAGGGGGCTCAACACTAGAGGTCGTCAAGCTATTGTGGACGTGCTCGAGAGAGCAGCGGGGACTGAGACTGACGCAAGTGTGGATGCCAATGTTGGAAATCAAATGGTCATTGTCGACGAGGGTGAGCACGTCAATGTGGAGACGGTGGGGAGCTCAGATTCTAATCCTGAATTGCGTGAGGCGGACGGTCGGGCCTCTAGAAAAAGGAAGGATCATTCGGTTGGTTCTGAAGGGGATCGAGAGAAAAACAAGAAAACCAACAACGACCCACCCAGCTCCTCCAAACCCTCTACTCCGCGGGCCAAAACTCCTGGCTCATCTTCAGGGGGCTTGACCAAGGCGAAGGCCAAAGAGATGGCGACTTTGATTGCCAAGGCCTCTCCGATAGCTGGGGTTCCCTATCTGATGAGGAACGGTAACCCACTCCTGTTGGGGACGGCCTTGACCAGACGGGGAAGGGACGTTGATCTGACTCGTCGGATGAAGGAGGCCAAGCTCACTCCCGAGACCTATCACGCCCGTCTTGGGCTGATTCAGACTGAGGTAATTCAAATTTATGCTTTTATGATTCTCCCGTCTTCTCATACTTGTATTAACAATTTTATTGTTGCAGCTGTCGTCGATGATGGATGCCATGACGTCTGATTACAGGGCATGTCTTGACGCCGAGCAACGGGGCAGCGAGCAGCTGATTCAGGCCGTCGGTGATAAGGGGACGGCTGAGCAGAAGTTAAAAGAAGCTGAGACCAATGTAGGTGAGCTAACTGCTGCCTATGAGTCTTTAATGGCTCAGAAGAATGAGATTTTGAAGGAGGTTGACATCTTGAAGGATGGGAAAACCAAGGCCGAGGCTGATTCGAAGGTTTTTGAGAATGGCCTTCGTGTTTGTGAGAATAAACTCAAGAAGATGACAGCTGACTTTGACTCTGCTCGTGCCCAGATTGAAGAGATGAAGACGGACTATGATGCTGCCTTGGCCCAAGCCAAATTGGATGCTGTCAAAGAATTTAAGGAGAGCAATGAATGCCTCCTAATGATTACAGAGAAGGCTAGAGGCTTCTTCAAAGACGGGGCCAAGCATATGGCTAGGCGGCTCCTTGTGGATCCTGAGACGAAGGATCTGCTTTCTACGAGGAAGCTGGTTGACCTCTGTACCGAGGAGTCATATGATGAAGAAGCTCGTTCGGTCCATCCTCTCGTCCCTTTCACTGACAACGATCTACTTATAATCAGGGAAGATGACGTGAAGGATGGGAAGGACGAGTGGCCAGTCTCTGCCGTCGACCCAAGGAACTTCGATGCTTATTATGCCCATTTTGTTGAAGGCGGCCCTGATCCTGACATGCCTCTGGCTGACGCTAATGATCAGCAGTAATCTATTTTTGCGAGATGATTTGTAATGTCTTAAACAATGCTTCACCCTGGTTTTGCGGTTTCAAACAATTTTAAGTTTTTGTAATGTAACTGACCCGTTTCCTCGTAGTTTAGAGGGGGTCGTACAATTTGTTTGATATTTTAGTTATTTAATGCCTTTGTTTGCTGTTTTTTAATCTGTATGTTAACGTAGATAGCATGTGATAACTTATTTGATGAGTAAGTTTGAGGACAAGTGTGAATGGTCGTCGTAAGTGATGACCAGAACATGGGTCATCCTAATGCGACTGACCCTTGTTCATACTTGTGTTTTCTCAACTTCTCAATGGCTCGTAGGAATAGTACGAAGGTCCATAGATCTTTGCTCGTAGGCAAGATTCTATAGACGAGTCGTCTTATTCCGTTATAGCAATCGACGAAGTCTGGCTTCGTCTAACCTTTATACTTGGCTAAAGTGGGAGTAAGTGTCGAAGTCTTGGCTTCGACTGATCTTTATACTTTGATCAAAGTGATTGCAGGGGTCGAAGTTTTGGCTTCAACCGATCTAAGTTTCTTGAGTTTGTAGAAAATGTTCAACGAATCGACGAGTTTCCATTGATAATCTCTGTTCAACAACGATATTACATTGACATCTTGTCGCTTTTCAAACTACTGGGATTTATAGTCTATCCCTTACAAACTTCCAAAAACATCAAAAATTTTGTTTGACCAGAGTTAAATAAAGAACCACAAGTAGGGTGCCCTGAGGGCGCTGAGGGGTTACGACGGTCTCAAAAATAATACTTCATGAGGTGGTTGGTGTGCCACGGATGTTTGAGCTGTTCACCACTTGGCTTAGCAAGACGATATGTTCCTTCTCTAACCACACTGGTGACAATGTAAGGTCCTTCCCAGTTGGGGGAGAGTTTGTTCTGACGGGCCTTGAGTCCCGTTGCTTCAATTTGTCTGAGAACGTGATCACCGACCTTGAAAATTCTTTTCTTCACTTTCTTATCGTGGTACGCCTTGGTTCTTTTCTTGTAATTCCCATCCTCAATTGAGCGTCCAATCTTCACTCGTCCGCAAGGTCAAGGTCGACCTGTCTGTTGTGAATATTCTTCTCAATGTCTTAGAACGCCACTCGATCAGTCGAAAGCTGGAGTTCGGCGGGAGCCATGGCCTCAGAGCCGTAGGCCAAAGCAAATGGGGTTTCCCCCGTAGGCCCCCGGGTGGTTGTGCGGACTGCCCAGAGAGCCGAAGGGAGTCCGTCCAACCATCTTGTATCCCGTCCTTCAAGATTTTTACACAAAGCTGACAAGACGAGCTTGTTTGCTGCTTCAGCTTGTCCATTGCCTTGGGGATAGGCAACAAACGACTTAGAATGCTTCACGCCCATTCTGTTCAACTCTTGTTCAAATTTCCGTGAAAATTGTAGGCCATTGTCAGAAACAATTACCCTTGGGATTCCAAAATGGCACCATATAGAGTCGTGGATAAAGCTTAGGGCATTGTTTTCTGTAATTTTGTTCAGGGCTTTGGCCTCCACCCACTTAGAAAAATAATCAACTGCCACAATCACATACTTCACTCCTCCCTTGGCCTGTGGGAAAGGCCCAATCAAGTCAACACCCTACATGTCGAATGGCCAAGCTGCCATGACTGGGGTCTGTTCCGTCGTTGGAAGCTTGGGGAGGTCGGCGAACCGTTGGCAAGTGTCACATTTTCATACAAATTGCTTTGCATCCTCTCGGAGATGGGGCCAGTAGTACCCCATGGTGATTAACTTGTCAGCCAATGTACGGGCCCCAGGATGGCCCCCACATTCTCCTTGATGCACTTCAAAAAGCAGCTTAATCACTTTATCAGGGTGGACGCACTTCAACAGTGGCCTGGTGATGGATCGTCTGTAGAGTTCGCCTTCTATGACCGAGAATCGGGCGGCCTTCCTCTTGATTTGTCGCGCTAACACTTCATACGAGGGTAGCTCGTCTTTTTCAATAAATGCCTTAAGGTCGTCGATCCAACACCTTGGGCTATCATCTCCGGCACACAGGATCTTCACACGATCGTAAGCTGGTTGTTCGAGGTAGGCCAGGTGGTGTCCATGTTCATCCTCTGGCAGTTGATCAGTGGCTAATTTGGAGAGTAGGTCGGCGTGTTCATTGTCTGCTCTGGCTATTCTCTGGATGGCCCAAAATTCTAGCCCCTGAATTAACTCGCCGACCAAGGCATGATACTTCTGCAGGGTTGAGTCGACGACTTGATAGTCCCCACGAACTTGGTTCACAATTAGTTGAGAATCACAGAAAGCTGCAATCTTCGTAGCCCCAAAACACTTAGCGTACTCAATCGCCGCTACAAGTGCTTCGTACTCTGCCTGGTTGTTTGACGCTTGAAATTTGAACCTCAAAACTTCTTCAAAGATCGTGTTACTTTCTGGCTCGACGAGTACAATTCCCGCCCCCACTGAGATCTCTTGTTGCCGATCCGTCTGAAAAAAAATTCCAACAACCTACGGGCAAGATCAATTCCTCCGGCTTGTCGTCGACCTGTTTGCCCTTGTTCATCTTTTGTGGCGGCCTTTGGTCGTCGTCAATGGTGAACGACGTTTCAACCAGGAAATCAGCCAAGGCCTGGGCTTGTACGGTCTTCCTCGCCATATATCGGATGTCAAACTCCGTCAGTTCAATGCTCCAATTCAGCAGACGACCGGAGCTTTCTGGGCGGTGCAAGATCTTGCGCAGTGGGGCATTTGTATACACAACAATTGGGTGAGCTGAGAAATAGGCTCGTAGCTTTTGTTCTGTTATGACGAGAGCATACGCTATTTTCTCAGCATTGAAGTAACGGGTTTCCACGTCTGATAAGGCCTTGCTTACGTAATATACTGGCCTCTATATCCCACCTTCCTCTCTGACCATCACGGCAGCGACAGCCTTGTCACTCGCCGAGAGGTATACATAAAGATCTTCTCCCGCAACGGGACTGCTGAGGAGTGGTGGGGAGCCAAGATACTCTTTAAGCTGGCTAAATGACTCAGAACATTCCTCCGTCCATCTGAAGTCTTTGGCACCTCGTAGAGCTTTGAAAAATGGTAGTGATCTCTCGGCGGATTTGGAAATGAAACAACCCAAGGCCACCACTCGTCCATTCAACCGTTGGACTTCCTTGATGCTCGTCGGTTCTGCCATATCAATCAAGGCCTTAATCTTTTCGGGGTTGGATTCAATTCCCCGCTGTGAAAGCATGAATCCCAAGAATTTTCCGACGGCAACTCCAAATACACACTTGGCCGTGTTGAGAACCATATCATTTGCTCGTAGGTTAGTGAAAGTTTGCTGGAGGTCGTCTACATGCTTTCTCTTTCTCGACTTGACGACCATGTCGTCGATATATGCCTCCAAGTTGTCACCGAGCTGTCCCTTGAACACTTTGTTGATCATTCTCTGGTATTTTGCCCCAGCATTTTTGAGCCCAAAGGGCATCTTTGTATAGCAATAAGTTCCCCCTGCGGCCTGGAAGGCCGTCTTCGGAATGTCTTCTTCGGCCATCTTGATTTGGTGATAGCCAGAATACGCATCCAGAAAGCTTAAGGTCGTATGACAGGCCACAGAATCGACGAGCTTGTCGATTCTGGGTAAGGGGTAACTATCTTTTGGGCATGCCAGATTTAGGTCGGTGAAATCAACGCACAACCTCCACTTTCCATTGGGTTTTTTTACCAGAACCACATTAGCCAACCACGTTGTGAACCCAACGTCCACAATAATTCCAGCACTCAATAGCTTCTCAATCTCTTGCTTTATGGCGACCTCCTTCTCAGTCGAAAAAATTCTGCACCTTTGCTCCTTGAATTTCATTGTGGGATTCACTCCGAGCCTATGGACGGCTACATCTTCTTTGATACCCTTCATGTCTTCAACTCTCCAGGTAAAAACGTTGAGGTTTTGTTTAAGTAGGGAGATTATCTCTTCCCTCTCCTCAGTAAATAACTGAGACCCCAGTTTAATTTTTTGCTCTGGATAGTTTGGGTTAATGATTAACTCCGTTAGCTCGTCGGCCGACTTCATTTCAGGAGCATCGTCTCTAAAGTCCATAGATTCAATAACAATTTCTTTGATTTTCTTTCTAGCCTTGGGGGTGAGGTCTGGAACCTCGTCTTCAATCAGCTTGTCTAGCTCGGCCCCCGATTCATGGGTGACCAAAAGTTGCGGGGACGCAGCTTGGTCGTCCATGAATTTTTCAGTAAAGTTTTCTGGGTCATCTACGCACTTGTTGGTGGAAACATTAGAATAAGAGGTCGTCGTTTGTTTAATTGACTTGGAGAGCTTCACAATATGATCTGGGTCGTCTACTTCAACAGTCTGCTTTGCCTTCAGTACATGTTCCAAGAATTCTGGGGCCGTCCCCTACACACATCCAATTCCCGAGCGTGTAGGAAATTTAACTCGTTGATGAGGGACTGAAGCGACGATCCCTAAGGCAGCTTGGCCAGGTTGGCCGAGAATCGCATAGTAGTTACTGATTACATCGATCACAATAAAAGTCACGGTCTGAATGGTTCTCAATGGGTGGTCTCCGATGTCGACGGGAAGATCAATCTGACCCTTTGCGTCTACCCTGTGGTTGGTGAATCCCTCTAGATGACCTAAGTAGGGACTTAGGCGGCTATCAGGTAGACCCATCCGCTGGTAGACATTATAAAACAAGATATCTTTGGCCGCCCCAGTATCGATTAGAATTCGCCTCGACTCACAATAGTCGATGAAACCAGGGATGACCAGTGTCTGTTGACGAGCCAAGGGATTGGCTGATAGCTCGTAAGGGAAGAAGCTTATCACATCGTTTGGGATTTCAGACTTTTGAGGAATATGGGGTGCTTTTTTCAGGTGGTAAATTGCGCTTTTGATTTGGTTTTTACTGGTTTCCTCAGAGATAACTAATACCATCCTTGGTTGTCTCTCCGGAGGGTTGTTGTTAGCAGCTCGAGTGTTGGCTGCTTGACGATCCCTCCTCACGTACTGCTTAAGACGACCATCATCAATCCATCTTTGAATAATTTTCTTCAAACTGAAGCACTCCTCAGTGTCATGTCCCTTATCCCGATGGTACTCACATTACTTATTCATATTTTTCTTCCCCTTTCCATTGGGGTTCATCTTTGGCGCCGGGCCAAAATCTTCATTGCTCAAAATTTCAGCTCTTGATACCGTCAGTGGAGTGTATGACTCTGGGACCTTTTCAGCTTTTACCTGCTTGTTCTTCCCTTTCTCTCCAGCCTTATCCTTTTTTGATTTTGACATCTCACCGTCGTCGACGGCCTTTCCTTCCCTTTGTAACTTTCTCTCCTCAGCCTCGGCTACAGCGTACGCTTTGGCGTAGAGATCCTTTCGGGATTTGGCATGATGGACTTGCAACTCGTAGTCTAGAGTGGAAGAAACAATGTCGTGCCTGAAACAATTGATAATTTCCCTATCCGTCAGGTCTTCATCAATCTGATCCACTAACTTCTTAAATCTTTTGAAGTAACTCATGGAGCTTTCATTGGCCCCCTGGGAAATGTTGCTGAGGTCGTTGACAGTCTTTCGACGATCTCCTGCTGTTGCAAATCGTCCCAAGAACTTTTTCCTCATCTACTTCCACGACTCAATGCTCCCCTTAGGAAGGCCTCTAAACCATCGTAACGCAGCGTCAGTTAGCGTGCTTGTAAGGGCTTTACACATAACATCGTCGTGTCCTGATGCTCTAGCCACCACAAACATCTGAGCTTCAAGATGCTGTATATGATCTATTGCGCTTGTCGAGCCATCATATTGTTTCAAATCAGGAAGTTTAAAACCTGGTTCGGGAGGTCCCGTCTCTAGCATCCATGGTGTCAAGGGATTCATAGTGCCGCCGTCATCTTTCGAATCGTCACTATCCACCTTGTTTCTCCTGGTGGTCAACTCCTCCACTTGACGCTTGAGTCTTAGAAATTCTCTCATATCGACCTCTCCTGCTGGGCCGGTGGGAGGGATCCTATCTCGACGAGGCCCCCGGGCTACGGTATTAGACCATTGCCTCTCGGTGGGAGCAGGTCGTCGGGAGATGGATCTTTCTCCCCTGTAGCTTGGTGATGGAGATGGCCTATAAGATCTTGCCGGCTCCCGTTCACGACGAGGTGGGGTGCGCGTTCTTTCCCGGTAACTTGGGGCTCGTTCATTTCTTAACGACGGGGTCATTTGACGGCCGCGAACAACTTGGTTCTGAACAGGATTTTCATTGGCTAAATACCGGCGAGGCTCACCTTCTGCCTCCTCCCGTCGTCGCTGCGACGGGACTCCCTCACTTCGTCTTTGGTTGAGATGCTCTCTGAGATCAAGTTGCGGCACAATTTGTTCGTTTTCAGCAGCGGCTCCTTCATGACGACCATTATTCCCCCTCTGGGTTCTCCCCCTCGACGAGACAGTGTGGTGAGATGCTTGGGGGGGGGTTTCCCTCAGCCATTTTGATTAGCTCATCCTGGATTTGTATGAGCTCGTGGAGGGCATTGGCTCTTTCGACGAGGACAACGGCTCTGTCGAGGTGTGGGTTCGATGGGCCACCCAAATTTCGTACAGTAGCTCGTTCGGGTCTCCGCTCCAGTGGGGGTCGTCGTTGTCTCTCTGTTGCATGCCTTTTATCCCTTCTCCTTGCAGTAGGAAGGCCAGTATCATCTACCACACCATGTGACCTGGTAACCCTCTGGTTAGGGTTCCTAGGTTGAGGTGAGGGAGGTCTGGGCTCCTCCTGTTGACACTGCTGAGGGGAAGGTGGTATGTCTGCGTCTCCGGTGGACTTGCTGGCGGTGTGTCCGTCTGACACCATTTTTCAGGTTTTTCCGGCTGTTATTCTGTGGTTGAAAGGTCACTGACAAACGATTCCCGGCAATGGAACCAATCTGATGGTGCAGGAATATGTTTGGGCTCAGGTATTGTTGTCCAGCGAGATATTTGAGCTGACTCGTGACCTGCACAACACAAGAAAAGAACTGTGAAACTGCGCCGGGGGTCTTCCGACAAGCCCCTCCGGCGTGAGAATCAGCGTATGGACTGGAAAATAGTGAAAATAGTATGGAGAGTGTGTGTATGCGTGAATATGCAGAATGCATTACCTTAGTCCATAATTTTCTTCCCATATTTATAGTAGATGAGGTGATATTAGGGTTTTCATATGAACCGTTGGATAGGGTTGCTACCAACCGTCGGATCATCTTGGTTTCCTAGGCGTACACGTGTCACGCCATGATTGCTCCGCCTATGTAAGGACACTGTTGTGTCTGACACGGATAAGTGGTTTGCCTTATAAAGGAAAGTCAACCTGCGCACCTTTTGGCGTTATTACTTCTTCCATGATTGCACACACAGAAAGTCCCAGTGTCAGGTCTGACTTTATCCCAATATAGCTAATTAATCAAGCTTATTGAGGAAGCTAAGTGAAGGGACGACCTGGAGCTGTATGTCCAGGAGGATCGTCGCCTTATCAAGGCTCAACGAACGAGAGGACGAGCTAGTTGGATCGCTCAATGGCGACGACCGTCCTTTAATGTTGGAATGGATTCTGTCTTGTGAAGGGAAGGCTCGTCGTTAGATGGACTTGGTCGCTCATTGGCGACGACCTCCAATCTGATGTATCGACGGGCCATGTCTCCAATCTTTGATGGGCTTGCTTCCTTAGTGGGCTTGATAGCCACGGCTCGTAAGGATGCATTGGGCCCGACCCGTCACGGAATATCCCGTGTTCAGCTAGTTTTTTTTTATACCTTTAGATCCTGCTCTCTGCAAGTTTTGAAACATGATGCCCCATTTCTATAATTACCTCCAATATTCAAACCCTTATTTTTCGTATGTTTTTTTTTTCTAATGACATGCCACTGATGCTTAGACATGCTAAAAAAAGGGGAGAACGGGGATACGTTAGAACCGGAGCTGTGAAATAATCGAAAATTATGGAAACCGTAACCGGCGGTTTAACGGTTCAAATATGAATCCACCATTTTTAGATTGGGAACCTGTGAATGTGGTGCCCAAATTTTGTGTTGGATTCACGCGAGTTTGAAGACATCCGAGTTATTTGAAAAACGGAGTCGCCACGCCATTTTGATTACCTCAAAACTTTGAAAAAAAGGTTTTATGGGTTCGGAGGTTAAGTTACCCCTTGGGAAGAACGTTTGGCGTTCACCCAAAGTGCCTTGCCGGAGCAAGTCTCCCGAGATTTCATTAATCGTGCTTGCTTGCGTGCTTTCTTGTGTGCATGTGTTTGAAAATAAGGGGGGAATGTCCCAAGTTGTCTTCCGGACGTACAAACCATTTGTTGGTTGTCGCTCGGGATTCCTTGGAATTTTATGTATTCGGGATTATGATCCCGTCCTCATCTTATGACTTGTGATCATCGCATTTTAAACCTCGGGACCCTCGGGACTTGCGTGATCGAGAGAATGACTCTCTTTTGGTCAAAGATGAGGTTCTTTAGAAAAGGAGGGTCCTTAGCCCATCAATCCTACGCTTTAAGACGGTCGAGCTCGTATAGAGGCTTCATACTCTTTCTTAAGCGATGATCGGAGATATAGGGTTCAAGGTGTCCCTTTCTAAAGAAATCGTGAACCTTTAATGGAAGGAACAATGTAAAGATAGGATCTTTTACACCGGTCCGTTCCTAGGTTGGGGAAAGGGGAATGCATGATGAAAAATGACTCTTTAATGAAAAGATGACATTTTTGGTTTTAGCAAATGATGCTTTTTGATTGAAAGAAATGATCTTTATGCAAGTGATGCGTAAAGATAGGATTTTTATGCAAATGATGCATTAGAAAAGGTTTTTGAATGCAAAGGATGTATTTTTATTGAAAAGATTGGATTTTTATGTGCAAATGATGCATAAAAATGACATTTTTATTTGAAAATGGGGGTTTTAGGTGCAAAGGATGCACCTTTATGAAAAAGACTACATTTTTATGACAAATGAGGTCTTAATGCATGTAAAAAGGGAAAGGGGTGATAAAGATGTGATCTTTATGAATAAATGCCAAGTCCCAAGCAAGATATATGAATGCAATGAGCAAGTATATCAATTAAAATGCAAGGTTAGGGCGTGCGAGGTTACCAATTGCTTCCTTTGCTTCTTTGGTCGGAGCTAGGAGGAGAGATTGGTCTTGGATCTTCAAGGAGGAGGGAGGGAGCTTCTTGGCCTTCTTCTTCACCTTCTTGAGCCTTCACCAATATTCTTCACGTCTTGGGAGTGACTGATTGTATTGCTATGGATTGTATGTATTGTTGTTGTTTTGAAATGGGTAGAGGAGGGCTCTATTTATAGGCAGTCTGGATAAGGCAAATGAAGCCGTACGATCAGAGGCAGCGAGCTAATGCAGCCGTGCGGGCTTATCCATTGTGACTCAGCATTCTAGAACCATGCAAGGTGGCATTCTTCTAGAACCTTCCCTCCTAATTAAGAAAAACGTGTTTCTTAATTAGGAAGGATTCCCTTCAGCCTTTATTTAATTAAAAACAGTTCCGGAATGTTTCCGGAACACTAGGAAGGTCTGGGGAATTACCGGAAAACTTACCGAAATTGCCGGAAATTTAACCTAAGGCATGAGCCAGATTTGGGTACTTACGAAGCCCTCGGCAACGTCACTTGCAAGGCGAGTGGGGTTGTCGGTAGAAAAGGATCCGATCTCGGCGAATGCCGAGACGGATTGGGTGACCAAGACGGTCGAGTGGCCGAACCTTTTGGAAGGCTACCTACGTATCCCTGAGGAATCAAGCCAGCCGTAGTTCGGAATTAGGATCCGCTGGGAAGGAAGAAGAGAAACCGGTCTCTTCGGGGAAAAAGAAGAGAAAATGACCTAGGAGGTCAAGCAATTGATCCTACCGGGGATATGCTAGAGTGACCTGTGGTCGGATATCCGAACTTCTATGAGGGGGCGCTTTATCACTGAGGAGTGACAAAGAAACAGTGTGACCAAAGTGGTCGAATGGCTGGACCTTTTATAAAAGGCTACCTACGTATCCCTGAGGAATCAAGCCTTGATCGTAGTTCAAGCATCACTAGATAGTTAGGAACGATGTCTAGGATTCTTGAGATTTTGACAATTAATGGAGGCCGTCACCGATTGACAATTACCGGAGGATGTCACCCGATTGAAACTAGAGCTTACGTCACTATCGAGTGGATAGAGGTAGCTAGAGTTTGGTGAAGTTGAGCATACGTCTCAATCTCTTTTGAATCGTAGATATGGGTTGCTAAAGTTTGAAAAACTTGAGCATACGTCTCAATCTCTTTCGAATCGTAGATATGGGTTGCCAATGACTTGAGCATACGTCTCAATCTCTTTCGAATCGTAGATATGGGTTGCCAATGACTTGAGCATACGTCTCAATCTCTTTCGAATCGAGATATGGGTTGCCAATGACTTGAGCATACGTCTCAATCTCTTTCGAATCGTAGATATGGGTTGCCAATGACTTGAGCATACGTCTCCATCTCTTTCGAATCGTAGATATGGGTTGCCAATGACTTGAGCATACGTCTCCATCTCTTTCGAATCGTAGATATGGGTTGCCAAAGCCTTGAGCATACGTCTCAATCTCTTTCGAATCAGAGATATGGGTTGCCAATGACTTGAGCATACGTCTCCATCTCTTTCGAATCAGAGATATGGGTTGCCAAAGCCTTGAGCATACGTCTCCATCTCTTTCGAATCAGAGATATGGGTTGCCAATGACTTGAGCATACGTCTCCATCTCTTTCGAATCAGAGATATGGGTTGCCAAAGCCTTGAGCATACGTCTCAATCTCTTTCGAATCAGAGATATGGGTTGCCAATGCATACGTCACTATTCATGACAGAGGTAACTTAAGTTGAGAGAAACTTGAGCGTACGTCACTATTCGGGATAGAGGTAGCTTAAGTTGAGAGAAACTTGAGCGTACGTCACTATTCGGGATAGAGGTAGCTTAAGTTGAGAGAAACTTGAGCGTACGTCACTATTCGGGATAGAGGTAGCTTAAGTTGAGAGAAACTTAGCATACGTCACTATTCGGGATAGAGGTAGCTTAAGTTGAGAGAAACTTGAGCGTACGTCACTATTCGGGATAGAGGTAGCTTAAGTTGAGAGAAACTTAGCATACGTCACTATTCTGGATAGAGGTAGCTAGGTACCAGGCAGGCGTGGCTGCAGAGGAGTACTTTGACATGGACACCCCCTACGCTGTGTTTGTGGAGCAGCGCTTGAGGACGCCACAGAAGCTAGTGAAGCTAGCGGTCACTCAGGGATATGGGGAGGATGAGCCTATCGACCCGCCGATCCCTCCCGCGCATCCGTCCTATGTGGTCCATGGAGTGCCGAGGAGGATGAGGATACTGTCCCCGACGCTAGGGAGCCCCAAGACACCTTGCCGCCCGATAGCACCGTGAGTATACTTTTAGGGTCTTATTCCCTTTTTAGCTTTCATTTTCTCGCTTTTTGCAATTTTCTCGAGATTTTTCGAGATTTTCTCTTCTTTTCTCGGGTTCCGGCTCGCACTTACGATAGGCCGGGGTCGGCGGAATAGGGGCCGGGAAGGACATGTGCCGGCCTCTTCGAGGAAGCCGGCTCGCGCTTCGAAGGCGGCAGCGGATGCACAGGAGCTCGGGCGCAAGAGACGGCACGTCGGGGGCACAGCGTCTACCTCATCGGCCTCGGAGTACTCTTCCAAAGTGCCATGCCTCGGGCGGGGACCCAACGCCGACATTCTCGGGAGCAAATGGGCCGAGTACGGGCACGATAATGTCCATTTGTCTGACGTGAGCGACCAGGAGGACTTGATGAGGGAGGCTAGCATCTATGAGTTGAGCAGCGATGAGGAGGAAGAAGAATCGGAGGCCTAGGAGGTCTCTAGAATAGATTTGGAACGAAAACAAACAATGAACAATTTTTATGCACACTTCGTTTATTTTTTGCTTTATTTGGGCGCCGATGGGGCGAAAACAT
The DNA here is from genome assembly GCA_022495995.1 of Adenophora triphylla var. japonica. NCBI lineage: Eukaryota > Viridiplantae > Streptophyta > Magnoliopsida > Asterales > Campanulaceae > Adenophora > Adenophora triphylla. Next base: position 560,018 of record JAFEMH010000372.1, read on the forward strand.
TGTATTTACATTTTATTTACTTTTCTAATTTATGCTTTCTCAATTTGCATATTATCTGAGCCTTGGGGCGACTTTTTTGCTTGGAATTGGGGCTGAAACTGGGCCAAAATGATTTATAATGGTATATAAATGCTTGAATGGCTTCTGGATATGTTTTTGTACAGGTTTTGGTTGAAAAAGTGGGGTGAAAACTCCCTTGGGCAGCAACTTTGGTTGCTGCAGAATTTTTTTCTGCAGAGGGCTAATGTAGCCGTGCGGCATGGCCTTGAGGGAAAATGAAGCCGTGCGGCTAACAGTTCTGTCTGAGCTGGTTATTTTCTGAATAAAAGCAAGGCTTGGCCATTTCATTTCATTTTCACTCTAGACTTGTCCCAATTGTTCCCAGAGCATATTTTGGACCGAAAAGCACCATCTTTGAACACTTTGCGATGGAGAAGCCCGTCAGATTGCAAAGGGGGAAGCGAGACCATTTTCTATCCGGTCTTCAATCTTGGGCGAGACATAACTTCCAAAATCACAAGGGACTGCTTGATTCTTCCTTCAAGATCAAGTCTTTATGGCATTTGAGGGATCTCCCGCCCGATTGGGAACTGTTGAGAGCCGCAAAGAAAGTTCTCGGGACGTCCGGAGACATGTTTATCGCTTCTCTTACAACGAAATTGTCCCAACGCACGAAGACTTCGTGAGCCTTGATTGGGGGTCCCGAGACTGAGGCTATATCTATTCCGCTGATCGGAGACGTGCCGGTGACGGTAAAGCTTGCATCTTTTCTGCAGATTCCTTTGGGAGAGGCTGAGAGGATGATGGTAGCCCCGAATAGGATTGACCTTTCGATATCCCGGCAGGTTTGGGTCTCCAGCATATGGCTGCGACCACGGTGGCTATGGATGCTTTCATTCTCTCGCGTATTCTCTCTGTTTTGTTCACCGCCGAGTCCGTGGGGATCTCGTCATAGTGGCCTCTTGGACATGGTCGAGACTGCGAGTGGCCGGGAAGGATATTGTCCCGCCGGTTTTGGGAGAGACATTTCATGGGATCGACAGATGGCTCGGGAGACCGTTTCATGAGGTCCGGGAGTCCGGCTATGTTGACTACGTGGCCGCAGGAGAGGCTCGGGGCTTTGCCCGGGGCTTTGCCGACTCGGTGCCCTTGGGTGATTTCTCGGAGAGGTGCGCCTAGGCAGCGGAACAGGGTAGCTGGGAGCTGATGATGGCTAGGCTATCCACTTCGGACATCCGTTGGTGGATACCACATTGGAAGTTGCATCAGGAGGATATTTCAGAGTCTTATGTTGTGAGGGTTCCGTGATTCCGCCGGTCGTCCTTCTACATACCCCGCTTGGTATCCAGGCGGTTTGGGGCTTTACAGAGCCATTGAGTGATTGGGAGGACATCCGACCATGGAGGTGGTGTCATTGGACATGAGAGATCCACAGCCTTCTCTTTCTTCTCGAGGGCTTGGACATATACCGCTTTCCCACCTGTGGCTATCTTCAGGAGCAGGAAAAGCACCATCTTGACCACCGTCTACTGACCGGTACGAGAGGGAGATGGGAGCGACTCAGTTATCTTGGAGGATAGACGTCGAGCTTTATTGGGAGCCGACCGCGACTCGAGTAGGACTCTCGGGAGGGAGACCGAGGCTAAGGCGAGTTGCCATAACCGGTCGTGTGATTTGGTCCGAGATATGGAGGCTCGGTACAAGAGGTTGTCCGAGGTCGCTCCTTTGACCGAGGCTCGAGGGAGGAGGTGCGGACTCGTGCTCGGATAGAGAGAGAGCACTCATTGACACGGGGCCGGGTAGAGGCTTCAGTGAGGATACCAGAGGTCGGGATGAGGGATACCGACATCATAGACAAAAAGAGGAAGAAGACTCGACGAGGTCGAGGAAAAGGAAAGAAGACCAAAGAAGACTCAAATAATGACGACCGACGCATCTTTTCTTAGGATTCCCTTATTGCCATTTTGCAAACACATTAGTTTATTTAGGCATTTTATTGTATTTTAGATCTTTTTAAAGGTGTTAGCGTAGTCAAGAGGTAGACCGTGCTTGAACTCATCAAGAAGTTTTTAACTTGTAATGAACAAGAAATATTATTTTAAAAATTAATCAAGACACATTTCATGGAAATTCAAATGTCTTTTTTTTTATTGATCGGGACATATTTCATGGAAACTTAATCGTCCTTTTTATTGTTTAGACCGAACCATATATGGCCGCCACGTTCCCCTTTTACAAGAAAGGCTAAGGGGCTCAGTCTTCGTAGTTCATTCTGGTGAACCAATTTTTTTTTTTTCGTGTGCGGCCACTATTTTTGCCTAGACCGCCCTTTTTGGGGTTTTCACTTAGTCGGGCATTACTCTTTTTGCACTAAGATTTTTCTTTTTTTTTTTTTTTTTTTTTTTTATATATGTGCAACCCCGTCTTTTGCCTAGACCGCCCTTTTGAGGTTTTCACTTAGCCGGGTATTACTCTTTTTGCACTTTTTTTTTTTTTTTTTTTTTTTATTTTTCTTCTTTTTTTTTATTAGACATAGTATCTTCGGAGTTTATCACCGCTGACCGGGTGGACAAAGGGATTGCCATCCAAGTCTCGCAAGCTTCATGGCTCCTCCCGATAATATCTTCTCGCACCACATAAGGGCCGATCCAGACGGGTTCCCATTTTCCTGTGGGGTTGTCTCGGTAGGGGGCTTTACTTTCAAGACTAAGTCACCCTCTTTGATGTCTCCGGCCTTGACTTTTTATCAAACGCTCGGCCATTCGCCTCTGGTAGGCTCGGGTGTGTTCCATGGCTTTTAGCCTTCTCTCGTCAAGGTGGCTAACTCATCATGCCAGAATTTCACGCGCAACCATTCCACTTCATTGACACTATTTTCCAGAGGACCCTTAATGACGGGATTTCCAACTCCACCGGTAACACCGCTTCCATCCCGTAAGTTAGGGCAAAAGGAGTTTCTCCCGTGGCCGTTTCCGACAGACGTTCGTAGCCCCAGAGTGCTAGGTGCAGCTTTTCGGGCCAATCACGACCACGGGTGGCCATCTTCCGGATGATCCGCTCGAGTGTCTTATTAGCAAACTTTCCACGCTCCATTGGTTCGAGGTCCGTACGGGGACGACTTGTGGCGAGTAACTCGACTCGACGCTAGCCTATCGCAGCCTCCTTCGAAGTGTGACCCATTATCGAAATGATCTCGTTGGGCACCCCATATCTCGCACATTATGTTTTCTTTGATGAACCGGGCCACTTTTCTCGGAAGTGAGGACCTTGTAGGACTTGGCCTCTACCCACTTGGTGAAGTAGTCGATGGCTACCAACACGAACTCGTGCCCATTGCTTCCCGTCAGGTTATTTTCCCTATCACGTCAATGCCCCAAGTTGCAAACGGCCAAGGAGTCGTCATGCGTGCAAGATGTGTCATGAGGTGGGAGATGGTTGAGGTTGGCAAACCGCCGGCATTTGTCGCAGTTCTGGACGTGCCGAACGCGAACTGTCTCCATGGAGATCCAGTAGTAACCCATTCTCGAGGATCACTTGCATAAGGGCTCTGGCATTCATGTGAGGACCGCAAGGACCATTGTGGACTTCGGTCATCAACTCTCGGCTCTTTCTTGAGTGACACATAAGAGGAGCGGTCCTTGATAGCGTTTCTTGTACAAAGGTTGCCTCCTAGGATGACATAATGGGAGGCCAACCTTTTCGTGGCTCGCAAGCTTTTGGCTTCGACACCTTCTTTTGGTTTACCTTCTCCGTCTCCGAAAGCCGATTCTCCGTCTTTGAGGAATTGGTAACTGATTGTACCAAGGTTCCTTTATGGGTTCGGGTCCCGTGTCCACTTCATAAACGTAAGGCCGGGGCTTCTCTTCTACCCACTCGAAGGGCTTTATGGCTTTTCCCTCGGGGATCTCTACCAATGAGGCTAGAGTAGCTAGGGCATCTCGCGAATCTGTTCTTTTCCTCGGCAAGTAGTGGAAAGTCACTTCTCCGAACCTGTCCAAGTCAACTCCTCCATACGGGTATGATATCGTTGTAGATTAGGGTCCACAGTCTTCCACTTGTTGGAGACTTGGTTGATGATCGTGGCCGAGTCTCCGTAAACTTCGAGCTCCTTGACATTTCTTTTCTAAGGCGCCTCCAAACCAAAGAATGCAAAGCTTCATACTCGGCGACATTGTTCGTGGCAGGAAAGTTCAACTTGAGGGCTATGGGGGTATGCTCATCTTTCGGATCAACCCAATAGCATTCCTACACCATTTCCTCTTTTGTTAGCGGCTCCGTCAAAGAACAATTGCCATCTATTTTCGTGCTCAACCGCAAAGATCCCTTCATCCGGAATTGGGGTTCGTGCCCTCTGTCTTCATTATCGGGGAGATTCGCCAGTGATCCGACAATGCTTGACCCTTGATGGCCTTTCGGTCACATAGCTTGATGTCGTATTCTCGCCAAGAAGAAGGACCACTTTGCTAAACGCATCGAGAGGGAAGGCTTGTCAAAGATGTACTTGATGGGGTCCATTTTCGAGACCAAATTCACAGGTGGGCTTCGCATATAATGCTTCAATTTGCCGACTACCTGCACTCACTCCCGCATGTGTCTTTTCACATGCCGAGTAATTGAGCTCGCTCCCGTAGCTTCCTGGCCGACAAAGTAAATGGCGTTTCCACCCGAGAGTCTTTCTTTCCCGAGCAAGCATAGCCCCAACCGCCGTGTTCAGGATAAATGAGATAGAGCGTAAGAGGCTTCGTCTATGTGGGGGCATAGTACCGGGGATGTACTAAGTATGCCTTGATCGGTCAAAGGCATCTTGGCATTCTTCGGTCCATTCTGTCCACATTCTTCTTCATGAGCTTGAAGATGGGCTCGCACATAGTGGTCAACCGATTGACGAAACGGGCGATGTACCGCAATTTACCCATGAAGCTCTTGACTTCGTCCGGGTTTGAGGTGGCCTCATATCCATGATGGCTTTGATCTTTCGGGGTCAACTTCTATACCTCGCTCCGTGACCATATACCCAAGCACTTTTCCCTTTGTCACTCCGAAGGTGCATTTAGCGGGGTTTAGTCTCATGGAATGTTGTCTCAACCTCTCAAAGAATTTTCGTAGGTCAACAAAGTGCCGCCCACCCTCTCCTTTGGAGTGTATTATCATATCATCTACGTAGACCTCAATCTCCTTGTGGATCATGTCATGAAAAAGCGCGCCGTCGCGCCTCTTCGTAAGTAGCCCCGGCATTCTTGAGCCCGAATGGCATTATCGTATAACAAGAGGTTCCCCATGGTGTGGTGAAGGTCCGTCTTTTCTTGGTCTTCCTCGGCCATCTTGATCTGGTTGTAGCTCGCAAAACCATCAACGAAGGATTTGACTTCGTAGTTGGCAAAGTGGAGTCCACCAGATGTCTATGTTTGCGTAGGGTAGTCGTCTTTGGGCCGGCCTTGTTCGTATCTCGGAAATCCACACCGCAAATGCCGCACCTTCCCATTGGCCTTGGTTACGGTCACGATGTTGGACAACCATGTCGGGTATTCAATAACTACGATGAACCCTACCCGCGGTAGCTTCTCAATTTCTTCTTTGACTCGTAGAGACCATTCCGCTTAATCTTTCTCGCTCGCTTTACCGGCTTAGCATCCGGTGCTAGAGGGATTCTGTGTTCTACTATCGAACCTGTCTAGCCCCGGCATATCCTTGTATGACCATGCAAACACGTCGACGTATTCTCCGAGCAAACTCGATCAATCTATCCCTTTCAACCCCCTGGAAGAAGCTTCCAATCTGTGTCTCTTTAGGTTCCTCAATAGTACCCAAGTTCACACTTATCAAAACCTCCTCGCGGCTTGGGCCGGTTTTCCTCTTTTACGAAACCCGCTTTTAAAGATTTCTTTAATGTATTGTTCGTTTAGTGTGTTTGCATCTTGTTCAAATGATTCATTATTAACTTGTTAAGTTTTGAGTTAATTTATCATTTGTTAAGTTGGCAATAAGAGGATAATCGAAAGATTTGTCATTTCATTCAAGATAAGGGGAAAGATGACATCGATTACATTTTCATAATCCTCGGCGTGAGGCCTTCGGATGACTCGAGGACCGGAATTCGAAGATTCCCGACTCGACCGAAGATACAACAGGTGTTTGACACGACCGGGTTGAGAAGGACGGGGTACCATTCCAAGCTCCGTGATCATTTCTTGTCGACCGGCTATCGGCCCCGAGAATGTCTCCCAATTCTTCAATGGCATTTCTGTCTTAGTTACCAAAGTGCGAGGATCAAAATGACTTTCACCATCGTCTCCAATAACGGCAACTATCTCATCGTCTCGAACCGAAGTCGATCAAGTGCGGGATTTGTGCTTCTTCGTCAAACAACTCTTGCAAACCCCAGTTGATCGTCTTCATCTGGCGGCTTCTATCTGGCGATCTTTGGAAGAGCTAACTCAAAGGCGGAGAAGTCCATTGTCCGGATGCTTTGTCTCTTTGCCACCTGGCCGGATTTCCTTTGAAGACGTACTCATTACGAACGGTGAGTGGTAGCCCCAGGATATCTGGCAAATCAAGGAACATTCTTCGAACGGGATTGGTGGCTTTCCTAATTTTCTTCAAGGTTCTCTAGAAGGGTTTTCTCAAAGGATATTTGGCGTCATATTGTGTCCCTCCTTTTGTAAAGTAATGGGTCGAGATAGACTGTAGGGATGGAGTGGACCCCTTCACCTTTCGTGCCTTTAGCTTTTTCTCGCATCCCGAGAGTTCGGTTTGTACCCCAAGCCATATCTGGTAGTCTGTTCCTTCACATCAATGATGGTGTTACGACCTTGAAGTCTTCTACCCAATCCAAGTCCTGGAAGATAACTCATTTTTCGCATCATTCTCATGGCAGGAGGGATTTTATCGGAAGTAGTGGTGAGGTCAGTGCAACACACTTGTGCCTTGGCAGACGCTCCGGAGAATCCGGTCAATGCTAGCCCTTCCTCATCGTGCTTGATCTCCAATATCGGGATATCCCCGGTCTTTGGTTCCTTCTACCGTGACCTTTGTCCCCATAAATGGTGGTGATAGTTCCATCACTCGGCAAATTTGACGCATCGATGCAAAGTAGAGGCTACCCCATTTATCCGGTGGATCCAAGGCCGTCCCCAAAGAAGGCAAGCAATGAAATCGGAATATCAATAACTTGAAAGTCAACGTCCATGACCTTTTTTCCGAACCACATCTTGAGAGTGGCGATCCCCAAAACCGATCGTGCGGTGGAGTCATAGGCCTTAATAGTCCGACTAGAAGGCTTTAAGTCTCGTTGGCTTCGCATCCAATAAATCCATCATTTTAGGCGGCAAGACATTCATTGCACCCTCCATCGACTAATACTCGTGGCAATCGACGCTCTTCTAACCGGACTGTGATGTAAAGAGGTTCGTTGTGACTAGCCCCATATTTTGGCGGGTCTAAGTCGGTGAAGGTAATGATGTTTCCGTAGTGGATATTTCCAATCATTTGGACGACCTCATGCAGGGTGACATCTATGGGCACCATGGTCTTGGCCAAACTTTCTTCTAGCTTCAACTTATGAGGGTATGAGGAGGTCAACAGGACCATAAGGAGATATTGGCTTGGGTACACTTCAACCGAGTCAACACTGGATCCTCCTTTATCGAGTCCGGTTTTTCTCGCTTCGCTTATAAGGTCTTTTATCTCGTCTTTGGCTCGAGACGGTGCATTCCTTTTGTCACCCTTAGGCCGCTCAACACTTCATCCGTCTGCACCGAGTCATCACATAGACATTGGATTTTCCTTGGTCATTATTCTCTACCGGAGGATTCTCACAATTCTTTCAAAGTCGAGGCGGATTCTTACCGGCGTATGGCCAATTCTCGATTGATCTCGATTGACGGTGCCGCTGAAGCATAGGCGGCTTCCCGAATCTGGTCCCAGGTTACCGGCTCTTTGACCTTTTCTGAGTTTGACCGGCTGATTTCAACTTCACCTTCTCCGTTTAAAGCTTTCACAGTCTCATTCAAACTTTTCAAAGTCAGCATGCAACAAGAATTATCACTTCCGGAGTTTGGAGCTTGGCAAATGGCTTTCTCATCCGAACCTAGCAACTTCTTTAACAGAGTAGGATCACATTCCTCATCACCGTCAAGCATGTCTTTTCTTTCCCCGGGGTCAATCTTCGACGGCATCTTTGACGTTGGCCAAACATTTTCGAAGTGGGAAATTCCATCATCAATAAGGATTTCTGCGGGTCAAATCTCATGGCGGGTTCCTTTTCCTTACCGTCGAGAGATATTTCCGGGCTTTTTGGCTTCGGGCTAACCACTCCTCTATTGTTCCTTCCCAAGCACTTCGACCGTGTCTTCATCGGTGTCACTACAGTAGTTCTCGTGGGAACTTTCGTCTTTACTACGATGACCAATGAGGGCAAAAGCAGTGTCGGGATACTTGACGCCATATGAGGGGTATCTCAGACTCTTCCTCGGGCTTAGGGATTACCAGAAAACATCATTATCATCGTAGGACATAAAGGGACTGGGTCGCCTCTAAACTCGTGACTCTTTCCAAGGCATCCATACATTCTTCTTCGTACCAAGTTTCAGGAGTGACTACTAACACCTTTGTGATAGAGTCTACCGCTTCCCGATGAGAGTTTGGCTTCGGAGACGCTTACATGTTCTAGATCGGTGGGCGGAGCCCACTTCCCTCTTTTGGCTAAAGCTTCGATCAAGTTTCCTCCATTCACCTACCAAGTCCTTGTACGGAGTATTGAACTCTAGGATATAGGACTCATACACTACCTCATCCTTCTCAGGAGCCTTTGCATAGGCTGCGAGACACACTTTGAAGTGATTTCATCCCCTATTCCAGTGCCGTGGCTTTCTACCTCATCTTGCCCTTCGGGTTTCACTTCCGTTGGCTCCAAGTCCATTCCTTTTACTTGAACTGTCATCATCGCTGTAAACCCATCCATTCCTATTCTCGTTTCCGACCGACTCTTCACCGTAGCTGTCCGAGAGGTAGGCAAATTCACTGTGCGTTGACAAAATTGGAAAGGTCAAATTGGCATTGGGATTCCAAAGTAGGCTCAGCCGAAAGGAGGAAAAAAGGTCCCTGGGGATTCGGAGGAAGCGAGGGTGTCGGGACCACTAACGGCTTGGGGTATTGGAGAAGAGCGAGAAGGGACGATCTTTGGTAATGGGTTATATGAAGATGGGGGAGGGCATTGGTTATAGGCTAGCTCTTCTTCCCTAGTCATCTGTTACCCGAACCGGCCTTGTTCTCTGTCAAATCGGCCATTCGACTCTCGAACCGAGGATTACGGCGAACCTGCGAGGATTCTGCGCTAACAAGTCGCGGACCCGGTGTTCTCACCCACTTCTTTCTCGGCTAAAGGGAAAGGGATAGGAAAGGTTTAGACTCGGGGTAGGTGTTTAGGTGAAGGCTCGGGCAATATGCAAATTAGAATCTTCAAGTTTACTTAAAACAGTTGTCTTTTATTAATATCTATTTGGTTGGAAAAGGGGTTACGCCCTTCTTTTTTTCACAACTACTCTAGATCCCGGATCGGTGGGTTCCGTCACTACGTCTATAAGCCCCTCGTATTCCACCCGTATTTCGACCTCCCGGGGTGGACGGCCCGGGCGAGGTCCTATAGGGCACACGGATCCCACCAACCGAGAGTAAAGAACGCTCCTATCGGGTCCAGCGGGTCATAGGACCTTTCAACGCACGAGCGATGCGGATTATAGTCAAGGCAATACGGGAAAGTCTCGTCTCTCTGCCTTGACGGATCTTTGCGAGTTTCGCTTGAGCGAATGACGGTTTTTGACTTTCGGTAATGTCCGAGAGAATAATAGGCATGGGTCGGGCGGTAAAAGCCGGATGACACAAAGTGTCACATTGAACTTCATTGCATACGCAGTGCGTGAGTCGGAATCGAAGTCAATGCCTGGTCAAGATCTTGCCAATTTTTCCTTGTCGGAATTTTGGCGAGCTTCGCTGAGCGAAAGATCTTTTGATTTTTGGCAAAGACTCGGTCCCGACTCTTACGCATTCGTGCGGGTCAAGGTCAATAGTCAATGTCGGAGTCAAGATCCCACCGATTTTTCCTTGTCGGAATTTCGGCAGAATTTCGCTTGAGCGAAAATCTTGGCTTCCGTTATGAGCTAAGGCTTCGACCTTTACGTGGGTATGCAAGCTGGGCTATATGACACGGACTAGACCAAAAACCAACCAAAAAGTCACGGTTTTTTGAAATGTGTGACACGGACGCGTGCATTGGTCGACACCGGCCGCCATGGGAGGTTGGGATGATTCCGTGCGCGCCCGGAGCATCGTAAGGCTGTCAGTGTGCGAGTGGAACCACCCTCGGGTTTGAAGGACGTGCGTGCAAAAGTGTACAGGATATATCAGGTGCGCGTAGTGTGCGATCTTCCTAAAAATGTTCCTTTTTGAGTTAAAACAGAGATTTTCATAATGTGTTTTAAAGGAATGATTTTCGGGACGGGGGAAAATGCAACACATAAGCACGTAAATTTTCTGGGAGCCCCAGTCAGTCATGGAGCTGAATAGCCCCAAGCTGCTAGGATCGCCGAGATTAACCATGATTTTTCCCGGTGGAATTGTTGCCACTGAGGTCGCCCGGTCAGAATCCAATGAGGATTGAGCCGTACGACTGCATGGATCAATTTTCCAGGTTCCACTTCTTTTGCTATTTTTCGGGTTGTTTCCCGTTTCAAAGTATGCACAGATTCCAAGATGCAAATGATGCAATGCATGGTAAAGAAAGCAAGCATGATTAATGAAATCGGCGATGGGAGTCTAACCCGCTCAAAGGGAAAAGCTTTCTTCTATTTTTTTCAAAATTGTTTTTCGAAAAGGGATATTGGTACGTGGATTGTTAAACCACCGGTTATCCCAACTCCCACATCAGGGAGTGTACAGGAAGGGTAAGTGGTTTTCACCTATATACCGAGTATCGATTTTTGTTTTGAAAATAGAAGCTTTTCTCCTTTGGGATATCCCCAGCGGAGTCGCCAAACTGTGAATGTGGTGCCCAAATTTTGTGTTGGATTCACGCGAGTTTGAAGACATCCGAGTTATTTGAAAAACGGAGTCGCCACGCCATTTTGATTACCTCAAAACTTTGAAAAAAAGGTTTTTACTTGGGTTCGGAGGTTAAGTTACCCCTTGGGAAGAACGTTTGGCGTTCACCCAAAGTGCCTTGCCGGAGCAAGTCTCCCAAGATTTCAGTAATCGTGCTTGCTTGCGTGCTTTCTTGTGTGCATGTGTTTGAAAATAAGGGGGGGGGAAATGTCCCAAGTTGTCTTCCGGACGTACAAACCATTTGTTGGTTGTCGCTCTGGATTCCTTGGAATTTTATGTATTTGGGATTATGATCCCGTCCTCATCTTATGACTTGTGATCATCGCATTTTAAACCTCGGGATCCTCGGGACTTGCGTGATCGAGAGAATGACTCTCTTTTGGTCAAAGATGAGGTTCTTTAGAAAAGGAGAGTCCTTAGCCCATCAATCCTACGCTTTAAGACGGTCGAGCTCGTATAGAGGCTTCATACTCTTTCTTAAGCGATAATCGGAGATATAGGGTTCAAGGTATCCCTTTCTAAAGAAATATGTGAACCTTTAATGGAAGGAACGATGTAAAGATAGGATCTTTTACACCGGTCCGTTCCAAGGTTGGGGGAAAGGGGGAATGCATGATGAAAAATGACACTTTAATTGAAAAGATGACATTTTTGGGTTGCAAATGATGCACTTAGTTTAAAGAAATAATCTTTATTGCACATGATGCATAAAGATTTGATTTTTATGCAAATGATGCATTTTTGTTGAAGAAATTGGCATTCATTATGCAAATGATGCATAAAGATTGCATTTTGAAAAGCATTTGATGCTAGTTTATGGTAAAGACATGATCTTTAAAGCAAATGATGCTTGAACAAGGGGTTTTGAATGCAAAGGATGCATTTTTATTGAAAAGATTGAGTTTTTATATGCAAATGATGCATAAAAATGACATTTTATTTGAAAATGGGAGTTTTAGGTGCAAAGGATGCACCTTTATGAAAAAGACTACATTTTTATGACAAATGGGGTCTTAATGCATGCAAAAGGGGAAAGGGGATGATAAAGATGTGATCTTTAACTATGAATGCCAAGTCCCAAGCAAGATATATGAATGCAATGAGCAAGTATATCAATTAAAAGCAAGGTTAGGGCGTGCGAGGTTACCAATTGCTTCCTTTGCTTCTTTGGTCGGAGCTAGGAGGAGAGATTGGTCTTGGATCTTCAAGGAGGAGGGAGGGAGCTTCTTGGCCTTCTTCTTCACCTTCTTGAGCCTTCACCAATATTCTTCACGTCTTGGGAGTGACTGAGTGTATTGCTATGGATTGTGTGTATTGTTGTTGTGTGTTGAAATGGGTAGAGGAGGGCTCTATTTATAGGCAGTCTGGATAAGGCTAATGAAGCCGTGCGGCCAGAGGCAGCGAGCTAATGCAGCCGTGCGGGCTTATCCACAATGACTCAGCATTCTAGAACCATGCAAGGTGGCATTATTCTAGAACCTTCTTCCTAATTAAGAAAAACGTGTTTTCTTAATTAGGAAGGCTCCCTTCAGCCCTTAATTTAATTTGGGACTGCTCCAGGACATTTCCGGAACACTAGGAAGGTCCCGGGGAATTACCGGGAAACTTACCCAAATTGCCGGGAAATTTAACCGGAAGGCATGAGCCAGATTTGGGTACTTACACACGTGCTAAGGAAAATTGAGGCAACGAGAAGGAGAACTCAGCAGAACAAGTTATCTCCCAACTAGGAAGGTCCCTACATTGTTACTCGAATTATCAAGGAAGGAACTTACATGATAGCCCATCCAGGTGGTGAGGAATTAAAGCAACCGTGGCATGCTACTCACCTTATCAAATATTACTTCTAGTTCAGTTTTCTAATTCAGCTTCAAAGTTAGTTCAGTTTTTAAGTTTGAGTTTGTTATAGTTCTAGCTCTCCATTTTCGATGTAAGCATGTTTCTACTTCAATAAAAGTTGCAGTTCTATTCAACCAAACATTGTGTTACGTTTTTACATCGTTCCAACAAGCTCGATTCTTAATCAGCTTCGTTCCTTTAACAGGCCCGGCATCTAAATCGACCTCGTTCTAACAAGCTCGATTCTTAATCAGCTTCGTTCCTTTAACAGGTCCGCAGCTAAGTCGACCTCCTTCTAACAAGCTCGATTCTTAATCAGATTCGTTCCTTTAACAAGTCTGACATCTAAGTCGACCTCGTTCTAACAAGCTCGATTCTTAATCAGCTTCGTTCCTTTAACAGGTCCGACATCTAAGTCGACCTCGTTCTAACAAGCACAATTCTTAATCAGCTTCGTTCCTTTAACAGGTCCGACATCTAAGCCAACCTCGTTCTAACAAGCTCGATTCTTAATCAGCTTCGTTCCTTTAACAGGTCTGATATCTAAGTCGACCTCGTTCTAACAAGCTCGATTCTTAACCAGCTTCATTCCTTTAATAAGTCCGACATCTAAGTCGACCTCGTTCTAACAAGCTCAATTCTTAATCAGCTTCGTTCCTTTAACAGGTCCGACATCTAAGTCGACCTCGTTCTAACAAGCTCGATTCTTAATCAGCTTCGTTCCTTTAACAGGTCCGACATCTAAGTCGACCTCGTTCTAACAAGCTCGATTCTTAATCAGCTTCGTTCCTTTAACAGGTTCGACATCTAAGTCGACCTCGTTCAAACGAGCTCGACCCTTAGTCAGCTTCGTTCCCTTAACATATTCGACTCTTAGTCAATCTCGTTTTCAAAAATCATGCAAGTACAAGGTCGACTATGTTGTTAAATAACAAGTCCGATCAAAAAATTGTAGCGATTCATTTGTCCTATTAAATCTAGTTTGACATTCAAGACAAATAGTTGGATCGAAGAAAAGCAGATTCAAGCAAAAGTCAACTACGATTAAATAAGCCTGAGTCCCCCAAAGCGGGCCAGGACTTGAACAAATAAAAGTTACGAGTTAGTATGCCTCCCAAAAAGCTGGGCCAAGGCATCAATACATACACAAAGCAAAAAATAAAATTGTTTTGGAACTTGTTCGTTACACAACCACCTTAATATTCAAAGGTCAAGAAGAGGGATCGGCTTCAACTTGGCCACTTGTAGCAGCTCGATCATCCACATTTTCTTCCTGCTGTTGGAGGTCATTGAGCTTACCTGAATCAGAAAATCCATACTTAGGAGTATCACCTTCAAAATCCAACTCGTCGGGTTCCTCAAGCTCCTCCAAAAGAGTATTGAAATTGACGTTCTCAACAGGAGGAGGAACCCAAGGTTCTGCCGCCAAATCTGCATCATCTTGGGCAATGGTGGCTAGGTCGTTCTCATTATAAGGCACTAGATGGTGACCTTGACGAGCTGCCACATTGTTTGGGTCCTCAGAAGCCTACTTGGCCGGTTGTTCGATTGATATGTCGACGGAGGGATCCACTACTATACGTCGAGCCATATGGCTCCGACCTACGTCAAAGAATGACCTAGCCTTCTCTGTGACATAATCGTGGAATTCATCACTCTCTTTGTAAGCTTTCACTGCTTCCTTGCTAGCAGCTTCCTTGGCGGCATCCACATCAGCTTTTAATTCTACTTCCCATTATTGACGAGCAGCTTTGAAGTGGTCAGTTTGCTTGGTCAGCATGACAGTGCTCACTTCCAACATTTTGGTCGACATCTCCAGGTCCTGATCAACCTTCTTCTTATCCTCCTTGAGGGTAGTAAGCTCCTTCTGGACACCTCCTAGCTTGCCCCAGGCCTCCTGCTTATCCTTCAGGGCATCCTCTTTGACAAGCTTCAGCGACTCATATGCCGATTCCAAATCAGAGTGCTCCTCCTTCAACTTGGTAAGATCTTCCTCCAACTTTTTCAGCTCGTCAGATTTGCGAGCTAGCATGGACTTGGCCAGCTTTTCTTGCTCCTCAGCAGCCTTCCAATAGCTCGTAGCTAGCTCTATCATAGCAAGAGACTGCAATGCCGAGTAAACAAAAGGGATCAGATCGCCCAAGAATTGGGTTAAGGGGATTAGATGAGCAAAAGAGAAAAGCAATAATGGTATAAAAGATTACAAGTATTACCTCGGAGTGAACTAATCCAAACCTAACTCGGAATGTCTCAGCAGTTAAACCTTTATCAGTGAACTTCTTGACCAAGTCCTGGTCAGCAGCTCTCCTCACAATCACTTGACCGTATTCGAGCTCAGGATACTCTCTAACGGAGCTGTCTACTCCAGTAAGCAACGGAACGTCGCTCATCTTGTCCACTCGAGCTTCAACGAGTTCGGAGTATGAAACTTGGAGAGAGGGAGACAAAGAGCCGCTAGCCAAGGCATCCACCTGTTCAGAGGGCGAGTTGAATTTGGATTTCTTCTGCTTGCTTTTCTTGCTAAGAGAGGCGTCGTCATCTTCCTCCTCTTCATCAATGTCAATTACCGGTGTCCTGGCCCTAGTCTGAGCTCGGGACCTAGTTTGAGGAGCCTCTTTCACTGGCTCCTGCACCGGCTCAACCTCCACCTCGGTCCCAACATTAAGTGTCTCTTGGGCATCATCCCCAGCTCGCTCCTCCTCCAATTGCTCAAGCTCGTCTTCTACAGGGATAAGCTTGTCAGTCTCCTGGTCAACCAATTTCAATAGCCTCTAGCGCTCTACACCTTCTCTCTCATGGCTCTCTCGGGCATTGGCAGCCCTGCAGCTCTTCTTACTCTTCCTTATATCGATAACCCGGCCCATGTTAGTCTCTTGTTCAGGAGTCAGAACTATACCAGACCAAGATAACAAAGTGTTAGTTCGACAAGTAGAAGTTCTACGTACGAGTAAAAAGTTCTACGTACGAGCAAGATATGTACGAGCTACAAGTTCTACCTACGAGTAAACTATTTACAAGCTAAGAATTACACATACAATTCAAACAAAGTTCTATGCATGAGCTAAAATTTCTGCATACAAACAATCAATGGACGAGTTAAGAGATAAAGACGAGTAAACTCTTACCACCAAAATGGTTTACTTTGAATCTACAATGATCTGGCTCTGCTTTGCAATAGTGACATTGGCTTTCGAATCTAAATCGACCCCCCTCATGGGTGACCCAATCAGGGTACCTTAAGCATCTAACAATGGGGACCAGAGGCACCACATCCCCATTACCAATCATCATCCCAGCCTGGATATAATTGTTCTTGGTGGTTCCTAAAATGTCCCAGCTAATGGGTCCCTTGTTTGACACCTCGACTAACCTCTTATACAAATCGGTGCACCAGTCAGGCTCCCAATAATCCTCCTTCCTTACAACCTTGGATTCAGTATTGGGCAAGGGGAACTACCATCCTCTCCTCTCTCCACCACCATCATGTGGGAATTCCAGCCACTTACCTTGCTGGGAAGGTTGATGAACAGCTTAGGGGAATTTGGCTTGGAAGGGGTGCTAATTCCCAGGTCGACCTTATCAGTCTTGACATTAAAAAACTCCCTAAAAACTCTCATACAAGGCTTGTACCCCAAGAAGCGACGCACCATGGCAAAGCACACCAAAACTCTGCAAGTGTTGGCTCCCAGTTGGAGAGGTAGGGCATTCATACACTCCAAAAACTCATTAATAAATGGATCCAAGAGCAGTCTCAAGCCAGCCTCGAATTGGCCATAGAAGAAGGCCACTCTAGTGGGATCTTTACTGAAGGTATCACCAAAGAGTTTCATGAATTCTTTCTTGCTAAAGTGAGTGACATTGAATTCCTTACTATCCACCTCACAAAAGTTGTACACCATGTCTATCTGAGATTGCACGTTCTTCTTCCCTCGAAGTGGCTTAGGGGTTACATAGCCTCTTTCATTCCTCCCGGGTACAACAGAGGAGTTGAATGCATCCACGATCCATGGACTCGATGAAGTCGAAGCTGTAGCTCTCCCTTGAGCTGACATATTTGTACAAGAAGAAGAGGAAATAGGGGAATCAGTCCTATATGCAGCTTCAAGGGACCTAAGGGACATACTAAGGGGTGACCTAGATTCCCCCAGAAATCCTTTTCTATTCCTAAGGAAGGAAGGTTTGTTGGGACCTCTGATGTAGAACAGAGCTATGTGGTCAAGCAGCTCGTGGAAAAGGTTAAAGGAAACAACTCTTGGGTCGTTCATCTCTAAAGCACCTAGGGTTTCTCCTACGCGCAAACCCAGTTCACTAAAACGCAAACCCCACCGGGTCAAAATGAAAGAGCACTCCTCAACAGTTATCTCCCTCCATACTCCGTTCAAGTGTTTGTATACTCTACGATTGACATTGTAATAGCCATACCAAGCTCCTGGTTCACTACTAAAGGTCCTGGCCATGGCGGAATCAAAGAAAAAGCAGAAATTAAACCCTAATGCAAGAAGGTGAGAGGGGTACCTTAACCAATTCGAACGAAGAAGGGTTATTGCAGAGGGCGAAAGCTCGAATGTATTCAGAAAGTCAGTCGCTGCGTCGCTGCTCTCGCCGGAGATATACAGAAGCTTGAAGACAGTAAAAATTCGAAAAGAAAAAGGATTTTGCTATTTATATTTTCCGTAATTGAAAGGGAAAAGAAAAAATTCAAACGGTTAATTTCACAATTAACTGTGTCATAGCAGTTTTCGAGGCGGTTTCCCAAACGTCAAAATAGTAATGATTGCAGAAATTCGGCGCTTCCAATGATCCAACCGTTCAACAGTCAACGGCCAGGATTGAGCCACGTCACCTTTGGTCGACTCAACATCAACTCGAGCATCGACTTACGATCTACTTCAAGCTTCATCAAAATTTCTTTTAACTTCCTGGTCGACAAAGTCAACTCAGAAAGTTGGGGGCCACTAAACAGAATAAAAGTGACAATCTAGGCCCAGCGAGTAAGCCCAATCATCTACCAATTATTGCCACCACGTTCTCAGTGGGCTAAGCCCGATTGTTACCAGACCCAAGGCCCATCAACATGATCAGTCGACCTAAGTTCATTATCCGACCTACTTGGTCCCGACCTAGCTTGGTCCGACATTACGATCCAAACGCTATTCGGGTACGGTTCAACCCTAACCATCAGTCAGGTCGACCGAGACCCAACATGCGACCTCGACCTATATCATTACGTCGACCTACATAGTCCTGGAGTACTTACAATTCGTTTACGTAACAAGACTCCCTACGAATCAGGAGTTATTTATGGATAAGATCTCTATCACGAATCCGTTCCACAATTTCAGGGATTTCATGCAATCCTACCACAAATATAACTCTCATCAACAACTATAAATACAAGGCAACCTAAACCGTTTCAAGGTAATTGCTGTTGGTTATTTTGAATACATCTGTTCATCAAAATATTTAGCTCTTAAATACTCCATACTTACTCTCACTCCCGAGTATCTAAGCCGAAGACCATCCGGCTAGTCGTGGGTTCATTGTTTCAGGTCAAGGAGCCAAGTGATTAGTCTTGCTGATTGGACGGAGATTGATAAGCACGATTCTTGCAGCATCAGGTCCTTTAAAAAAATAAAGACAATATTTTAGGAAGAGAAAATAATAGCTTAATCTTTTAACATAAAAAGTATTGAATTAAAGTTAAATTACAATCTGCAAAATCATAGTTGACTCTTCATGGATTGAAAAGTATAGATCATCTTTTCTGATGCCAAGGATATTATTATGATTTGTAATATAAGAACTAGAAATTAGGAATTAAAATTCGACTCTATTTATAACAACCTTAATGCCCAAAAGAAAACATGACAATAGATCAAAGGGATCCAATCCCAAATGTATATATAAACATAAACATGAGTTCATTCTTCAAGCAAGTAACACTTTTGCTAGTCGTGTTATTTGTCCTTGATACTGGTGCTGCTATTCCAACAATATACTCCCTCCGTCCCAGGAATATACGCACTTTTTGTGGTGGCGCGGGAATTAAGGTAAAAAATGAAAAAGATGATGTGTTGTGAGTGTAGATGGTTGGGTAGGAGAGAGAAAGTGGAGTAAGTGGGTAATGGTTGTGAGTAGAGAGAAGTGGGTCCCATTTCCATTTTAGGAAAGTGCAGATTATTGTGGAACGTCCAAAAGAGGTCCTTTTGCATATTATCGTGGAACGGAGAGAGTATATCATAAATGTCTTATTCTCAAATTAACTAATACTTACATGATTTCATCAATGTCGGAGGAGATATTCTCAAATTAACTAATACTTACATGAGTTCATCAATGTCGGAGGAGATGAAGGGGCTTGACGGAGAAATGATGTCGGAGAAGATGAAGGGGCTCGCCGGAGAAGATGAAGGGGCTTGCCGTCACCGGATCTAAATGGATCTGGACAGATCTAAAGGATTTTGACCGGATCTAAATGGATCGGATAATAAAAAGTCACCGGAGTAAGCCATGACCTGTGAGTTCGCCGGAAAAGACATGGAGAGAGAAAGATAAATAGAGACGGGGCGGTAGTGTTACATTGCCGGAGAAGTAGCGAAGAGAGGAGATCGCCGATCGTCGGAGATGATGAAGGAGCCGGAGAGAGTTTGAAGATAGAGAGAAACGGTGTGTGGGCAGTATGCAGAGTTTAGAGAGAGAGAGAGAGAGAGAGAGAGAGAGAGAGAGAGAGAGAGAGAGAGCAGGAAGAGATCAAAATGGGAGGGTAAAGGAAATGACGTGAGGGGATGTAGGATAGGAGGAGCCTAGGGGTGTTTGAGCAATTTTAATATGGGATAACTCTTTATTTGAAATTTATAAAAATATTTTTTTTAAGGGGAAAAAAATCTGGACAGAGGGGTCCTAGGGGAATTTTTTCATGAAATTTTATATGACATATATATATATATATATATATATATATATATATATATATATATATATATATATATATATATATATATATATATATATATATATATATATAAGTATATATATAAAAAGAGAATGGAGTCTTTTGGTTTTGGTATGATTAACGTTCAAAAATAAGATTTTTCCTTCAAAATAGTGATAATTCTAAAAGTTATTGTTGAGAGTCTTTTTAATGTTGTCTTAATAAATGTTTGAAAATAAAAGACTAAAATATCTTGCAAAAGAATTGAGCAGGTATTCAATTTAACAATATTCTTTTTTATCAATTATTTATCCTTATCGTCAACCTTTTTTTATTTTTAACACCAATATGGAATTTTTCACACAAAAAAAAAAAAAAAACCATCAACATGGATACTTTTGGCATTATTTATTTAATTTTAAAAAATATACTTCTTTTGTCTCACTACAAACTACTCCCTCCGACTAATTCGATTTAGGATTTTCTCTTACAACACAAGAATTAAGAAATATTAATATAATAAGAGTAGAGAATGAGTGTAGGAGGTATTGTGAATATAAAAAGTAAAATATGAGAGAGAATGAGGGAGGGTAAAGGAAATGACGTGAGGGGATGTAGGATAGGAGGAGCCTAGGGGTGTTTGAGCAATTTTAATATGGGATAACTCTTTATTTGAAATTTATAAAAATATTTTTTTTAAGGGAAAAAAAATCTGGACAGAGGGGTCGTAGGGGAATTTTTTCATGAAATTTTATATGACATATATATATATATATATATATATATATATATATATATATATATATATATATATATATATAAAGAGAATAGTGTCTTTTGGTATGCTTCACATTCAAAAATAAAATTTTTTCTTCAAAATAGTGATAATTCTAAAAGTTATTGTTGAGAGTCTTTTTAATGTTGTCTTAATAAATGTTTGAAAATAAAAGACTAAAATATCTTGCAAAAGAATTGAGCAGGTATTCAATTTAACAATATTCTCTTTTATCAATTATTTATCCTTATCGTCAACCTTTTTTTATTTTTAACACCAATATGGAATTTTTCACACAAAAAAAAAAAAAAATCATCAACATGGATACTTTTGGCATTATTTATTTAATTTTAAAAAATATACTTCTTTTGTCTCACTACAAACTACTCCCTCCGACTAATTCGATTTAGGATTTTCTCTTACAACACAAGAATTAAGAAATATTAATATAATAAGAGTAGAGAATGAGTGTAGGAGGTATTGTGAATATAAAAAGTAAAATATGAGAGAGAATGAGTGAGGGCATAGTAAGGAGATTGTTGTTATTAGTATAACAAGTGAGTATCATTGAATATAAAAATAATATAAACTTGTCATTTTGAGATATTATAAGTCGAGTAAGATGCCTAAAATGGAAATTAATCCTAAGTCGGGTGAGTCGGAGAGAGTGTATACTTATTAAAATGGAAATATTTTATTATTTTTATTAATGGGACTCGAATATTATACTCAGAACAACAACTCATTTTCTCTCTCCAACCTCATTTTTCATACTCACAACACTCAATCCACAAACAATTTTCCTTAATTTATGAGCAAATAGTAAGTGTGTATTAATTTTATAATAGGATGGAGGGAGTATAATCTAACTGAATTTTTTTTGTTGATCCCCCACATTATTATATAGATGAAATTTTATTATTTCATGTTTATTTTATTTCTTATTATTTTATTTACTATTTTAAAGGTTTTATTGATCCCCCACATTATATAGATGAAAATATTAATACATAAAAGACTTTGCTAACTTTCTGGTGTCATGCACTTTTTGACGAATGAGCCATTATTTCGTGTTGATTTAAGATTTACTCCCTCCGTCCCACGTTAGTTGAGACTAACTTTTTGGGCACACCAATCAAGGAAAATGAATAAGATAATGAAAATGTGTGGTAGAAAATGAAGAGAGAGAATGAGTGGAGTTAATAGTAGGTTGGTTGAATAAATTGTATGGTGGAAAATGAAGAGAGAGAATGAGTGGGTGGGGTAGGGTGAATATAAAATATTAAAATTTTTGCCATTTTGGACAGTCTCAACTAACGTGGGACGGCCCAAAAGGGAAAGAAGTCTCAACTAACCTGGGACGGAGGGAGTATTTTTTTAGAGAGTTTTTTTTTTCACTAAAAAATTGAATAAATTGTTACATTAGTTTTAACTGTATTTGTTAATTTTGATTTTTGTTTATTTAATTATATCAAAATTATACAAATTATAAAAAGAACCAAAAGTCAATACAATTGCTGTCATAATAAGGCTACTAAATACGTTGACTAAGTAGATGATTTTGTTTTAATCATTACTACTTTATTTCTTAATAAACTGCAATGCAAGAATTTTTTGTTTTAAAATTGTCTTTTTTATAAACGTTTTTACTAAATTTCTTTCACTATTTATTTTTATTATCGTAAATTAAATGTTTAAAAGTGAATAATAAGAATATTTATCTTCTTTTCCAAAGTTAATACTTCAAATTTAAATGAATTGTCCTTTTAGAATAAAAAATAAATGAATATCAAACTTTTGATTTAGAGATATTTTAAAAATATTTATTTTAGCAAAGATGCATAAATACGCTTGCTATTCTAAATTTTCAATTTTACAATTATATAATGATAGTAAAATAACAAAGTAGTAAAATAAATCATTTAAGAAAAACTATTTTAAAATAACAATTTCTATTGGAATAATCACTAAAGTTTTTCACATAACGAAATATGTGTATAAAAAAACTTCCAAAATTTATAATATTAATTGTGTTGGTTAAACTGGGTATTGGTTTTAACTTTTTATTATAAATTATTTTCAGTGTAAATTATTTTGGACTCATAATTAATATATTATAATTATATAACATCATTTAAATAAAATATGTTAATATAACAAAATTTTACTTATACCATGTAATGCATGTGTGTAATACTAGTTTAAATTAATGAAAAAATTGAGGGGAATTGATTTGTTTGAAAAGAAATTTACGGGGCTAAATTCCCAATTAATTTCCCACCTCCCTAAGCCCCTTTCAACAACTAAAACCAAACGTTCCTCCCTCCACAAATTCCTCTTTCCTTTTTTCTCTTTTGCTAAACCTCTCAAAACCCTAACAATGGCAATATTTGATCCAACACAGTCACATCAAATCCACCAACGCCCACAATCCAACTACATCGACGGAGACCGGTGGCTACCTCCTCCCTCCGCCTTTGGCCGCTTCATCGTCGTCTCCACCATCAACTCCGATTCCGACACTTCCTCCATCAAAATCCATTCCCTGAACCCGTCAAATCCACCGGACTTAACCCTTCAATCCTCATGGAACCCAACTTCCAGAATCTCATTTCTGAAAGTTGCTCCTATCCCTCACAAACCCCTAATTGCCGCGTCCACCTTCGCCGGTTCCATCCACTTCCCTTTTCCCAATTCTATGGACGCCTCGCTTGAATCTGAGATTTCTGTGCCTGAGAAGGCATTGCACATGGGACCCGTTTCGTGCATTGACTTACAGGAAAATGGGTTGGAGTGTGTTAGTTTTGGGGAAGATGGGAAAGTGAATCTGATTAATGTTGGTGATTTGAGTTTGAATTATCGTCGAATTTGTGATACTAATGGTTTAGTTTCTCATACAGCTGCTAAATGGGGATCACCAACCGAATTTGCTACTGGTGGATTGGGGTTTAGTCTTCAATGGTGGGATCAGTGGAAACCGGGTGGACCTGCTTCTCAGTTCAAGAGCAATTGGTATTATCCCTTGCTTAAACAAGTGCCCATTTCCTGTCTTTCTAAGGAAAGTGTACATTTGAAATAACATTGTGTTCATCTTGCGACTAGGTGCAGGGTACCACATCTGGGATTGTTCACTCCATTGATATTCATCCATCTAGAAAGCATACATGTCTGGTAAGATCACAGCTTTCTTACCGTCTCTTTTTGGGATGATGAAGGAAATCTTAGGGAAATAAACTATATATGGGCATATGTTTAGTCTACAGACATGGTGATTGCCATTACGAGGTCAAAGCATAATTGTGTCTTATGTTTTTAAAACCTTACAGAACCACCGGTACCACTAGGCTCTGCTACCCTCCAAACTTAAAGTGATTAAAAATCGGTATATCTGATCAAGAGAAAGTTATATTGAAAATTTTGGAGTGGAAGTTAGCAGCATAGAAAACGAAAGTAGATACTTACATGTAATATGAGATGTAATCATAAGATGATAAGATTGTGCATGTTGTTAAATTTTATGAAGCTCAACCTGCCATTTTTATGCTAGCTTATAATTTGTTTAACATTAGAAGACAGGAGGATCATGTGGTATTGTTGGAACCATATATGAAACTTCTTGTTGCATGTTGTTGAAGTCTCTAAAGTTCAATCTGTCATTTTAACGTTAGCTTCTAATTCTGTAACATTTGTAGGCAGGAGGATCTTATGTTACTGTGTTTGCGTGAGATCTCCGGTGGCAGCAACAACCTATAATTTTTTCTGGGTCTGGAACTGGGGATGCACCAGCTCAGTCGGTATCTGAAAGTGACGTATGGGAAGTCCATTATGACACTTTTACGCCATCATCAAATCACTCTAACTTCTCCTCTGCACGAGTACTGCCTGTTATGATTTGCTCAGAAGATGAAATCCTTGCTGTTGTAGAACAAGGTATATAGAGCTGCATCGTATCTTTTGTCCATCTGATTAGGATCTTGTGAGGTTTTAGTTATATTCTGGAGAAAGGAATATGAAAATGATACTTGATCATATAAGCTACTCCCTCCATCCCAAAATGAATGACCTTTTATAATTTAAGGGCCATTTTGAAAATGTTGATTTTTTAGTTAACAAAATGCATAAATATTCTTGCTATTCACTTTCAAACTTTTTGTTTGGCAAATATATACTGAACTATGAAAACAAATTTGGTAAAAATCATTTAGGGACAGTTTTTTGAAGATTTTTTTCGGTAGGTCATTCATTTTGGGACAAAAAGGTCATTCAATTTGGGACGGGGGAGTACCAATATGTGGTTTTGTGTTGATTTGACTGGCAAAATACTTGTAGACCCTGTTATGATTCTATCATTTATTCTTTGGGGTCCATTACTAACAGTCTGATCTAAATTTTCTACAAAATGAAGTTTCCTCAGTGATTTTAGTTGGACTATTGGTTCACTGCTTCACCAAGTATCTATGTATTCCTGTTTTATCAGATTTTGGTCAGTCTAATTTTGTATATATTGATTAATCAGTTTGTTTGATCCAATCATCCAATTGTGTAGACGAAGAACCAATTGAGCTTTTGGCTGAACTCTGTGCCATCAACAGCTTTGACATTGATAGACAGAACCCATCGGTAAGGGAGCCCTTTTTCCTCCTCTTTTTATATGATAAATCTATGATAATGCTGTTCTCATTTGACTGTGCCTTGCCATACCTTTGCAGGATGTGATATGCAGTTTGGAATGGGAGTCCATAGCTATCTTGACAAGGGCATAACTTCAAGAGGTGGAGAAAAAAATAATTTAGTTTACTCTCTCTCTCTCTCATTTTAATCTGTGTGAATTAACTAACTGATGAGAATGTATCATATCGTTTTCTAGACCATTTTTCAGCTAGCTGTACGTACTATAATGCCCTCATATATAAACACATTTGTTCACATGGTATTCTATTTTATCTTTTTGCAGGGAAAGGGGGGAGGATATATTCTAAAAGTGGGATTTTTTGCTTAAGCATGTGAAAAAGGCAGCTGCAGCCTCATAGGCTAATGATAGTGATGTATTCTGAGGGCTTTTGCCAAATCATCCAATTATTACATATAGTGAATACTGCAGTTTTTTTATTCATGTAGCTGCCTCGAAAAACTGCTTGCAAACTTACTTATGAGAAAGTAAACCCTTTGGTCTTGAATCTTTCTTAAACTAGTTACAGTTCTTGAAAAATGTCCCTTTTCATCCCACCATTAGCATGCAATATAAATTTCAATGTTGGTTTGCATTGTGGAACACATGCTAATTGAACCTGCGACATTTAATTATAAAGAATGTACACAAGCTACAAGGTAACAAGAATATGGAAGTTCTTATTTTATTTGTTGAAAAACAGGACTCTCTTCTTTTTTCCTCTCTTTCGCTCAACTGCTCTTTTGATAAATAGTCTCAAAGTGAGAACAATAGTATCCGTCAAACAGCTAACATCTGTTGTTGTAGATTTTGTGTGCAAATATCGATCAATACCCCCATAGCCGGTTATTGAAAACTCTACAGGATTCTCGTACTGTATATTTACAACTGTTGAAGGTGAAAACTTTTCTGTTACCACAACACCATTTGTTCTGCTGGTTCTTATGCTATAACCTTCAGTTTTAATCTCAAGGGTAGCTGGTTCCCATCTGTCTTGAGATCCGGTCCATAAATGCAGTTTATAAGAAGCTTGACCTGCATTTAGGGTTCTTTCTAAGTGGCGATGCATTTCAGGATCACAAGAAATCTTTCTGTGAGAGTTAGCGAAGCATTTAACGGGGTCACCTTTTCTCTGCTCATCACCCAAAGGTTGCACTTCTACAGCAAGGCACGTATCAACATCATCTGCAGTAACAACATAGTTTGGTTGATTTGCCCCTTCTATATAGTTAACTGACCCGTTTTCCATATGTCTGACCCACTCAAAAAGACAATGTGTAGTCCCATTAGTTGAGTATCCACTTGCTTGAAGTTCTCTTCCAGGAAAAGCTTCCCCTAATATCTGAAGACCCTCTATTGCAGGCAACCGCTCATACCCATCTTCATCTTCTTCTTCTTCATCAGGATCTGCAATCAAGGATGATGATTCTTCAAGAATTGGTGGCAGATATGGGGGCTGACGCGATTTTCATTGATTTTCTGTGCAGCCATAGCAGGATTAACACTCTCTGCTGGCTCTGTGTAGTTGGACCGGATCGCATTTTGTTCGGGAGAACTATCTGATGATGCTCTCTCACTTTGTTGCTCCTCGGTATTGGTATTTCCGGTTACGTGTGATTGATCAAAGTTTGAGGGATTCTTGTCAGATTGCCATGGTGGCAACTGATACTGTGACTCCCTTAACCTTGCGTCAGAATACATAAGTTTCTCCTGGAAATGTGTCAGAAGAACCCTAATATTACTGACGATGGATTGGGCATCGGGAGCTGGTGGATGAAGATCAAACTCTGCAAGAAGAGGCATTAAAGAGGATACAAACGTTGTTCTTTCGTCCTGCACACTCTCCAATGCATAGGTAAGTCGTATATTCTCTTCAATTATGTCTTGCCTGTAGGAAATGGCTTTGGAGGCAGCATCAGCAAGTTGTTGTTGCTGCTGATCGAAAGCCAGACGGATTAAAGAAATGCGATTCTCCAAAACGTATTTCTCACTGAGAATTCTTGATTCCTTGACTGAATACTCAGCTAGAAGCTTTCTTAACTGCACAATCTCTTGTTTGTGTTGATGGAAATTGATAATGGCATCATCTTCATCATCCTGGTTTGACGGGTTGCTTAGATCAGAGTCGTTGCTGGTGCCATTGACAGACAATGTTTGTAACCTGTTGGTCAAACTGTCTCTTAGAATATCGTAGGCCCCACCCTTCCCCATGATTCTTCACTTGCTGTTATTAGTGGATTATCAAGATGAAAAGGGAAACTTGGAGGGAGAGGGAGAGAGAGATTTGAGGGAGAGAATGAAGTGAATGGAGCAATATAAGAAGAGGGTTAGGATTAAGGTTTTGTTGGTTCATGGAAATTTCTGTGTCGTGTTGAAGGAGTTCTCTAGATGAGATAAAAATTAAATAAGTGGAATGTCTTTGTCTTGACTGTATTATTTGAAAATAAATCAACGGTTCAACTTATGGGGCAAGAAGTGTGACTATATTTAGGCCCCGTCTTGTCGAGCGTTTTTGTTAAAATGGAGATAAAAAAACTCAGTTTTTTTTTATTAAGCGTGTTAGTCAAGAGTTTTAGACGGTTGAATTTTAAAAAGTTGGGGATATTTTGGCCGTTCAAAATTATAGCGACAAAAAAAGCTTCATTTTAAAAAAGCTCAATTTATAAAACTGTGCACCAGACGAGCCCTTAATTTTACTATTTCTTTCTCAAATTGTGAAGCACAAATAAGTGTTTTTTTTTTTTTAAAAAAAAAAAAGAATGTTGACTGAGATTTTTTAGTGGGATTGCAAGGAATAAGCTGAGATATTATTCTCCATAAGTAAGAAAAATATTTTATTTTTTTGAAGAATATAAGAAAAAAATTAGGAAAAACAAAAGTTTAGGAAATAGATACCCCCCTTATTTACAAGTTAAAACTACCTTATTTATTTTTTACTTCTTTGTGTAAGAAAAGAAAAATATGTAAATTATTGATTAAATTATCTGTTAAGTTAATGAAAAGAATTATTTCGGGAGTAAATAATAGAGTTTTTAATGTGAATCGAAGAAATAAAAAGTATGAATGAATGTCATGTCAACTAGACTTGTGACTTTTCAATGGGTTAAAGTTGAACGCAATGCAACTGCATTTACTTAATAATTTCCTAGTTATTCTCTCATACTCTTTTGATAAAAAATAATAAATTTTCATTTTTTTCTCATAATATTACTTTCATTTTCTAAATTGAATAATTAAAATTAATATTTTTTCAAAACTACCATTATCATATGATAAAATTAGAAAACAACTAATTAATGGCAATTACTAGAGAATAATATGCGGACCTCATTAAGAATATCCATTAGAGATGTAAAAAGGGAAAATGCCTCATAAATTCTAAAAAATTATCATAATTTTCATTCACATGTTGTATTATTATATACTCCCTCCTTTCCGGAGTAAGAGTCCACACCCCAAATCTCACGCTTATTAAGAAAAATGCTTAAAGATGAATAAACAATTGCAAGTGGGTATAAATTAGGAGAGAGAGTGTGTAAAATTACATTCTAGTCCCCAGCCCTTTTGATTTCACTAATCCAAAACGGATACAGCACATAGACACTTTCTAAAAAAAATAATCTGCAACTAAACTCCCTCCAAATAAATTTAAAGGTGCAACATTTGGAGGGAAACACAAAATTACAAACATTTAAGCTGGCTGCTCAATTTCCATGATTCACCCACTATATATACAGTCTCTGTAGAAACATTGAAGAGAGAGAAAAGTTTGAACAACTTCACCATATATTTACATTTTCAAATGAGAACAAAAAATCTCTCCAATGAAGAAAGGTGGTGCATAGCTGAGTTCTTGCTTCAAAACAGCGCTGATGGGCGGGTGGTCAATAGCGGTCTTGTTGAAGCTTTCAAAAAGTGGGAAATAAGCAAAAAATCAGTGCAGCGAATCTGGGCTATTGCAAAACAACAAAAAAACAGTAGGATTATCACTCAATGTTGAGTCCAAAAAGAAAGGAAAGCAGGGGCCTAACAAAATGAAATTAGATGAGGGCAAAGTCAAAGCAATACCATTCAAATCAAGGTGTACAATTAGGAGACTTGCTCAAAAGCTTGGTGTGGGCAAAAGTACCGTGGGAAGATGGGTAGTGAGCGGAGCTATAAAAAGTCACACAAATGCAATTAAGCCGCAACTCAACGAAGCCAACAAACTTCACAGGTTACGATTCTCAATTTTAAATTTAGTGCATGATAAGTTGCTTAATTTAACAAAATTCAAGGACATGCATTACACTTTGCATATGGATGAGAAGTGGTTTAATCTTTCAAAAGCAAGTGAGAAGTATTACATGCTACCAAGTGAAAGACATCCATATAGGTCATGCAAGTCAAAAAATTACATTCCAAAAATAATGTTTATGGGTGTAGTAGGCAAACCAATGTATGGGAGTAATAGAGAGGTTATTTTTGATGGAAAGATTGGAATGTTTCCTTTTGTATACAAAGAAAATGCGAAGAGAAATAGCAAAAACAGAAGGGCAGGAACACCGGTCACCAAATCTATTGAGTCAATTACCAAAGAAGTGATCATAGAAACTCTAATCCATAAAGTGATACCAGCAATCAAACAACTCTGGCCACCCAACGCAAGTAAAAACATCACAATACAACAAGACAACGCAAGACCCCATATTAGCAATGAAGATCCAGAATTCAGGGCAGCAGCTAGCTCGAATGGGTTCAACATTATCCTCTCTCGCCAACCACCTAACTCCCCTGATCTTAATGTGCTGGACTTGGGTTTTTTTCGGGCAATACAATCGTTGCAAACTGAAACTGCTGCTTACACTCTTGATGAACTACTACTTGCAGTTCATGATGCATTTACTAAGCTAGATGCAAGTACCTTGAATAAAGTGTTTTTGTCATTACAAGCTTGCATGTTGGAGATAATGAAGATTAAAGGGGGCAATGACTATGCTTTGCCTCATATGAACAAAGATGCAATGGAAAGGCAAGGAGTACTTCCTACCGACTTAAATGCGGATAATGATATGGTGCGAGAGTGCATTGACTACCTAGTGCAACAACAACAAACAAATGGCATGGAAGAATTGATGACCGAGATGGGTTACATAGCTCAGTGAAGTGAAAAAAATTGTGATGAAGCCCCTTTTTGAAATGGAAGAAATGATGACCATCAGTGAAGTGAAGACAAGAAAATGATGAAGACTTTTTGTAATGGAAAAATGTAAAGAATTTACTTTTGTGATGTAAATTGTACTGCAAAAACTTCACTTTTTGTGATGAAAAAATGTAAAGACTTTTTTGTAATGATGAAGACTTTTTTGTAATGGAAAAATGTAAAGAATTTCCTCATTGTACTACTCTTTGTTGTTTCTGGTAAATTTCATATACAGGTATCAAAATATACTGTAAACATCAATACCATTCAATACACATTTTTTAAGACAAAAAAAGAGATGACCTGTGGGTATTCTTCAAGCATTCTTTGAACATCTTCAGAGACCATCCACAATATGGTGTTGGTAAAGCCGCTTCTTCAATCGGTACCTAATCGCCCGTCAAGCAATTTTTGAACATCATCAGGGACCGCCCACAATCCTTTCTCCGCAACGACGGTCTCTTTTCGAAGAACACCATAGTAATAGGGCTCAGTAAGACTATAGTAAATCGGCAAAGCAAAATCTTCTTCTGGGTTGGAATCACAAATAACAGAGAGATCGACAGTGGAAGCCCTCAAATCAAAGCCATTTTTTCCAATTGACGGAGAATCCATATGATTTGAGTGGAAATAGGTCGATTTAAGTAGAAATCCACCTTTGTTCACTGGGCAATGGAGTTGGAGACGAGAGAGAGAAAAAAAGGGTTGGAAATTTGGAATTGATTCTCTAGTCACCTGGGTTTTTCTTCATCGGCAATGGAGATCCATGGAGTCGGCGATGAGAGAGACGAAGGGTTAATTGGGATTCTAGAATGACCTGGGTGTTTTGTTTTGATTTTATATCTTGGTTAGAATAAGTGGGTGATTAGTGGTAGGTTTGTAAGTTAAGTCTAATTATTGGTTTAATTAAGCAATTGTTAAGTCAGTAATTTAAAATATATTGGTTGGTTAAAGAGTGGTTTTTTTTGTAAATATATCAACTTGTAGTGGCATATGTATAAAAGTCACTGTTCAAAACTTTCCATTTTAGGAAAAGGACTCTTACTCTGGGACGGACCAAAAAGGAAAATAGGACCCTTACTCTGGGACGGAGGGAGTAATATATTGTATCACATAAAGATATATAATACTCATGGATGGCGGCAAACAGTATTGATGATATTGTATCATAGTTTTAATTACTGCATGTTGTATGCATTATAATATACTAGAGCAAGCCCGTGTCCAAGGACACGTGTGTGTGTGTTTTTTTTTAAATTAATTTTTTTTTAATTAATTTTTTTTTTAAAGGGCAAAATGGGAAAGAGACAACTTAGTGAGGGTAAAATGGGAAATTCGCCACTTAGAACTGTTCATTCAACTGTAGCACCATGTTGCCATTTATACTATAGACTAGTACATGCCCGTGTCCAAGGACACGGGTTTTTTTTTTTAATTTTTTTTTAATTTAATTTTTTTTAAGGGCAAAATGGAAAAGGGACAAATGTATGAGGGCAAAATGGAAATTCCCTGTGTGGAACTATTCATTCCACTGTTCAAAGGGGGGGTTCTAATTTATACTATAGATTATTAAATAATAACTTATCGGTTATTTCAATTTAATGAGAAAATTGAATGGTAGTGATTTATTACTAAAAAAAATTATGAGTAAAAAATATCCATGTAAAAATATCCTTAAATTTTTTGAATAGTCAAATGAGGGATGGATGGAGTAATAATAGTGTTTTTTTTATGAGTTGGTCTTATAAAAAACTAGTTTTTTCTCAAGATAAGAAAAAACGTGTTTTCCAAAAGCGCTGTTCAAAATAAACGGTGGCATTTTTGTAATTACTGGCAACCATGATAAATGTCAGTGTTAATATTACAAATGACCAGTGATTTCATACTGGCATTTTATAAACATGAAACTGGCACTTTTTACATGGGCACATTTATATACATGAACTGGCACTCTTCACACTGGCACTCTGTTCCACTAACACTGGCACTTTGTTACACTAATATTTTTGCTGGCTCTCAAAAACACAAGCACTGGCATTCAAAAAAATATGGACTGGCATTCAAAATCACATGAACTGGC
This sequence comes from Adenophora triphylla var. japonica, assembly GCA_022495995.1. NCBI lineage: Eukaryota > Viridiplantae > Streptophyta > Magnoliopsida > Asterales > Campanulaceae > Adenophora > Adenophora triphylla. The sequence goes on from JAFEMH010000372.1 coordinate 592,588, forward strand.
ACTCAAAAACACATAAACTGGCACTCAAAACACTGGTAATCATTTTTGATGGCTCTCAGAAACACAAGCACTGGCATTCAAAAACACATGCACTGGCATTTGAAAATACATGGACTGGCATTTGAAAACACGTGGACTGGCATCTAATCCCATGTTTACTGCAAATCAAACCCCTCAAAATCTCTGGCTTTTTTTTATTAGGACACTGGCATTTGTTTATACGTCTCCTGGCATTTAGAGAAGAAGTGCGTGTTTGTGTGTGTGATAGGAAGACGGTGAACAGTGTGAATTCTTGAATTTAATCAATCATTATTATGGCTTCACAATCATTCTTCGTTTCAGACGAATTTCCACCACCAACGGCGGCCTTTGACTGCGGCGGCGCTTCAGTTACTCAATTGAGGAGTCTTTAGGGAAGCGGGTTCTTGGCAATAGTGTTGTTGATTGGTTAATTGAGCTGCAGAATGATTGTGAAGCCATAATAATGATTGATTCAATTCAAGAATTCACACTGTTCACCGTCTTCCTATCACACACACAAACACGCACTTCTTCTCCAAATGCCAGGAGACGTATAAACAAATGCCAGTGTCCTAATAAAAAATGCCAGAGATTTTGAGGGGTTTGATTTGCATTAAACATGGGATTAGATGCCAGTCCACGTGTTTTCAAATGTCAGTCCATGTATTTTCAAATGTCAGTGCATGTGTTTTTGAATGTCAGTGCTTGTGTTTCTGAGAGCCATCAAAAATGATTACCAGTGTTTTGAGTGCCAATTTATGTGTTTTTGAGTGCCAGTTCATGTGATTTTGAATGCCAGTCCATGTTTTTTTGAATGCCAGTGATTGTGTTTTTGAGAGCCAGCAAAAATATTAGTGTAACAAAGTGTCAGTGTTAGTGGAACAGAGTGCCAGTGTGAAGAGTGCCAGTTCATGTATATAAATGTGCCCGTGTAAAAAGTGTCAGTTTCATGTTTATAAAATGCCAGTATGAAATCACTGGTCATTTGTAATATTAACACTGGCATTTATCATGGTTGCCAGTAATTACAAAAATGTCACCGTTTATTTTGAACATCGCTTTGAAAAATACGTTTTTCCTTATCTTGAGAAAAAACTAGTTTTTTATAATTTTTTATAAGACCAACTCAAATACTTATATTAAAAGCAAGTTAAACATGGTATGTAGAAATATTAATATGGAAGTATATTTTATTTTAAGGGATGGAGGATGGTATTTGGATTGGGACTCTAAATTTTTTAACGTCAATATTAAAAATAAGCCTCATTTTGTAGCCCAATTAGCAACAATTTTAAACTAAAATAATCAGCTCACTAATTCAAATGCTCAACCTAATCTCAAGAATACGTTTTTTTTTAATTTAATCAAAATTTAATTTTACGATTATCGCCACATAAGCTCATTCATCTATTTAACAAATTGTATGGAATTTTCTTTTTATTAGGTGACGGGCTTTGCCGCTTTGGCCTACGGAAGATCAGAAGATCCGTTGGGTTCATAGCCCGTTGTCTGTGATTTTTTTTATAAAATGTCTATAAGGTACTCAAATATATCTGCTAATAAATTCGTTTGATGGGTATTTTCGTCCCAATTTTTTATAACGACTCCTTTATCAGATTTTAATTTTTTGGGACATAATTACCCCTCCTAACAGCCATATTTAGGGATAAATTTGGTCAAAATAAATTTATAATAACTATAAATAAAAAAGGAAGTCTTACCAATTTTTCTCACACAAAAAATTCAATCCATCATATAATTCTCTCAAACCCAAACCATGAAATTATTTTCAATTTAATATTTCCATTCGAAGGAAAAAATACATGAAGATTTGAAATACAAAGCTTTGTGATTACATCGTAAAATTTGAAGGTAATTTTATTGTTTCAAGTATTTAATTGTTTACCAGCTAGTTAAATATTGTGTTATAAAGTTTGTTTTTTAAATTTTCATAAATTACAAAAAATTACAAATAAAATAAAATTATATTTGCATACTTGCTAGTTAATTATTGAATTAAGTAATTAATCTGTGTTTACATCTATTCCAAAAATTACAAAAAAAAAATTATAATTGTTAACTTTTATTGCTAGTTAATTTGTCATAAGTAATTAATCTTTATAAATTTAGAAAATTCAAAAAAAAAAATTAAATACTGCATTTTTAATTTTAATTGCTACGTAAATTATATTGCTAGTTATCATGAAATATCTAGTTAATAATATATTTGTATATCTCAAACCCCACCACAAAATCAAACCCCACAAAATGCACCCAATCAAAATTTAGGACCAATTGATAATTCACTTTTGCACCATAATGATCAAATAATGTTTGATATGATTAATCAATTCTCGAACCCAATCAACACCCCTCCATTTCTCGGTTATACTCCGGATTCGACCCTGGATTGTATTAATGAGCCCAACACAGATTATACATCTAGAACCTATCATCACATACAAGACATATATGAGGGTGAGGAAGGGAATGGGGATGACAATGTACAAGTCACCCACGAAACTCGCACAATTCCAAATACACCTACTAACGATGTTGCCTCGGGTAGTGCACCTAGCGGGGTAAGGGGTAAGGGTAAGGGTAAGGCAAAGGCACAACCTAGAGTGTCCAAGTATGCCCATATATATGATTTGGTAATTGTTGACGGTAAAACAAAGGCCAAATGCAAGAGATACTCGAAATTTATATCCCCGACGGGTGTTAATGGTACCTGCCATGTAAAGAGGCACATGGATAAACATGATCTATCCGCTAAAGGGATGATGGTACTGTGCAAACGTAACTCAATATACCATGTGTCACTTACCCAAAAGTGGACGTCGATTTGGTAACGATGTGACTAGTGAGTTGTCGATTGCCTCTTTCACTTTCGGATGATGATAGACTCACCCGCTATTCTAAAGGCCTCAACCCGTCATACCAACCAATGACCCGCCAAACTATTACTAGCCATATAAAGAGGCTCTTACAAACTCGTCAACTTAAACTAGCGAGCGACCTCCAAAATTTCAAGGGTGGTGTTTGCTTGACCGCCAATGTTTGGAAGGCCACTCTAAGTTCTAGTTCTGAAACCTTCACTTGTATAACCGATCATTGGATTGATGAGGAGTGGATGTTGTAAAAGAGGGTGATTTTCTTTAAAACAATTCCCTATCCCCACACGGCTTTGCAATGTACAAGTCACATTAAGGACGTATTTAATGAGTATGTTATCACCAACAAAATTTTAACAATATCATTTGATAATGCGACTTACAATACCCGCATCGCAAAAATGTTGATCCAAGCTCTTAATCCTCCACTAGATGGCGCTTTTGTTGGGATTGGTGTCATCTAAGTTGGGGACTGAAATTACTCGATCCGATGCCCGTACGCATGAGACGTTTTGAAAAAATGTGTTTTTAAAAAATTGGACAGATGGATTTCGTTGAAAAGATAGTCGCCACGCCGTTTTGTTAGAACAAAACATTGACAAAAGGCTTTTTGATGTAAGATTTTGAGTTCGAAGGTCACGTTACGCCTCGGGAATAAATTTTTGTGCTCACCCGAAATGCCTCATAATTGTGAGTCTTTCTATCCTTTTTTCAAAAATTGTGTGTGTGTTTAAGATTAAATGGTTTTATAACTAAAAGAAAAAAAAAAGAAAAATTGTGCGGCTTTTTAGAAAACATTTGTTTTGATAAAAAGATATTTAAGATATATCTGAACTGGAAAAACTGAACAAATGTCACAACTTACAAACTGATTTGTAGGGATAAATGCTCCTTTACAAGGAGGCTCGTACGGATCTTTATGTGTAGTATGTTGTTTTTGTGTTTTATCAGTTAATTTCTGATGTTCCTAGGATTTGAGCTGAAAACTGCAAAGTTGACAGCTTCCTAGGAATGGTCAAAAATTTAACATGAAACATGGAAAAAGAAAATCAAACATCCTATACCAAGGTTTGTCATCTCCAAGCTCTAGAGTAGTATAGCAATGGTGGTTTTTGAGCTTTTTTTTTTAGAGATAACAATTTAGATTGTTTGAATTAGAGAAGAAGAGGGATATTTTGAGGATAAACTTGAACATTGGTCACATCTAAGAGAGAAAATGGAAAGAAGTAACGTTACATCAATATTGTAACATTAATCCCTAAAATCACATCTTTAATATGAGTGATGAGTTCATTCTTGGAGATTAGTGTTACTTGTATAATAGTAACTTCAAAGAAAAATAGATCAAAAGATGACTTAGGAAATAAAGACATTTAAAAGTAAATAAAGGAAAGAAAATGATTGAAATGATTATAAACAAACCACTATCTCCTTTTAGACTTTCATTTTAAGCACATTGTGCATGGAAAAGCCTTTTAAGATCATTTAGTTGGTTTAGATCTACAATTTGCAAGAATAAGTAAAATACTACATTGTAAATGATAGATTTAAAAACAATGATTTATAAATAGATTAAAGACTTGAAAATGAAAGATTAAGGTGTTATTAGGGTTTGGAATGAGATCTCACCAATATTGGTTCTTTCTATCTTCCTAAGGGCAACTCCAATGGGAGGAGTTAGGAAAAGGTACCAAAATCAAATTTTGGTACCTTTCACACACTATTCATAGGGTACCAAATTTACATCTCCAATGGAGAGAGTTAACTTAAGGTACCAAAATCAAATTTTGGTATATTTCAAAAATTTTAACTAATTAAATATTTTTAATAATTACATATGAATGATTATTTTATTATTATTATTAATTTATTATTATTATTATTATTATTATTATTTTATTATTATTATTATTTTATTATTATTATTATTTTATTATTATTATTATTATTTTATTATTATTATTATTATTTTATTATTATTATTATTATTATTTTAAC